>CM032808.1:8512106-9112106 GCA_019155185.1 Beaufortia kweichowensis
GGCGAAGGTGTGCCTGGATATCATGCAGAAGACCGGGGCGCACATTGAACTTTCTCTGGCCAAGGATCAGGGTCTCTCCATCATGGTGACTGGAAAACTAGACTCAGTTATGAAAGCAAGGAAGGAGATTGTAGCCCGATTGCAGACTCAGGTGCTTCTTTGTTTTTATGCTATTTTTCTATTAGGTGTAAAAGTGAATTTAAAAGGTTACATTTTTCTGCGCAGGCCTCAGCGACCGTGCTTATTCCGAAAGAACACCATCGGTTTGTGATCGGAAAGAACGGTGAGAAGTTACAGGAGCTGGAGCTGAAAACGGCCACCAAGATCACCATCCCCCGCTCTGACGATCCCAACGCCACCATTCGCATCACTGGCACCAAGGAGGGCATTGAGAAAGCTCGTCATGAAATCCAGCTTATCTCCGCAGAGCAGGTAAGCATTAGTGCTAGTGTGCATTTCATAAACCTCACTGTGTCCTCTTCATAACCTCACTGTCTGCCATAGGATAAGCGTGCAGTGGAACGTATATCTTTTGAGAAAGCTTTTCATCCATTCATCGCTGGTGCCTATAATCGACTCGTTCAAGAGCTGAGTCAAGAGACCGGAGCTCGTATAAGCATCCCACCACCTAGCGTGCCCAAAGATGAGATTGTTATCACCGGCGAGAAGGAAGCTGTTGCCATGGCGATCGCCCGTATCCGGGCCATGTACGAAGACAAGGTGATTGCGTTATTTCAGTTACATCACACAGAAATATACATCTTGTGCGTATTTTTCACCTTCCACCCTACTCTCCACAATCAGAAACGGAAAACAACCACAATTTCAGTGGAGGTGAAGAAGTCACAACATAAGTACATAATAGGCCCAAAAGGCAACACCCTGCAGGAGATCTTGGAGAACACGGGGGTGTCGGTTGAGATGCCTCCTTTGGACTCCGCCTCCGAGACCATCATCCTCAGAGGGGAACCTGATAAGCTGGGTCCGGCCCTCACGCAGGTGTATGCTAAGGTGAGAAGACGGATGTAAGGTTTAGATAAATCAATAGAGCAGCTGTTCACAGGGTACTTGTGTGCTTTACAGGCTAAAAGTGTGATAGTGGTGGAGGTGATTGCTCCGGCCTGGCTCCATCGATTCATCATCGGCAAGAAAGGACAGAATATTAGTCGCATTACACAGCAGCTGCCTAAGGTAGTGAAATGACACACAATATCTATATTAAGATACAAAATAGTGTTATGTTTGAATATACAAAGTTAATAGACTTGAAATACAAATAATTTTTAAATATAAAATTGATATTCGTATGAAAAAGTCATACAGGATTGAAGTGACATGAAGGTTAGTAATTGATGAAAGTATTTTTATTGTTGGGTGAACTAACTTTAAATCTTTAAAAAATATATTTATATTAATTTATACTTTTGTCATTACTAGGTGCATATAGAGTTTACTGATGGAGATGAACGTATCAGTCTGGAGGGACCAACAGAGGAGGTAGAACAAGCCCAGGCTCAGTTACAGGAGATCATCAAAGACCTGGTTAGAGAACCATCATATCTCTCTTGTATCAGTTCAAGTAAAACATCTAAAAACTTCATTGACACTAAGTTGTGTATAATAAAAACTTTCATGTAACAGTAAGGTTTCAAGGTTTGGTTTTTAATGAGAACTTTATTTTCCTATGGGTTTTTTTAGATGGCAAAAATGGACTATGCAGAAATTAACATTGACCAGCGGTTCCACAGACATCTCATTGGTAAAAATGGTGCCAACAGTAAGTTAACACCCATTCTTTAGTGATTTATATGGCTTGTAACAAGGCTAGAGAAAGTCGTGATCGAATAGTCAAATTGTGGTTTTACACCAAATTGTGTAAAGCAACAATTGCAAATGTACAACTCCCTATTCAAATACGACTCTGTGTCATTGTTTTTCCTACAAGTACTAGTTTTAGTATTTTGGTTATACTTCATATATAGATATAGATAAATGAGTTGATAAATGAAGCATTTGGTTCTCTTCCAGTAAACCGGATAAAGGAGCAGTATAAGGTGTCAGTGAGGATTCCTCAGGATTCTGATCGCTGTGGGTTGGTTCGTATAGAGGGTGATCCTCAGGGTGTGCAGCTTGCCCGTAAGGAGCTAATGGACATGGCCCAGCGAATGGTGAGACAGCCTATGTAAACTATCTGATGGTACATTTGCATTTGTCTTTGTCACTTAAAGAGCAAGATGGATTATAGACTACAGTCTTGGAGGTCCTCTAAGTTCAGCTTTGCTCCAACATACCTGCCTGTCATTTTCAAGTTGTTCTGAAAACCTTTATTGGTCTATTCAGGTGTGTTTTATTTTGTTAGGAGACAAACTCTGAAGGAGTTATGGAAAAGATATGGGATTATTTCCCCTCGTTTGGGAATCTGTCTCTCTCTCTCTTCTGACATAATTCCATCTGTGTGGCACTATAGGAGAATGAACGAACAAAGGATCTGATCATAGAGCAGAAGTTTCACCGTACCATCATTGGGCAGAAAGGAGAGAAGATCAAAGAAGTTAGGGACAAGTTTCCCGAGGTGCATCCAGCTGTACAGTTTTTACAGTTTTTAGGCTTAAGTAAATGTTATAATTTAGATGCTTTTGGTTAATCTTTGATTTATTACCTGCAGGTCATTATCATCTTTCCAGACCAGCAACAGAAATGTGACATAGTGCAGCTCCGAGGACCCAAAAACGAAGTAGACAAATGTGCAAAATTTCTGCAGAAACTCATCGCTGAGCTGGTACAAGTGTAATTTCCTCCAGTTTCCTTCCGGCTTACAAAAATAACCCATGCTTAGTGACTAATAACTAAGTTTACAAAGAAAGCAGCTATTAACCTGCTCTGACAGATGTTTTCTTGCATAACATTCTAGAACAGAACATTCCTTGCATATGTAGCTTTTTCCTTGTTTTTTACACTGTTTTTGTTTTGAAGAACATTGATGACCTGTTGACAAGCTGTATTTGACACTGACCTTTATTGTCTAATTATATGTTATCAGGTTGAAAACAGCTTCTCAATATCTGTACCCATCCACAAGCAGTTTCACAAAAACATCATCGGCAAAGGAGGTGCCAACATTAAAAAAGTGAGGACATTTTCATTTCTGTTTTGTTGCTTTAATGATGGTATCGTCATTGTGTGAGAATTGTTTTGCTGTGTTTCTGTATAGATACGTGAGGAGACCAACACAAAGATCGATCTCCCGACAGAGAACAGCAACTCTGAGATGATTGTGATCACAGGGAAGAAAAGCAATTGTGAAGCTGCACGTGACCGAGTCCTGTCCATACAAAAAGAACTGGTAAGAGAGGTAGAACAGGTGATGACATCTAGAGATTCTCTTTTCTTCTCTCTTATACTCTTGCTTGATCATCCCAGGAGAACCTTAAGGAGACAGAGGTTTCTATTCCAGCAAAGCTGCATAACTCTCTGATTGGATCGAAGGGCAGTTTGGTGCGCTCAGTGATGGAAGAATGTGGTGGTGTCCACATCCACTTCCCTGCAGAGGGCTCAGGGTTAGACAAGGTCACCATCCGCGGTCCTGCAGAAGAGGTAGAGAGAGCCAAGAGACAGCTGCTGCAACTGGCAGAGGAGAAGGTAAGTTACATAAAGTAAAACTGTTTTTTTCAGCCAACCTCAAAATTTTTGATTTTATTGGTAATGCTAAAACATGATTTAGAAATGCAATATGTAATATATTAAAAAAAAATGCTTGTCTATTTTCCCACCAGCAAGTCAGCAACTTCTCAGTGGAGCTTCAGGCCAAACCCGAGTACCACAAGTTCCTGATAGGTCGAGGGGGGGCTAATATCCGTCGTGTGCGAGATCGGACCGGAGCGCGTATCATCTTCCCCTCGCCAGACGAACCAGAACAGGAGCATATTACCATTATGGGTAAAGAGGAGGCCGTATGGCTTGCCCAGAAAGAACTGGAGATCCTCATCAAAAACCTGGTAACCTCAAAAACCTCATTTACTTCTTATTCATGTCTTTCTTTCCTGTTTCCTCTGTTCTTGATGATGTCATCTGCAACAGGATGATGTCATTGAGGACACTATGATCGTGGACCCCCGGCATCACCGGCACTTCGTCTGTCGCAGGGGGCAGGTGCTGAGAGAGCTGGCGGAGGAGTACGGCGGCGTGGCCGTTAGCTTTCCACGCACGGGAACGCACAGCGACAGCGTCACCCTGAAAGGACCCAGAGAATGCGTGGACGCTGCTAAGAAACGCATTCAGGAGGTTGTTCAAGATCTGGTGAGTTTTAAATCCAGTCAAGCCTTGGTCAGAATACTCTTGCATGATCATCAGTGATTATTGGATTGGACATTAACTGCTGGTGTGTCATCAGGAGTCACAGGTGAGCGTGGAGGTGGTGATTCCCCAGCGGTACCACAGGGCTGTCATGGGACCCAAAGGCTGTAAAATACAGCAAATAACACGAGAACATGAAGTCCAGATCAAATTTCCAGACAGAGATGAGTCTGCAGGTCTCTTCACTACACTCAATGTAATTGTGATGCTTTTTCGTTTAATGACAAGTTTTATAATCTTCAATGCGTGTTTCATTGTGACTGGCAGCTCAAGACCCTGCATCTCAAGAGAACGGGGATACGGACGTCGTCCCTCGCAAGTGTGACATCATCACCATGACGGGTCGGATGGAAAAGTGTGAGCTGGCACGTGCAGCCTTGCTTGTAAGGAATTTGTTCACACGTCTCCTATTTGTACCACTTTAGAAATGTGAATTGATTTTCATTGTGTTTTTACTCGAGGCCCTGGTTCCTGTGACTATTGATGTTGAGGTTTCCTATGACCTTCACCGTTACATCATAGGACAGAAAGGAAGTGGAATAAGGAAAATGATGGAGGACTATGAGGTACAGTGTGGTGTCCAAAACTGTCGTCTTTCTTCTGTGGTGCACAAAAGGGGATATTTACAAGAGCGTTCAAGCTTCTTTTCTAATCTTTTGGCTCTAAAGGTGCTAAAGCTTGTCTTTATCTACCGTTTAAGGTGAATATTTGGGTTCCTCAACCAGAGCAACAGTCAGATATCATAAAGATCACGGGCCAGGTGACCAGTGTGGAGCGTGCAAGACTTGGACTGCTGGAGAGAGTGAAGGAACTGCAGGCGGAACAGGAAGATCGGGTACTACAGTACTGTGAAGAAGTCTTAATAGACACTTCAATTTAGCTTTAAATTAAAATAAAATATTTTTTGTTTATAGGCTTTACGAAGCTTCAAAGTGACACTCTCAGTAGACCCCAAATATCACCCCAAAATAATAGGCCGTAAGGGAACCGTCATCTCCCAAATACGCAAAGACTACGATGTGAACGTGCAGTTTCCAGACAAGAGTGACGAGCAGCAGGTGTGTATATACCAGTAATACTTCTGTGTCTTGAAGACAGAATGTTTTCACTTACTGATATTTCCTCATTCTTTCACCCAAACCGGTTCTTCCTTCATTCTTCTGAAATTCTTCAGCACATACCTGTCATACCAGCCAATAGATGACATCTCTACCTGTCAATCTGTCTTCATACTTTTATTCTCCCTGTAGGATGTAATAGTGATTTCTGGGTACGAGAGGAACGCCAACGAGGCCAGAGTGGCTATAGAGCAGCTGGTGTCAGCCCTGCAGGAAATGGTGAGTGAGGACATCCGGCTGGACCGGCGGGTCCACGCTCGCATCATCGGAGCCCGTGGCAAGGCCATCAGGAAACTCATGGAGGAGTTCAAAGTAAGAGCAGCTTGTGTTTTCTTTTATAATGTGTTTTGCTTGATCATCAAAAATATATTTCTAAAGGGTTAAAAAGAAATTTGTGTTGCGTCATCATTTAATAAATAATGATATCTTCGATTCCAGGTTGATATTCGGTTTCCTCAGCCAGGTTCTGAAGATCCAAACAAAGTTACTGTCACAGGTCTGCCAGACAATGTTGATAACGCCATTGATCATCTGCTCAACCTGGAGGAGGAATATGTGAGTGTAGAATCCAGTGAAAATGTTTCTCTTAGATCAATAACATTTGCTGATCCTGTTTCGCTTTCTCTTACATTGACATTGTTTCTCTCAGATGTTGACCGTCACAGAGACGGAAACTATGGCAGCTTATATGAAGCCTCCATCTAAGGCGATGGGGACAGGAGGAAGTGATGAGGATAACAAAATCCTGGCTAAAGGCTTTGTTGTGCGTGACGCCCCGTGGAATGCACAGAGGAACAAGGTCATAAATCACTTGGTATACAATCAATTGAACATGCGGAAATTCACTGTTTCAAAAGGATAAATGTCATGAAACATTTTCAGTTTGAAGGGAATGTATAAATTCACTGTGAAACGTTGTGATTTACTCTTTTCTGCATAAAATCAATCCAGATAATGAAAAAACATTCTATGAAAATTCAACTTTGATATCTTTAATATTAACGAAGGCCATATCAAAGATTGAAATCAATGTTTAGGAAGCCAACTTTTTAAATTTTGGGGTCCTTAATTTTAGGTTTTAAAGGATTAGGAAATGTTGTGAATGTGCATTTATCTGCTTCTAAAAGTATAACGCTTTTAGCTAGTTAAAAAATATCTAAATATGATCAAATAACAAAAATGAAATAGTCGTTTGTCAATTGCCAATTCTCTTTTACTTTCAGGCACCTGACATGAGCAGTGCGGAAGACTTCCCTACTTTCGGATCCGGAATAACACCAAAACAGATGTCTGCTTGGGGGCCCAAGAAACCGTAAATTAATGGATCTTTTCTGCCTTGTTGTTTCTCCAGAGACTATCATCTCTCTGGTCTTTGAGAACAAGAACATTCCATGTTTTTGCTCTTGTCTTTCCCCTGGTGCCCTCAGAGGAATCACCTCTGTCCTCATCTTCCTCTGCCCGAACGGTTCCTTGGCACTGGTGGGTAGATGTTCTCAGCACACCTCCTCCCACAGATGCTCACACCTCAGTTACGTTTTCCTAGTCTGTTTAAAGGAAATCACAACAACAGTAGTAGTTAGAGTCCTCATCAACCTGTTGTTTTGTAAATAGTCAATGTTAAGACCGGGTGGTCAGGTCAGGTGACCAAAACATTTCTTATTGAACCATTTATGGCAAGAGAACCCTTAATTCACTGTGTATGAGTTTATTTTTAAAATCCTTGATATTTTAAACTGTTTTTTTAATCTTCGTGTGCTGTTTGACAGAGCACACTCATTCTGCAGCAGCCTTGACTTCGTACTGTAAAAAACTGTAAAACAAAACATCAACCACAGATTCACAGACACTTACTAAACTCCCAGTACTGAAGGCTGATCAATACTGATCGTCGATATATTTTTTTTCTATTTATATGCCTATATATGTTATTTATTGATTTTGCTTAATGATCAATTACTGTTTTAGATATTATTTTGATCTATGCTTGTTTTTTGTGCTTTAAGTAGTATTCATGTTATATTTCAGTCGCAGCTATTTTTCACAAGATCTGTGTGTGTGATTTCTGTTCATAGGAGTCAAAGTTGCTATTGATATGTGAAGTATTTTTCACTTCACTTTCAAGTCTTTATAGTTCATTAGAAGTTCAGGAAAGATGTGTTTACAAGGGTTAAGGTTGCATTTATTAAAACCAGCATAAGGAAAAGTTAAAATTGCAGACCATGCAAGTCTGCTGAGACTGTTTCCAGAGCCAAACAAATCAATTTACACGACACATGTTTGGAAAAAGCCCTTGATATGTAGCATGATAATAATCAAGCATTTGGTGTTTTAAACATGGAAAAGTTTTCATACAAAGGTCCAGCCTATAGAAAGATTGGCATGTGTTAATAATTTGGAAAGCTTTTCTTTGATTATTAACGCAAGTGACAAAAAACGTCAAATGTTTGTCACACTCGTGCAGATTGCTGGTTCTCAGTTTGCTAAAGTTGACTTTTAATGAAGGTCATTCTGTGTCCTTGACTAGTGTAGTCTTGTGAGTTTTATCATCATTGTGCGAGTGTGTGCTTGTGTACGTGACCAAGTGAGGAACCACCTACAAACAACCGAAGATGGAAACACTATCGGCCTTAATATGTAATTGCCATAGGATATTTTTACTTATTTGATGACATTGATATGCAACACTGCAATAACATGTCAGTGGCTTTCCTACTCCAAATAAAAACTCATTCAAATGAAATGGAGTTGCAGTTCCAGGTTTTTTGGTTTATTCATTTTGAACATATCTACCTTATATTAAGTATGTGTCACAGCCCTATGTGTTTGTGTCGTGTATTTGAGTTCCTGGCTCCGCCCCTGAGGTTCCTGGCTCCGCCTCCGATGTTCCTGGTCCTGACCCCGCCTCCAAGTTCCCACCCAGCCTCCCTCTCCCGCCTCCTCTGTCTCCTGCCTGGGCTGCTCCCGTCTCAGTCCCTCTGCTCGCCTCCATGTGTCACCACCTAGGCGTTGGGGCTCGCTTTGGGCCTTCCGGGTCCTGGCGCCCACATGGAGTGCAGCTCCCCCAGCTCCGCCTCCTGCCTCCGAGGCCCAGACTCCTCTCCAGCCCTCCAACCCTACAGCTCCACCTCTGCCCTTACCTCCCTTTCCTCCACTGTGTCCCGTCCTCGCACTACCTCCACCGGGTTCCCTCGTCCCTCCGGCGTCGCCTTGGTCGGGCGTGACCTTCCCTCTCCCTTGGCCTCTCCTTCTCCATCTTCGGCTCGGCGGTGCGGCCCGCTGGCTCAGTCAGGCTCCGCCCTCCCTCCGGCTCCTTCTTCGTCCTCGGTCCCTCCGCTGTCACTGCGCTCAGCCGACTCCACAGCTCCACCGCGGTCAGCAGAGCTGTCGGCTCCGCCTCGGCCCTCTGGGACAATCAAGTCGCCCTGGCTCTGCGGCTCTTCATCTCCGCCCGGGGATCCCACTTTCCTGGTTTTGGCTCTGGCGGTCGGACCCCTGGATCCGTCACTCCCTATTCCATGGCTCCTCCCTCCTTCATCTCCACCTTGGATGGACTCTGTGTCACCGCCCTCATCACCTTCTCCTCCTCCAGAACCCCCACCCTCCCTCCTCTGTTGGTCCTTCTGCGGCGCGAGGACGCGCCTTCCGGGAGGGGGGGTACTATCACAGCCCTATGTGTTCCCCTGGACTCCATTCCCCATAATCCATTGCACTCCACTCACCTGTTCTCCATCACTCGTCGTATATTATCACCCGCACCTGTGCACCCTCACCAATGGACCTTATTTATACCCTGTGTTTTCCTTTGTTCCCTGTCTTGTCTTGAAGTTATGTTGAGAGTGTATCGTGTTGTTTTGTTCCTGTTTCCAAGTAAAGATTAATCCGTGTACTCCTGTCTCCGAGTTTCCTTGTGTGCTCAAGATACGCACCAGCACCGTAACAGTATGTGAGTATACAGATGAATCTCATAAACCTGTCAATAACAAACCCTGTTTACATTTAACAAGAAAATCTGAGGAACTGGATTGGGTTTAAGAAGTGAAACTGAATCCGAAACACTTAAGAGTTTGTTGTATGATAACTTCCAAGTATAGTAATAATTTTTTTAGCATAAATGTTAGGGCATTTATCCTAAAAACTGTGACATCCTATTTTTGAATCTGTGTTTTTTAATGAAAGTTTACAAGTTTAATTACATTCACCCTCACTTGAAGTAATATATGACACAGACACAGATTCTATATGTTATGCATAACTGTCTTTTTTTGTATTTTTATTTTCTTACAAACCAGAAAGGTAATGTTAGTTATGTAACAGGCTGTGCAACACAAAGACATAAAAATAACACAAACGTAAACGAATACAAACGACAGAAAAAGCAGCAATGGGCCAAACATGAACCCTGTGTTTTCACATTTTTTGATTTACATTGCAAGCATTCATTCATACATCGCCCTTGGCAATAAAGCAGGATTGCTAATGTAAAATGTGCACTCAAGTATGTCATCTTGGCAACAAAATAATTAAAACTAAAATAAATGGAGAGATATGTCTTAATTGAGAGCATAGATACAATCAGGAGAAAGCTGATTTTGTTTTTTCCAGCAAGGGCTTAGATTTGTGCAATCTTACTCGTAAGAGAATACAAAAAAAATGGCAACATGTCTAGCATGGAGTAAACAATATTTAAAACAAGTCACATTCCCAGTGTAAACACTAAACTTGGGCCCAGGTAATAGAGTAGATAACTTCAATTTCAATAAATCCTCATGTTTCCAGAGGCACATAGCTAAATAAACAGTCCTTACTGTTGAATGTAGAACATAAACGGATCTTTCAATCATTTTTGCCTGTTCCTACACTAAAGACTGTAAGCGAATGGGCTTGGATTAAGTTAACAATATGTGTTATTTGGTAACAGAGGATAGAGACATGTGTAAACAACACGTGAACCATTTCAACATGACAAACCAGAATTTCCACCGCAAAGACAACAGGGATTCGCATTTAGCCATAAAAGGACACTCGTCACAAACACATTTAAGCTTAATAAACGCTCTTCTCCAGGTCTTGTTTAAGTGCAGTTGAATGGGGGATAAAATACCACATTGTTGTACACATACATCCAGTTAAACAATGTTTTGTTGCTGTGAATTTCACACACTGTGAATCTTGGGTGTATAATGAGTGAAAAATGGAAAACCTTAAAGGGATAGTTAATTCAAAAATGAAGATTTTGTTATTTGCTTAAACGTAAATGTAATCTTCAATACAATAAAAGTAAATCGTGACCACAGCAGTCGCTATTTACTTCTATTATGCGGAAGAATAAAAAAGACAGAAGCGTAAACATTCTGTTAAACATATTTTGTTTCATAAATAAAAGAAATTGTATATGGATACAAACTTGGATCAATATGTAAAATTTTCAATTTTGGGTGAACTGTCCCTTTAAAAATTCCATTCCACACAAGGTGTAGTTATATCTACATCTTCAAAAATCCTTTGTCATCCGTTACACATCTTGCCTTCCTATCTTTACGTAGCGGTTTCAATGAACACTGCAAGTTTCCTAAAACACTATATTTACTCTCATGTCAAATCTGTTAATACACAGCTATAATGAGAACCAAATACAGAGCATCTGTGAAGCCAGTAAAACAGAGCAAGCAATGAAATAAACAACAACAACATTGTAGTCTCTTCCTCGGTTTTGAGTTTCTTGACGTTGTTTTGTGTGTCTTTGAAATGGGTCTCTTGGTTAATTCCAGCTTGATTTGTCCATTGCAAGTCTTAAGAAAAAGCGAATAGAAGTCCGGGGCTGTGCTATGAATAGGTGGTTTGTGTTTGTTCAGTCCGAGTCATTTCTGTTGGAGGGAAGGGCTCTCCAATCAAAAACAGAGGGGGTGACACGTTCATTTAGAGAAGCATGAAGAGCAAAAAAAAGGATGAAAATTTATTGAAAGCCTGCTGAGTGAATTTTTTGAGAAAGATTAAAATTCGCCCACCAGTGTCCGAAACATAAAGTGCAGGCAGTGTTTTGTCTCTGGGGATTATCATCACCCTCCTTCAAAACAAAACAAAAGAATAAAGTCTGAAACAGCATGCAGAGATCTATGGGTTTGGGAAGCAAAATAATGCTGAATCCTTAACGCGGAGGCGTCACGAGTCTGAGGGGGTTTGTGTTAAAAATGATATTAAAGTTCATGAGTTCGGGGGAAAGATGTTTCTCTACTCCACCCGTATGAGGAGGCCGTACAGAAGTGTGCCTCCTTTTTCCTTGGTAATCCATTCGATCTCTGCATTGCTGAATCGAGGATCCAGGGGCTCGCTGATTCCTAGCGATGTCGGTCCCACTTTGTAGGAGCCCGGCCGCACGCACACCTGGAAGCCCACCTGCGCCTGATGACAGCGGAGGGAACGTGGGTCTCGGAATCTGTAAGAAGAAAAGATCAGATAAGATTTTATTTAGCAAATAACGTGGTTCCTTATCATTTTTATGTAAAGCTTTTTAACCTAAAGGGAATTAAAATAGATTTTCCAGACAGTCAAATGTTACTGATGTTAACTCACTGCACTTTGGGGGCAAAGACCTCCAGACCAGAGTATCGCATGGTTGGAGAAAGCTGCACACGGGGGATTTCGCGCTCGGGGGCGCTGTTCTCCTCTGGCTCCCCGTAGCTGCCGTGACCCTCTGTCTTCACCGGGGACGAAGAGAAAATGGAGGACGATTCTGCACATGGGAAGACAGATGAAGTTTGTAATCACAGTGACGCATTGACAGACTTCTTATTTTTGATTGAACTAATTCTTCAAGTCGAGGAAAACGGACACTTTTAACTAAAGCAAGCATGTGTCCTGCGATTAAACCCATGACCTTAATTGTGTTAACGTAATAATCTATCATTTAAGCTACTGGAACAAAAAACTTGAAATTAACTTCTTGATAATAGAACTGTTGTCACTGAAATCATGTCGCTAACCTGACAAGAGCTGGTTATGGTCCAGGGTGCGTCTAAGGGAGCCGACGCTTGTGCCGTGGTACGCAATGTGCCACTTCTTGAAGGCATTGGACACTTCACAGTGGGTCTTGATGCTGTTGTAACACAGAAGAAAGCATTTGTAGGTATCAATCAATTTCCACTTAAGTTACTAAATTTATGGTAAAAGAAAGTGACTGACCGGAGTGCGAAACGACACCAGCCGAATGGCAGGGCGTAGTCTCTGGGAGGCTCTCCTCGCTTGTAATACGCCTCGTCACCCCGTAATTTATGACAGGACTCACAGTAACATAGGTTATACTTTGCATCTTCATTAAAGTAACCATCTGAAAAAGTAAGTAATATGTTTGTTTTCATTTAAATTTCACTAATTATTTTTTAAATTAATTAGTTGAATACATTTATTAAACAAAGTACTTTTATGATGGCTTTTATGGTAGATGTATGTGGTTTTTGCACCTTCAGCATGTTGTGATGCACATAAAGTGATGCAATTTTTTTTTCTATATAAAAATCATTCATTTATTTGTGTTTGGCTGAAAGTCATATACAGCTGGGATGGCATTAGGACGAGGACAATATAAAAGATCTTTTTTTTGGGTAAACTATAACTTTAAATTCAGATTTCCCCACACAAGTTGAAAAAAACTCTGCTGATAAGTTCTTGTATTTAATAATATTTTTAAACATATTTAAACATATTTCCAAAGGTTGATCATTATGAGTGCAGTGTATTTCATGTGTACCAGGCAAAGTGAGCAGGTCTTTGAATCTGGAGCAGAGCGCCTGATACTCGCACGTCTTGTTTGGGTTGACCTCAGGAGGCGGCGTCCAGCACACACTTTCTTTAATACCTGCCAAAACACAGAGAACACGTATGTGTAAACCAAAATCAGACAAAAGCTTCTGTAACACATGAAGTCAAAATCTGCCTCACCATCCACCATATCAGCCTTCTCCATGTCGCCTTGACAACGCATGTCCCCTCTTTCCCCGCCAGCCACCGGCACGTGGTTCGTCACTATAGTCACCTAAGAATGGCCATGAGACCATCAGTTTGTTTCTAAGATTCTAAGTCAAGTATTTATATACAAGCCAGTCACTCTCTCTCATTGTACTCAAAAACATTATATTATGTTTCTGACCTGTTCGCACTGGCCATAAAGGTCAATGATTGGATAACACGGGCTGGGGATGTCCTGGGCTGCCATGCCCTGATCCATGCCGTTTACGTACAGGTGGAGACAGCCACTGCCGTCCACCAACACCCCCAAAACTGTCCCTTCAGGACAGGTGTCCAAGTTGGGACCATAGTTCTCACAAATCTGAGGAAAAGAGAAAATGAGGTTAGGAACAGATACAAAATATTAGAAATACAAGGAACATATTAGGAAACTAATACTAACTAACAGTTAGTAAAGAGGTAAAAACTAAGCATGTCACCTTTAGCGAGTTGTGGAAAACCGAGTCTCGTTGCAAAAGCCAGACTGAACGTTTAAGGCAGCAGGCTGTGGAAGGGAAGCTGAGGCGGTCCGGTGAATGACCGATTACACCCAGCGACAGAGACGACGTCCATGATGGATTCAAGCGGTCTATCTGAAACTAAAGAAAAAGAGAAAAATCAGCATCACACAAACACTCACACACAATTGCTCTCGAACACAAAACACACCTGGAAGAGTTGTTGGCGGGGCAAAGCTTGCGCTGTGACCAACAGTCCCTGGTTGTAGCTGGACACCCGAGCGGCAGTCAGGTTCTGATTGGACAGCTGGATATTTTTCCCATGATTCTCCAAAAACGTCATGACCATGGGCACCAACGGAGGTTCATTCTCACACTGGGGAGTTAGAGGGAAAAAAAAAATTTCAACAAATGGAAATCACATCTCCATACGGCACACTGAAGAGTTTCAAGCCATGCGACTGTGACCAGACCTCTCTGGCAGGCGTGTTATCTTCCTCTCCCTCACTGCAGCTGTCAGATGAAAGCGAAGGAGCTTTCACGCTTTCCGCGTCCTCCACCAGCGTAGAGCTGACGATAGAGACGGCCGTCACCTTTCCGTACAGGTCTAAAACTGCATAGACATTCTGAAACGTGCAGTATAAATGAGCGTGAGATAGCTGTACATTTATTCAATAATAAATCAGATATCAAATTAGATATAAAGTACAGGAGGTGGATCATTATAATCACAATGATAGAGTTCATTTTGTGATACTGATTGGTTGAATGTACGTTATCCAGCATATTACACAGCTACTTATCAAATAAAATGAAATATTGATTTAAGTTGGTTTCATTTTATCTTACTTAGCTTAAAGCCTCAGCTAATAAAAATAGTCCATTACAATGTAAACATCAATCAGCAACAAGATACTGAAATATTAAAGACATAGTTCACCTAAGAATAAAACTTCTGTCATCATTTATTTACTCTCATGTCACTCAAAACCGGTATAACTCTCTGTTCTGTAAAATATTACAAATTCTGAGAAGATATTCTGAGAAATCTCTTAGTGGTTTTGTGTCTATATAATAGAAGTCAATAGGAGCAATGCTTTTTGGTTACCAACAAACTTCAAAATATCTTTTTAGTGCCCTGCAGAATTTTTGGGTCAACTATGCCTTTGAATCACAAATCCAATTTAAATTCCTCTTTAATTGAGCTCTTTGTGTCATTTTACTGATTCCTCATTTATCTAAGCAATGTTTCCTGTTTGCTTTACTCAGGGAATCCTAAGCTTCTAGGTCGACCAATCAGACACAAGTATTCCAGAGAGCCATGTAATAATAATAATGAATCAAATTCAATAAAGATACTGAATACCTTTGCCACTGCAGTGGCTGCTGGTCCCATGTCTTCTCCATCAATAAGGATGTGCATGGTATCATCACTGCATCTCTTTACTCCAACACGGTTTCCCACCTACATTACAATTAGTCAACAGAAATGTTACTTAGAAGTATTGCCTTTCACCACTAAAAAGGGTGTAGCATTTCACAAGTCTCACACAAAAATCACAAAAATGTCAGTCGACTGCATTATAATCACTAATATCTCACCGTGAGCCGGTCCAGAGAGCAGCCGTAGTTCTCTTTCTGCAGCACTCCATTCCGTCTGACCTCAGAGCCGGCGAGCACCCAGGTGACCTTTGACCTGAGCTGGGTAAGAGAAGGCGAGAGGCCACTGAGAGGGCACGATGGCAGGTCTGGGGGCTGCAGGGTGGTCAAACCCACATGAAGTGAACCAGACCATCTGTCGTCAACCTTGTTAATCTTCACCTAGTGAAACATACATGGTCTTTATGACACTGAATGATTTTGCACAGCTAAAGCGACACCAAAGCACATCTCATGTCTTACCTCAAACAGCTCATCTGTTTTGAGCTCCTTGGCACTGAAGACGATTCCATGTGCATATCCTCCCACCCTCAGCGCTTGGCAACCGTCTCCTAATAACACCACGTTCTTGCCGTGTTTGGTGTGCAGGCGATGAGCGACCCCTGCCACTAGAGGGTGACAAAAGCAGGAATACAAGAACGGGTCTGGTGAATGGGTGGATTAAATAAGACACTTTCTATTTGTGTGATGAAACAATACCTGGCGAGTGTATAGGAAAGCTCTTCTCTGTGATGTTGCTGGTACACAGACTGTTATCTAGTGGGCCGGATGAACTTGTAATTGACACTTGCACGCACTGACCATACAGATCAATCACAGCGTATACTTCTAAAAACAGAAGGAGAGATTTCATCATGACAATAGTCAATACCAGTGATGGATAAAGCACCGTCTCCTTCAACTATTACCTGATGGTAGCCCAGTACAAGCTACACCCTGATCAACCCCATTGATGAAGTAATGCAGATCTCCAGACGCTGTACGCATCATCCCGATCCTCGAACCCGTGGTCAGGGAATCCAGGTCACAGCCGTAGTTGTTTCTCATGGTGTTTCCGTCCTGCATTATCGCTGTGCCACTACAGAAGAGAAATTAAGATTTTATCCAAAGCTACTTATGGTACATTCAAGGCATTTGTTTATTAGTTGTGTAGGTTAGTGTGAACCTCAAACTTTTGATATTAGCAAACCAGCTCTATGGGTTGACCTACACGAATACAAATCTCACCTCAGCATCCATGTGTCATAGTCAATGTCAGTCATTGTATTAGGAAACTCTAGTTCATCTGGCCTTATCGCAGTCACTCCTGTTCACAAATACAAACAATGTCAATGCACACTACCACGAAAATTCAGTGACTGTACATTTACATTTATGCAGTCGGCAGACTTTTTTTATTCAAAGAGGACTTAACCTGATAACTGTAAAGTTTTTTCAATTTTAGATTTTTAATCCATCTTTTAAATGTTTTATTTTAGATATTTTTAAAGGGGTCATATGATGGTTCTAAAAAGAACATTATTTTGTGTATTTGGTTTAATGCAATGTGTTTACGTGGTTTTAGGGTTTAAAAAGCCATTATTTTACACATACCGTAGATTATTGTTGCTCCTCTCTGGCCCGCCTTTCTGAAACGCGTTGATTATTACAAAGCTCATCATTCTAAAAAGCGCGTTGTGCTCTGATTGGCCAGCGATCCAGTGCATTGTTATTGGTCAGAATACCGTGAGCGTGTGACGGAAATGTTACGCTTTACCATATTTGAAGAACACAGCCTCTTCACAACATGACGGCGGGAATAGAGGTACGCATTCTTTCTTTGCGTATACATTTGGGTGGTTAGGAAACTTTACCACCACATTTCTATATAGAAATGTAGGTCGTGTTTGAACGAGCCATTTTAGGAAGATGTGGCTGAGCCTTAACATTTACAAAGAATATCTTTTTGGGTTTGAGACTGAGCTTTGTAACTCTTATACATCTTATACATGCACAAACAGCTACATAACACACTAAAGAGAAAGGAAAACAAGAAATCGCATCATATGACCCCTTTAAAAATATCATTAACTTTTTTATACATTTATAAGTTTGTCAAATATGTATTCTTGAGTCTTAGACCTTTCCATCAATATATAGTTTGTCATGATTAAAATTGGAATTCAACTATGAAATATTAAAGTGAATAGTGAAGAACCTAAATATTCCTCCTGAGGAACGGTGACAGTAAACAGGTTAAAGTCCATTCAAGGTATCAATTTTATCAGTTTGTGTGCTGAGAACCGCACCTATGATCTTGGCATCTCTAGCATCTATGATAAAAGAACACCATTTAAGAAAACAATTAAAAAAACAACTCTATATATTTCACAATCACTGTCAACTAACCTGCTTCTATGGAGCCTGACCAGCGATCCACCATCTTCTGAATCACAATCTCAAAGAGCTCTCCATCTCGAAGGAACCTGCTCACAAAGACACAAACATGAAATATTCATTTAATGGATGATCGCTGTATCAAGATCCAATTCAGGCAGTATGATCAGACAGCACTTAAGACTCCATGCCAATAAAAAAGTAACCTGTTAGAAATAACGATGGCGTCATTAAACTCGCTGCGGCAATTTTGCCTAAGTGCTGTTCGGCCACCGTTAGTGATGACCGCATTGGTGCCGTGCAGCTGATGAAAGCGCAGGTCATTGGCAGCTGTAGCCCCAGAGATTGAACACGGGCTCCCGGGGGACATGGCGGTGGGACCCTCAGAACTATCATCAGGGAGGGGTGGAAGATCAGCTAAGGAAAGAAAAACAGAACCAAAACATCACATCAAAGCATCACATCCCTACTGAAAATCTTAGCCCTTCACTACACTTGATGTCAAATTAAAATTATGATGGATCTCTACAGGACGTTTCTTATCATCTCTCTCACCCATATCATCCATGATTGTGGCCTGGGCAGCCTGTCCATACAAGTCCACCACCGCATACACGCTGGGAGGAACGTTCCATGCCGCGGGGCCTTGGGGCACTCCATTCACAAAGAAATGCAAACTTCCATCCTCCTTACGAACAACTCCAACTGTATCTCCAGCCTAAAGATTCACACAATGAGGGCGTAAGGAAACATTTTAAAATTCCTACTACAGCTGATATGAAGAGACAAAGAACAGATGTCATGAAGACATTTACTAATATAGTGTATTCTTTCATTCTGGTAAAGATCTCAAATGGCATTTGAGTCCATGTTCTTTTTTTCTAACTGCATAAAAGTGCACAAAATTCTCCTTTTGTGTTCCACGGCAGAATTAAAAATTTTAGGTTCACTATTAAAAATGAAATATAAAATATTTATTTTATTTATATTATATTATTTTAATTTAATAATTTATTTTTTGTTTATAGGATGACATGACCATTGTTAAATTATGGGTTAAATTTCATTTTTGTTGATCTAAACCTTTCAGACGAGAGCTTGGTACAGAGCATCTACGGGTAAAGACTGATAATACAAGTTAAATGGTGAACTGGAGTTAAAACTCACTTTCAGACGGTCCAAGTTGTGTCCATATTCATCAAGAATTGTGGTTCCATTATGCATAACTCCATTTCCTGTCATCATCCAGGTTCCTGTTGAAATAAAAGTTCATTACATGCTAACATTTGAACATTTGATTTAATTATTCTGCTTTCAGTGCATAGAACTAAAGCACAGCTTGACATCCTACCTGAGCGCAGGTTGGTCATGGTTGATGGTAGCTGAAGGTAGGCGGGGTTATGAGTTGTCACACCAATCTCTATCGATCCGGCCCATTTGTCCACCATTTTGTCGATGCGCACCTGGAAAACCTCGTTGGAGTGCAAGGGACGGTTGCTAAGCACGACACCGTGATTGAAATCATCAGTTGCACTGTAGAACAAAACCAAAGAAGACGACAGCAATTCAATCAACTTTTTTTCACTTCCAGCTTCATGTGAAATAAACAGACACTTGTAACATATTTATTAAAAATACTATTTGATTTCATAATTAAAACCTTTTAAAGACAATAAAATAATACAGTGCATTGTCAACTTGACAATTTTGGCAGCAAGTATGAACTAAAAGGATTATACACAATGTTAAATGTTTTTTTAAGCAGTACAAATGCTGCCATTAGAACTATTTTTTTAATCAATCAATTAAAACGTCTAGATTTAATAAACTCACTGAGGCCGTAAAGCAGTCCGGCCATCACTGATGATTGCAGCCTTCTGCCCACAGTTAGAATGGAATAGCAGGCGATCCGGGATATCGGGTTCAGGGGTCACTGAAAGCGCAGGTCGAGGTCGGCCCACGTCAGGGGAAAGAGCCCTCATGATGGCATTATTGCGTCGTAAACGGTCACTATGATTGTGGTTGTGGACAATGGTGACTTTAACTGCCATGCCATAGAGATCCACCACTCCGTACACTACACCAGGAGTCTGATTGGCCGCAACACCTGCGAAGCATCATTCAGTACAAAAACAATGAGTAAACTGATAATCTGTCACACTTCAGGTTAAGAGTCAAGAGTCACTCTCACCTTGATCAATGCCATTAATGTAGAAGTGGAGCGCTCCACTGGCTTTCCTCATCAGACCTATGTGATCTCCTTCCTGTGAGACAACAGGAAGTGACATCATTTGACAGCAATATCAACATGGTGTGTATAAATAAATCAAGGACATCCTCAAGAGTATTACATAGGAGATAATCGTAAGACTCACAGACCCAACTTACCTGGAGCTCATCCAGACTGAATTCACAGTATTCCCGACGGGTCCCTTTCCCGTTGGTTAAAATGCCACAGCCACTCATCATGATTGTGCCTTAAGACGAATAAATGCACAAAAAGACAATGAATGCTGGATTTTTACAATTTTACATCATGTATCGCTTACACAAGTGTGCTGAATGTTGTCATTAAAGCAAATGAATATATACTTAAATAATTTTTCTAACTTTAGTGCATTGTCAAATCAACATGTTATAATTCTGCAGGAAAACGCTGATAATCTATAAGATTTTATTTAATGTATTCAACAATTACATGATACAAATGAGCATACCTGAACGTAAATTTGTCATTGTTGCAGGATAGTCGAGATTATTTGGGTTGTGGGTTGTCACACCAATCTCAATAGAACCAGACCATTTATCCACTAGTTTGTCAATACGAATCTGCAACCATCAAAAATAGCATCAGAACTGTAGGCCATGCATTCATAAAGACTAAAAACTATCCCATAAAAGCTGTCGTCACATTTACAAAAAAAGCCTCCCACCTCAAACATTTCATTGTGTCTGAGTGGCCGGTTGGTCATGACCACTCCGTTATTAAACTCATCCAGCGGCCTCCTCCTCTCTGCTGTCTTGTTATTGTTGCTTAGTTTGATCAGCGTGCCACACTTCTCGTGGAACAGCAACGCGTCATTGGTTGTCATGCTGCCAGCGGACACGCCCAGCCCCGTCGCCCCTCCGGAGCTCCCCGCTGGGCTGCTATTACTGCTACTGCCCGCACCTGTGGCTCCGCCTCCAATGCCGCTGTCACTTCCTGTTCCTCTGCCTCCGCCGTTACTTCCTGTACCACCCCTGGAAGAGTCAGATCCTCCACCTCCCACCCCCAAGTCCTCTCCACCCTCATCCTCTGAACGGTATAGAGAGACGATGGCATTGTTGAACACATCAAATAACTGGTGCTCAGTCAAAACTGAAGGGAAAACAGGAAAAGAAAAGGAAGAAGATTAAGCGACTTACTAAACAAGTTTTATTCAAGTAGTAATTCGAGTAAAGAGTAAAAATTTTTATCTGTATATTACCACTATCTGGTTCAAAGTTGTTTGGAAATTTGTCTGGTCGACTGTGCATCCTTGAAGCCTCAGGCACTAAAGGAGAAATAAAACATCAAACATTTTAAGTTCAGTTAAAATTCATTACAATTATTTATTAAACATTTCCAGTCTAGTTTTACCTTCTTCCGCTGATTCATTTGTTCCTGCTGTTGACGCACCAACTGCTGTCAACACAACAGCTCCAGCCCTGTCATCGTGGCTACGGCAGGCATCCGCCATTATCGACACCGCTTGCGTCGCCACTATCTCCTCCTCAACATCCTCCTCTTCCTCCGCTTCCATTTCAGGTGGGGGTTCGCAACTTACCACAGTCACTTGAGTACATTTCCCATAGAGGTCCACTACAGCCCACAGTCGTGAAGGAAGTCCGCTGGCCGCCGTGCCGCAGTCTTGCCCGTTCACCCACAGATGCAGCTCTCCTTTCCCATTGCGCTGAATTCCCACACGGTCCCCTTCCCCTAGCTGGTCCAGGTCACGGCCGTATTCCTCCAGGACTGAGCGGCCGTCCTTTAGCACAGAACAGCCCGATACGATCCACGACCCCCCTTTCAGCCCTGTTGCACTGCTGGGAAATTCCAGACCGGCTGGGTCCAGTGCAGTCACACCAATCTCTATAGAACCACTCCACGAGTTTACCTGGATGAAGCAAACAAAATGCTTCAACAAAATGAGTTGATCAAACACTTAAAAATGCATTTGAATTATATTCACACCATAAGTAAAATCTGAACCCTGGAGCTCTCTCGAAATAATTTACAATATCATAATCATGTCACAAATAATGTCTAGGGAGCTTTGTTTAGTAAAATTCAGGCCACAAAATTGTCATTGCATTCCATAAATGTCTTTATTTAAATGGTATGTAGGTTGTCAGTGCAACCCGTGTTTATCTGGGTTAAGGCAGGCTGAGAAGAAGGACAGGCGACATAGAATGTGATAAAGTCATTTCTCTAATCTGGTTATATAAGTGACTGGCAATCTTTTTCCTCTCTGTCTAGAAAGTGAATGGACAGCAAGAATGGACACTCATAATACGGAGAGAGACAATATGAATCATATTACTGAACAACATGAATCTAAAATTTGAATATATAACAGAAATAAGATTTAAATAATATGTTAATAACTGCAAATAAAAAATATTTAAACTTATTTTAAAAGCAAACCCTGTGTTACATTTGAGCAATAGAGATATATAAAACATTGGTACTTTTGGAAACTATAGTCCAGACATTATAATCCCAAATAATGGAATCAAATTGGTCCCTTTGGTAATCTCCACACTCACCTCTTACATCATCCACAATCATTTGTTATTATTTTAACCACTGAATCCATGTGTCTATTAATATTAGACAGTACAGCTTCCCTATAGTACAATTGGTAAAGCACAGCACAAGCAACACCAAGGACATGAGTTTAATGTTTTTAGGGAATGCACTGTGGACTGAAGTCACTTAGGATAAAAACATCTCTCAAAAGGTACTAATGAAAATGTAGATGATGCCTCTTTTTCTAATTCATAAGTTTCTTAACGTAACTTGGTGTTGGTTACGCATGGTAGGTGGTCATGTGATGTCAAAGCACTCTTGTAAGTTGCTCTGGATGAGATTATCTGCTAAACCTTCTAAGTGCAAATGATCAAATGAGATGCAAGATGCAATTTTCCTGCATCATTAAACAGTTGTGAAACAGGCAATTAACCCCACAAATATAAACACTCCAAAACCACAAAGTGTGCCCTAAAGCATTATGGCTTATTAAGCCAAATGACAAAAAATAAAGACGCTTCTAATCGAACGACAAAAGCTTTGACATCATCACTGAAGATGTGAGTCTTAAACTGAAACTCCATCCTTCACAAATGCTCATGAAGTGGGATGAAGTGATCATTAGATCCTGTAGCCTTCATAGTTTGCAGCTAAATGGATTCTTATGTCCTTAAATAATTATTAAATCACTATCTTTACAATTAAAATCATAGTTTAAGACACTTGCACACTGCTCAGAGGCAAAAGTGACAGTGTGTGAGATTTCCTGCTGTATAGTCATATGAGCAGCGACCAAGGTCACCCTTAATGAAAAATCCATACACAACACTACAGACTACTAGCATCAACTAAAAGGTGCCCAGACTCAAAATAATATATATGGAGAGAGTTAAAGGTAGAAAATCAGCACAGCAGTAAAAGTTTATAAAACTCATTTATATGAATAAGCTGAAAGTATATCAGACCTCAATGTGTGAACCGGTCTGGTAAACACTGGCTATACAGTATAATTTGAGACACTTGAATCACTGCAAATGTTGTGAAGAAAAGCATGCTTGCTGCCTTAACAGACATTTTTGTGTATTCTTCATTGTTACGTGACTTGTAAGCTGATATTACATTATAGCCTACTATACGTGTTGATTACCTGCAGTGTTGATATAAAGCTAGCAGTATGCCGTGTTAATCAAGCAGAAACGTGACTAAAATGGATAGAAAACTTAAAAGAAATAGTGACCAGACATAAATGCATAAGAAAAGTACATTAGATTTGTAATTTTCTGCATTTGTTGTCACGCGACCGAAACGTGAAGCCATAGCTCAATAGCTCCAAAGCTGAAATATCTATTAACACACAGTGTGTTCAGATGTTTACATGTATTCTGGCAGGTACATTCGCAAAATAATAAGTAAACGATATTCATTTTGTTAAGACCAGAACCGACTGATGCCTTTAAAACCACATTTAGGAATAGGCAGGCTGCACAGAGCCTCCAAACATGAACAGCACTGACAAATTATGTCTGGTCATCCTGGGACACTCAGACACCTGAACACCTTACACGAATGACCAATAAATAAGATTTGACAGATGCCGCACGCACAAATGATGAACCACTGCAGACGATCTGACACATACTCCCACCCTTTTCTCGATCTCTCTCTCCCTCCTTACTCTAGGTCTCTCTCTCCCTTTGGGCACTGGTGGGACATGCTTGTTTACCTTTTTGTCGATGCGGACGGTGAAGACATCGCGGTCCCTCAGCGGTTCCCGACTGAGGACCAGGCCATGATTGAATTCCTGTACCGGCTGATTTCTCTGAGCGGTTCGGTTGGAGTTCGACAAACCGATCAGTTTTCCGCTGCGAGGATGCAGCTCAGCCGCCATCTTTGCACGGGCGGCACGGTGCACGACAGCGCGAGCCGATTTGCGACAGTTGAGAGGGGTTTGTGGGTAATTGGCTCTGTGTATATTTCTTGGCTGGACCAACTATAGTGGTATATGATACCTTAGTCTGTAACACGATTAAAAAAACGGCCTTTTTAGATGAACCAGACAATTAATACATGTAAATAGCTTACCTTAGAAAATGGCTAAGGAGCAACGACTGATAAATACTGGATAAATGTAAGAAGGTATGTCACCACGTTTAACAACAACACATTAAATGTGTTTCAATTACTAAAAGTGATTTAACAACAACAATTTCATAATTTTTACAGTGTTTTACTGTTTTACAATTTCTTTAACACCAGTAACAGGTATTGAGGGCGAAATTACTCAAAATTAACTATAACTAAAAACACACAATTTAATAAAATTGTACTTAATAAATGAATAAAATAAAACACGGTATAGTGTAGAAACATTGTTGCCACATTTTTACTATGGTAATACCACCTTGAGCCCTGGTAAGTATATAATTAATATATTATTATATATATATAGTATTAAATAATTATGCGAGATTTTCTAACAACGTACAAGTTATTTGCCTACAGACGCGTAAGAAACTTCAGAAACACACATGTAATTTCTCTGTTTTGTGCTTCACATGCATGAATTTAACGCTTTTATCAACTCGGCACCCATGTTTCCAAACACCTTAAAGTCAACGCACGTAACGGGACGCTGGCTCCGCCTTCCTTGACGCAATGACGCTGTACGGGGTACGTGCCCAGCTCAAAGTGCTTTTCCACATAGTATTTTGCTAAATTAAACATATTTTAACTCATTAAAATAAAGAATTACTTAATAGTGGAATGTACATATATTTTTTTGAGTAATTTCATTTATTTAATAAATTATGTATGTATTGCATTGTTGAAATATTTAAACAATTATTTATTGATTTCATTTTTAGTAATTTGGCCCTCCATATAACTGCACTTGAAAACTGGTGAAAGATCTAATGTACGTTTCTGGAGAACGTAACTAAACAAAAAATATATATATATATAACCGCTAATATAAAAATGATCACATTTTAAATAAAAAAGGCCTCTAGATGGCAGTGTATTACAAAATAGCTCGCTGTCCTATATGTTCGATATGAAGTTACCTCAAAACATGAAATACAAAAGGAAGAAGGCATTGTTAATTTTTTTTTAAATTAATAAATAATTCAATATATTGCTCTTTGACCTTGCTAATATCTTATATTGTGATTACATTAAAAATAATAAGGTTTGTTCCTTACTGTAACACTAATGTTTTATAACATCATATTTATTAGAGCTTCACAGTCTTATATTTACTTCCTAAAATAATAAAAAGTTTAAGATATATTGATCTTGATTTGTTTTATATGTATTATATGTTACTTATAGATAAAACATTAATTCAAAATGTTTATTTTAAAACTTTCTTTATTTCTCAAAATGTGATGATATGTAAAAATCTAAAATGACAGCACATCAGAACATTTTTGGAGGTATGGGTCTACTGAACACTGAGCATTTTAAATAGGTCTACATGTTTCAGGGAATCATTGCCATGCATTTCTGTTAAGTGAGTTCATTCATTGCTTCTGTAGGACAGCTATGAGATGACACACTTGAGTGTTTGTATAAAGCCTGATCAAGATCAATGACCTGATCCTGGACAAGAATTTTCTCCAAACACCCACGTAGATTTTGCAAACTTTTTGCAGCCTCACTCTCACCTGAAAAAAGGATTAGATACAGAGAATTGTATTTTCAGCACTGTGTTACTTTATACCAACTTCAGTGTAAAGTTCAATGCTTTGTTAAAGATCCCTCTGATATAGCACAGTTCAATATGTGACAGATGAAATGTTTTATGATAAGTTAATATTTTAGAAAAATGTAGAAAGCATTGGTTAATACTTGCGTATGGAAATTCTTACTCACTCCCACTTGTAACTGCAAATTTACCTGGCACTCCCCCAAAAGTCAGTAGCATCCCCTTTTTCCACATGGAGAAAAGGTCCAGACTTTCTGTTTCATGTTCTGGTTTGCCGTTTACCACAAGTGAATGTTTCAATATGGTGAAAATAACTGCTGCAGGTTCACTGGGAAGGGCAGCGGTTTCCGATCCCTCTTTAAGGCCCATCTGAACCTCCTGTGACATTACAAAGAAATGTTATTACATAATGTCCAAATGTAAGATCAGATGTTAATGTATATCAGGTTGCTGCATGAGCAGTTCTATGCCAATATCACGTCATTATCAATACAGAATTTCTTGTACCCTTTGCATACCTTAATATCTGTATGTCCTAAAACATACTCAAATTCTGTGCTTTGTAGACTCAGCAGCGTCCCAGTCCAAGACCCAAAGATCTTTACAGTAATACCAGCCTCCTCTGTCTTAAGTCCAGGAAGATCTGTTGTGAGATATGCATGGGACGGCATAGACGTGTGATGTTTTCTGCTATGCTAAAGACTTTAAAAATACATCACTTTTCACTCATACCAGATGTATTAAACGTAACCATCCCAGTTCCTGAAAAGTAGCTGCCTCTCTTGATCTCAGAGAAGCAAGGTCGGGGTTCCCATGTTGAGTCTGTATTCCAGAGGGTGCTGAGATTTAGCCAATGTCCCCCTCTTACACAAGCATCCATATCTGGCTGAAACTGAGAAAGAAATGATGATTTTAGTGAAGATCACTCTTCTGATCTTTATGTGTGAACAGACAATCCAATGATTATGATGGTTATAAAATATTATATTGCAAAAGAGATGTAGACTTACTGGATGAAAAAGCTTCTGTTTGTCCACCAACATGCCACCAAGGCCCAGACGTATCTTTCCTGTTAGTTCATCTTCTGCCAGCTCAGAATGGAGTCCGACTACAAGCTCCGCCTTGTTGTTTACCTCTAACACCACAAATTTACCCTCACTGCGCAATTCCAGCTGTCCAAAACCAACAGAGAAAGCTAAAAAAATTGGCTGCCTGTTTTTTGTTGCACTAAATGGATGATTGTGAAATAATTTGAACAGAGCTTTCATTAGCAGGTTTCAGAAAGCCATGTTAATGCTGTATCATCAGTTACAGTTATATAGAAAATATATAACAGAATAAGGTTTAAAAAAATTACCAAGTGCCAGGCCCCATCATTGAGTTGGCGACCACCTTTTATGCTAACTAAAATGTCTGCTTTCCCAATCTGCATTTCAGGTATGCCATCTCGCAGTGAAAGCACAAACCAGTCCTTTCCTTCCTTGGTGTCTCCATAGAAGATTGCTCCTTCTGGGTCAAGGGTCCGGAACTCAAAGAAAGATCTGATGCTGGAGAAGGAAGACATCTCCAGTTAGTGAGATATCTGACATTATGTAAGTTATTGCACAATCACCACTAAAACACTGGACCATTTACCTTGTGATTTCACTGAGATTTGCACTTGTCTGCATTAAGGGAGTCCATGTGGACTGTCTGTGTGCAAGATTGATGACCCCCCTGCCAGATATCTGTCACAGTCAACCCAATAATCAAGAAATGGTTTTGGCATCTTACAGCAAACATAACACAACTCATAATCCAAGCATGCTCAGATTACATTACATAGACATATGTCTCATGCTCTCTCTAAAGTCCAGGTAAACACAAACATCTGCCATATCCCAGACAAGCCGCCAGTGTCAATATCACTGTCCTGAGCAAGTCTGGAACCAGGATTCAGCGAATTCAGAGTCGAAATGTCAACCGTGCAACTACCTTGTCAGCTAGTGAACTCATAATATTGACTACCAGGTATGTTTTTTTTTACTTGTAATGTTTTGCAATTTTATATTTGGAATTTTGCCTTTAGCAGGTACATAGGCCCAGTTACCAGTTCAGAACCATAATCATGTATAATTAAGAATGTAAAGGTTTCCATGTTTTCCAGTTTTTATAGGAAAACGCATATATTTTCTAACCATATATGACTGCTAAAAAGTGATTTCCATTTTCTAAAACAATCAAAATCATATAAATATCATTAAAATCACTAATCAGTACACACAGAAACTTCAGGCATCCTGTCAACTTCTGTGAACAAAATATTTAAAGACTTTGTTTTTCTTTTGACTATATAATTTGTAAAAAGCACATATGCTGCCATATTATATGTAACAGTGAATGCAATTATGTTATGTAACTAATTCTATAATGACAATCAAAGTGAATTTTAGATTACATATCACTTATATTTCACAGTAATAAAAAAGAGGTTTTTCTTAAGAGAAAAGATCTCATCCTCACCTGATCACCTGACACTTCCCTGCCCAGCAGAATCAGGTATTGGCTTGACAGCAGCACAACAAACACTTCCTTTAGATAGTTCATTCTTTGTTAACTCCAGAAAACATGGGTAGAGGAAAGAGGGGTTGGAATCAAAATCTAAGCTAGAAGGCTTTGATTTAGCCAACCGCTGTCAGACTATCCCTCTCTCTCTCTGTGAAGTGAGCAAACTATACTTTCCTCAGAAGACCTCAGAGACTGAGAATGTCGACATCACAGAACAAAATATTGATCACGGCTTGTTTTTTCGAGTGTGGGAGGTCTTTTATATGCTGATAACATGGTGATTTATTTTATCAGCAAATGATCACAGTAGTACATTTAATAAGTTTAATACATTTATATGTTTATGTTATGTGGGATGTGGGAAAATAGATATTTTAGTATTTTCTCAGTGAGTTTTTGGTAGTTTCTCAGTGAGAAAATTAGTCATTTTTTGAAATAGTCAATGTTTGTTTTAGCACTTATAATGAAAGGCTTAGCAAATTATAATACGAGTATCAGAATTAATAGTACATTATTTTAATTCATGTACAGTGAAGTGTATCTTTTTAATACAGTATAATTTCCAACACAATGTACTTATGCATATTATTCTGAAATATGTGAATTATTGAATTAAGCTCAGACTTTATCTGTCCCCATCCTGGACTCGCCAAATTGTCTGATTACATAACGGATGAACTTTGAAAGGTGACTGATGTTTGTTCATCTGGTACAGCGAAACCTTGAGGTATTTTTACTGTGACGTAGGTGTTGTTTTTTAAACATAAATCTTTTTTTAGAAAATTTATTGTAAATTTCATTGTAAAAATTTGCTGTAATTTTAGATTTAAATGAATTAATATAAACAAAAGTTCAAATTTACAATAGGGACTAAAAGCTTAATTTTTCACAGTCTAGTGTACATACTTAATTGTCCTTAGTATGTGATTTGATTTATTTGAAATCATTGTACAATTATTTAGCTTTTCCTGATTACTACATGATTGACAAGCTGTATGCAGTTCCATAATGCAGTTTCTAAAAAAATCTGGAATTGAAACAAAAATGTTACATTAAAATATTATTTTCTATAAATGTACAGACCTACACTCTAAAAACTCCTGGGTTATTTCTTTAACCCATTTTCTGGGTTATTTGTGTTGGGTTAAAATTATGGGTTATTTTTTCAGAGAGTAAATCCATTTTCTGGGTTATAGGGCTAATATTTGACCCAATTCCTGGTTGTTTAGGGTTTCTGGGTTATTTTTCAAAGAGTAACCTGCAAGTTCTGGGTTATTTTTGAAATAACTGTCACTTGAACTTCAAGTACTCGATTCATTCTTGACTGGACTTCTTCAGTGCAACTTCGTCGTGTATTCAAGGTAAGCTTGAAAAATTATATTTGTAATGTAAACTTTTCTGTGTCCATGTAACGTAAATTTTTCTGTGTCCATGTCCCCGTTGGTAGTTAAATTTGAATGATTAAAAATAACATAAGTTCATGAAAATTAGGTGTCAAAATGGTTTAAATGCTTTTACACATCGTTGAGAAATACATGTATGAGCTTATTTAATGTGTTTAGAAGAAAATGACTGAATTCACTTCTTACACGGTCTTTAAATTCCCATTTTTCATAAACTGTGCTGTACTTTATTTCATTATTATAATAATAAATGCAGCTAGTGGCGACTTCATGCGGGTGTTAAGGGGGTTAGGACAACTCGAGGTTTCATTACTTTTCTCAGTTTATGGCAATATTGTTTAAAGACATTATGGAATTCAGATAATGTCAGTACTATGTTATGATTGTAAAATAATTAAATACAACCGTTGCTGAGTTCAGTTGCAGTCTGAACACTTTACCTCAGAGCGTCCGTTAACTGAATGAATTGACCTTCGCTAAGCTATTAAAACCGCCACAGGCCAATCGTGGCTTAGCAAACCGTAACTAGGTGCGGGAGGTCTGTCAGTTAGTATCAGCATTATATCACAAACTGGTAGTCTATTATCTTGCTTACAATTCATCTTCTACACAATATTCACTTTCTTTTGTCTATCTTTCTGTCTCTGTCTTTTTTTAGGTTGGAACAAATATGGTGGAATACCTCCTGCACTCAAAGCCATTCCCTCTGTCCTGGTGCTGGGAGATCCCCAGCAAAATCCTCAGGCATTTGTAATATTAGCTGGTCAGGCACTCCCTCAGAGCACACTGCTTGGGGCAGTTGATGTGTGTGGCATTTTATGTTCTTGATATCAACTACCCTAAGCAGTGTGCTCCCTGCATGGGAGTTTCTACAGCAAGTTGTGTATCAGATTGAGGGATCTGAATCTAATCCTGTCAGATTTCTAAAGACTGCCTTGCTTAATTGCAGAACTGCTTAATTGTATTAACTCTGCTGTAAATAAAACAACCAATGTTATTGATCTGTTCCAGTTATTGAATTTTGTCAAATGTTTGAGAGAGAATGAGTTGTTTATTTTTATATTTTACAGTGTGACCTAAAATAAATAGGTCCAAGTGTGTTTTTTTTATATAAAATGTAATTTAATGCAATAAAAATGTAAAAGTGCTTGAAGTGTGTAAAAGTTTTATTTTCTGAAATAAGGCATACTTGGCATAGTAAACTAAGTTACCTTTGACCTTTGGTTAAATTTCAACCCAGATATTCTGGTGTGTTCTTTTGACCCAGAGTTGGGTTATATTAACTACAATAATGGTTACAGTAACCCAACATTTGGGTCAGGTATTTAACTCTAGAAGTTGGGTCAAAAAGAATAACCCATTTTTCTGGGTTGAAATAACCCAGAAATTAGTTGGTCCCTTTTTAACCCAGGATTTGGGTCAAAAATAACCCATTATGGGTTATTTTTGACCCAGGAGTTTTTAGAGTGTACAGTCTCAACACTTCTGCATCTTGTTTTAAATATTGTCTAAATTGCACTTTCACAGCATAATAATAATGAATTCAAAGCTGTTTTGCACGTCATCAGGTTAATACTTTATTTGTATGGTTGTAGCGTGGACAGAGGGAATAAAGAGAACAATAGCAAAGAAATTAACTGTAGGTTGCAGACCTAAATTGGCAATGTGTGCCAACAATCGTCAGTTTTAAATGGTCACAAAGTTAACAAGACACAAAGAAACTTCAAACATTTCACCTTTTTTTTTAAACTGCCCAAATATAATGTGGACCTCTAAAACAATGGCACAATATTACATTTTCACAAAATACCAGACAATTTAGTCACATGCCTACAGCTATGATCAAGTGCAGAACATATGCAGCTGGTAGATTTTACCCATTTTGTTTCACATTTGAAGCCTCTATTGAAGAAAATAATTCTGGGTAGATCAAGGCGATGGTGTAGTTTACTAGACTTAGTGAACAGATCTGCTGAACATGTTTCAGTACATTTGCTTTCCAAAAGCATTACTTATCTCTTTAAAAACGTTTTTCCTCTCTTTATAGTTCTGTGCAAATATTCAGTAGTCTATCCAGATGCTGATTGATAAACATTTTGGTAAATGTAGGGCTAAGTTTCCTACACAATCGCTGAGCTCTTTCAGGAATTCCATCCACTGAATTTACTTAAATGTCTGAATGTTGCTAATGGATGGAAAATAAACAGAAGAACTCATTATGATCATTTTGATTCCTTAAGGTTATATTTTATAGAATGTTTTTTTATTGAAATGGGATAACAAAATTTGCTTTCTAAGGTGCTTTTCAGATTATGTGCATATTGTTAGTTTATTTAAAATAAAAATGCAAAGGCATCTTGTATGTAAACATCAGTTTTTGAATTTTGGATTTAGTCAGATTTTAGCAATAAAACAGGTTAAAATAACAAATTTAAGAATTACCATTTGATTTTTGGCCATATTTTTAAGCACAGTCACGCTTAAACATGAAATTTAATCTTTTTGTTCACTTTTTTTATGTGAACATCATTGTTACTTGTCATTTTCTTTATCCAATTATCAGTGTAGACAGTTCACTCGAATCATTTATAATTGTAAAATTCATGTAAATATGATGTCATAGGAGAATAAATACAGCAGAAATAAAAGATCTAAAACCAAACACAAGTTTGATGATAACCATCATGGGAAATTTACATTGTTTTGGTTTCCTTTTCTTTAACTACCACACACCCGTGTACAGCTACATAATTCACAACTGTTCATTGTATTGTATTTTACCCTCAGGAAATGAACAGTGCTACGGCTACATTGCACAGTTTCAGACACATTTCAAGGGGATAAAGTAAAATATTGAGAATAGAATGGGAGAGGGATAAGGAGGAGGTGGAGATGGAGTGTGGTTGTTGGAAAACTTCTGTAATGCTTGGGGAATAGAAATAAGGCAACATAGAAGCTTATCTTTTTGGTTTTAGGTTTCAACATTTTATAGTCAGGGGTTAAAGAAATAGGCAAAAAAACTAAAAGTTTTATGAGAACGTGTCTCGAGAGGAAAAAACAAACAAAGGGAAAAACCAAGAACCGCGTTTGTAGGAAAATGGAGAGTTCTGTGACAACACCAGAAGATACTGAAGCTATTGTTGCTCATGCGTTGTGGTTATATTGGAACCAACTTCCTTGACATGTCCCTAAGACTACTGTATATATATATATGAATACTTCATAGCAGTTCAATATTACATGTTATTTTTCAAGTCAGTGTACAGAAATGATCTACCATACTGTCCTTACTGTATTTTTAACCTCATGACTAAAATTACATTCATATTCATTTGTACTTGAATCTTCAAGTACAAGCCTTGTCTCACTACAAAAAGGGAAAAAAAATATGTAAATCGAACAAATAATATTGTGAAAAACAAAAGATATAAAAAAAACAAGAAAGTACAAGGGAGTGTTTAAGTCACTCCAGTGCTATAAGTCCCATAGTGCAGGCCCTGCACGGGCATCATGACTAACTAACATCCTCTCCCTCTCTTCTATCTGCTGAGGAGGAGGAGAGAATCTGCTAACCAATAGAAGGCTTGCTTGTAATACATCTCTTTAGATCATGTCTTTCCAAACTAACATTCACTGACTTACTAGACTACAAATCTCCCTGTCTTTTGGAAGGAAGCTCCATGTTAACGTACTGCCAAGCTGCACTTTTCTCATTTTGCTCCCATTTCATCATGCTCTCATTCTGTTTCAGTTTGTCTCACTTGGTTTCTCTCTCTCTCTCTCTCTCTCTTACTGTCACAGATTCAGTCAAGTGAATGGAGTGTCTTTGGTGGACACCAGGGGGCAGTGGGGAGGAGAAGGCCACTAAACATGAAGTCGACTTGTACATTGTTGCTGGAAGAGATGAAACGGTTGGCAGGAGTACTGGAAGTACACAGACGTATTTCATAAACATTTGACGAGTGATCATCAAAAAGATTAATATACCCACATCCTACAAACCAAACTATGTGAAGCACAATCTGTCTAAACATAACAATGTTAAATATAGAGTGAATTCTACATCGCCATATATCTGACCCTGTCATGATGATCCTGGTTAGTGAAGGCATTACATAATAGTATGTTTCATTTATATGACATGTAGCTACACCATCAAGATGCTATGCTATGACTGACGAAAGAAGAGCTTCATCTATGTTTTCTATTTACTGACCTATTAAGATTATAACAGTTTATCCAGGAATGATGTTTATATGTGAACTTCCATGGAACTGACTAAGGCTGATGCAGCACAAATTACTTCAAGTGTGCATGCCTACACCCCCAACACACCCCACAAATACACAAACCTGCAGGCACACATAAGCCAAAATACTAAAACACATGACTGAAGTACTGATGTCGTGTTCACTATGAGCTACCCCAATGCATTACCATGCATTACCTCTATACACAGTCACACACTCATGCATACACACTCATACAAACAAACACACACAACTGCTGCTGCCTGTTCGTTCCCTGTGTGTTGAATATGTTGAGCCTCTTCTGGCATAACATTTCGCTATCAGTAGATGTCCCCTTTTTAGTACTATAAGCAGTGTTAACATACCTATTAGTATTGTTATGTTGTCTCTAATACAGGAACCAGACCCAACGTATTTAGCAAAACACACATCCTGTTATCGTTATTGTTCATGTTTTCTACCTAATATTGTAATGATTTTGAGTTGACAGATATCCAAGCTCTGAAAACACTACAGAAGAAGCAAAGATGTGGTGTGTTGGAGGTGCATCTTGGCAGTGCCCAGAGGGGGGTTTATATCCTTTGTTCTTCACCCCCTTAAATCTTCTTCCTGTCATCAAGACACCCCTCCATCTTTCCACCACATTTGATTTCTGGGTATGCCTATGCTTTTGCTGCTTTACAAAAAACAAAAAAGAGCTGTGCAAGGGTGTTCAATTAACAAACAGAGAAAAAAATATCCGCTCTTAAAGACCTGCTCAGCTGTTGTAGATGCATTTTCTTGCTGCCATTGTGTACTCACTTATGGGCTGTCCTGCTTTGTGCTACTGCTGCCACCAGTGCTGTATAGGCTGGGGTTCACCATTAAAGGATGGGGCACTGTGCCTGTTAAAGGAGCTGCAGCAGCGGCGTAGTTAAAAAAAGGCAAGAAGGGCAATGGCTCTTTGTCTCCTGAAGCCATCATATTTAGAGCCATTGGAAGGGCAGCAAGGTTATAGGGGTATGGTAGTAGCTGTGGGCCATACAGTAGGTGATAGGGGTCAGGGTAAAAGGGCAGTTTAGTTGAGTCCGAGTGGGGTACTATCTTTCCAAGTGGTGGAAAAGGTAAGGGTCCAGTTGGGTAAGACATCAGGATTTGCTCCTCCTGTTTCTTACCAGAGCAGTACCCTCCAGGTATAATTAGAGGAAGAGTAAGTTCCTGCACAGGGTACCCAGAGCCCCTGTGGTGTTCTGTAGGTATGACAGAAGTATCGTTCTTTGATTTAGGCTCTTCTGTGGGCACTTGAGGATGCAGCAGGGCATGAGAAAGAGAAGGAACGCCTCCAGCCGAGTTCGCAAGCAGCATAGAATCCTGTATTTCTGTATTGTGCCTTCCTCTGTGTGATTGGCATTCCTCTAGGTGAGGCCGCAACTGTAGGTCTAACGGCCCTGGAGAGTGACATGGTGACTTTGAATACCGTTGAGAAGGTCTTTTTGGAGTGGTTTGAATAACAGAGCATGTAGGAGATGGTATAGGACTGAGTGGTTCCTCTTTGGGCACTAGCAACGAGACCTCATTACAGGATTGTTCCTTTGAGATGTTGGATGGATGTGTAATCTTTTGATCGAGCTCCCTCTTTTTTGCCAGTATTGTTGACATGGATAAATCTTGGGCTTGGCTGCTGGATTGAGAAAATATTCTTAGATCCTGAGCATCTTGTATATCACTGAAATCTTCGTTTGGAATAATGTCACCCTCTCTGTGTGTCAATGTTCCCACCCCTTGGGTAAGCACACCCCCTCTGACAGTTTTTAATGATATGGGCTCGGATGGAGTTGTTTCTTTTCCAATCTGAGGGTCTGTCAGCCTTTGATAAATTTGCATTTGCCTATTACTCTGCACTGGGCTTCTTTTCTGCTGATCTAGTGTGTCTAAATTTCGTTTTTCTGGTGTCCTGTAGTCTATGCACTCTGAGCTATTCATTACTAGTACACTAGGGCTGTTTTGAGAGATGACCTTTAACCTTTCTAAAGCAGGGTTGTGCATAACTTGCGGGAACTGTGCACACAGTGGACTATGGACTTTTTCATTGGATGCCAATTTTGAGCTTTCACAATTGCTGATTCTTTGGTGTTCTTCCATCTTCTCAGGAGGTTGGTCGTCAGAGATTTGACAGTCCGGTTTGGAATAATGTATGACAGACACAGACTGCACTTGTTCACTATTGGTGTCTAAATTTTTGCTTGCTGCAGGATCTGCAGCTGAAGGTTTCAAACTTGATGTGTCTTGTTTTTTCTGTGTGTCTTCAACCTCAGTTAAATTGCCCAGTTCGTGTCGCTTGATATGGCAGTTAAGTGCAGCAGAGGTTTTGCAGACCTTATCACATTTTGAACATGTATATCTGATCAGAGGCCTTCTGCCTAAGCGAACTGGGCTGCCTTTATCTATTGACTGTCCTTCCAGTTGATTTTCATAATCTTTCATTTCCACTTCCTTTCTTGAAGAGGACATTAAAACAGTAGGACCAGACAGAGGCTTGTTTTTGGGATGCTGAGTTCTCTGATGTTCCTCTAACTTTGACTGTGAGGGAAAAGGAGCTCTGCAAAGCATGCACACAAACTCAAACAGATGTGTTAACTCATGTTTGTCTCGCTTCCTTGGACTGGAGAACCAACGTCCACAAGTGCCACACTCAGAGGCCTGATTTTCTGACCATTGTTGCTTGATTATAGAAGAGGTTGTGTGTTGAGGATTGAGTGTAGTGTGAGGGATAGTTGAAGGAAGGGCAAGATCAGATTTTCCATGAGTTTCCATTTCTTTTTCTTTATGTTCTGTTCTTGATGGGACAGGTAAAAGGTGTGGTGTTTCTTTGACTCGACCTTTCTGTGGCTTGCTAACTTGTTTTTGCTCCTTCTTTATTTTTTGTCTCTGCTCCTCATCTGCATCTTGCCCATCAACTTTATTCAGATTTTTCATGAACCTCTCAGTTCTCCTAATCGGCCTCAGTGAGTGTTTAAAGTGTATTTTACGCTTCCAGGCTTTAGTCCCCTGCATATGAAGAGCTTTTCGCTTGGGTTTGTATGTATAGTAAGGCCTCCACAGGTTGTCCTCCACATCATGGTCATTTCTATCCTCTCTGACCTCCTGGCGGAAGAAGTATTTCCTCACCTTGCTTTTCAGTTTAGATTTTTTCCATTTGGGCTCCCCCTCCTTTCCTTCCTGGCTCAAGTTGCGGTGTTTACGTTGGTGATGATGGGTGTGCCTTTGCTCTCTCTGGTCGTCCTGTGAGAAGTTTGTCTTTTTGGCTTTGCTGCGTGTAGGACTTTTGTCTCTCATTAGGTCTGTTTCAGAAATGCTTCTTTTGACAATGGCCTCTTCCCCTATACGCACAGTAATCTGACAAAGTGGACCACTGCCTTTGACCTCTGATCCCATTGCTATTGGTAGTGTCTTACTTGACTCAGTTTTATTATGAGCTCTTCGTCCTTTGTGAAGTTTCTCTGTTGAATGTCTGATTTGTGCAACCTGTGGATCTAAACTGGCAGCATCCCACTCTCTGTATGTATCAGTGTGTTGTCTCTGACTATGTTCTTTTATATGTTTTTGAACTGTCTTTGCGATTGAATGATTCTCTGGATTTCTTTTCCTTTCCCCAGATGACGTCTTGTTTTTGTGTACAATGACAGAGGAAGAAACTGCAGTACTGTGCATGATGACTGAGGGTTTGCTGTGAGCAAATGTAATGACTGAAGAGACAGCACTTTCTGGGCACTCAGTGGTTTTGCCTTTGCCATTGCTACTACCTGACAGACGTAAATCTGACCCCTCTGTCTTTCTGGTTTCTACTGCCATGTCTGTTAGGGAAGCAGCTAGATTTTCACCCTGCTCTACACCCACCCTGATAGGAAATCCCTCTGGCTCAGACTTTATATCTGGCGTTTGAAGATCTTTAAGAAAAGACTCCAATTTCTTTGTGTCCAGGGGTGAGGGGAGACTGGCATCCAGAGATACAGGCAAGCTACCTGGTGAACCAGAAGTAAGTAGCCCATCAGCCATTGGCTGAGTATATGTTTTATAAGGTCGCTTCAGAGAGCGCATGGGCAGTAAGCGGTACAGTTTAAGAGCATTGACCTTCTGTTTGTAGCCACCATTAGCCGTTTTCTCACTTGAGATCAGGCCAGGGTTGATGCCATGGAAAGCCTTTTGGTGTGTTTTAAGGTTGTAATAGGTAGGAAATGCCTCCCAGCAAAATATGCACTGATACCGCCTTTCACCAGTGTGCCACACCTCATGTTTGGTGCGGTATTCAGCCAGAGCAAATACCTTATCACAGTAGTGGCAAGGGTACTTTCGTCGCCATGAATGCACATTGGAGTGTCGCTTTAGGCTTGACAGTGTCATGTAGGAGCGCTCGCATACAGAGCAAAAGTAAATGATATGTCCATCCACCACTTTTACAAAGTGATCTTCTTCCTCCAAGGCATCCCCACAAGTCAGTGTTTCAGTATGCTGGCCATTGAGGTCTCGTGCTTTCTTTATGGGTCGGCCAGGCCTTGTTCCTTGTCCAAGCTGTTCTGGCCCTGCAGCCTCATCTGCTATCTCCCCCTCCACTTTACCCCCCTCCAGGGGCTCCTCTTTGGGCTGCACTGGAAAAGCTGGCAGCCCTTGCCTGCAGGTGGCCTCATGGGATTGCAGTCTTTTATTATGGATGAAGGCTTTGCCACAGTGGCGGCAGCTGAGTACTCGTCCCCCCCGATGGAGACGCATGTGGACAGTGAGGGACGAGGCAGTACTGAACAGACGGTGGCACACCCCACATAGTAGTTCTGGCTTCGGCACTGCCCTAAAGGAGTCATGGAAAGATGAAGAAGGGAGAGTCAAGGGGGAGGAAGTAAGCGAGACAGGCGAAGGGGAAGGAGGAGGGGTTGATGAGGATGAATGAGGGTTGATGCTAGGAAGAGGAAGGCTAAGTTCAACATGAAGGCTATTGGCCTTTCGTTTTTTGCCTTTTGAACTTTCTGGATCCTTCATACCTTGGTCCTGGTATGCTCTTGCACTGAGGTTAAAAAGGATGTGTGCTGTTTCTGTTGTTGAATGCTCTTTGTACCCATTATTAAGACTAACTCCAGCTGTCTCCTTCGAATAGTCCGTTTTATTAGAATGTTGTAAGGGAGATGTTGGATATCGAGAACCGCTGCCATCAACAGAAAATGACAGAGATGACTTGCAGTTCTTACTGACTGGGGAAGCTAGATCAACAGGAAAGGAGGAGGAAGAGCATGGCAGACGTTCAGTTTTTGATGCTGTTTTGGATAACTGTTTGTCTCTAAATGGTTCCTCTATCCATCCTGTGCCATTAGAACCATCTCTGTTACAAACATCAGAGGAAGAAGGGGGGTGGGATGAGGAGCAGCGCTTCTGTGCAGAAAAACCAGGCAATCCAGCGCTAAGAGGAAAACTGAGAGATATCCGTGTAGTTTTGGCACCATCGACCTCATCTGTGCCCTCTCCCATCCTGTCTCCCCTTACGTGTTTATTTCTGTGTTTCATTGTATCCTTATCCTGAGTCCTCTGAGATGTACTTTAAAGCTGTATTTTGTCTTACAGAGCACTAGAAAGTCAGAAGATGTATCTGTAGTCCAGCAAGTTCCAGGAAAAGTGTGTCGGTATAAGATATATGTTCCTCACAGAAGTTGGTGATTAATAGAAATGGGAGTGTCAGATCAAGACTGCAGTTCATAGAGGTCAAGACTCTCAGATGTAGGTGACATTGTGCATCTTTGATTATCTTGTTATGAAACAGGAAAGGGTTTCCATGCGCTGCACATTCAGCTCCAAGAGTGCAGTGCAGGTGTGGAGAGGGTTCCAGCCATCCTCTCCGAACACCATAATCTCCCTGTTAATCCTGTAAGAGAACAGAAAATAATTATTTTTAATATTTGTTTATAAGGCAACATTGTAGGCATTACACAACAACACATGAAACTTTCAGAACTATACTGACAAAAAAGCAAGTAACAAAAGTATGCATTGCCTGGTGGCAGTCACCTTTGTTTCTGAATTTATGCCAAATCTGCAAGTGTGGATATAATCTTAGCAATCAACCTCATTGAGTCACAGCATTCCCTTCGCCTAATTAAAGTCTACTAAGATTTAATCAAGATTTCCCCAACAGAGTGTTATTTATAGTCAAAGTGCTCCAAACATGTCATATCTGAAAAGGTACCAAAATATAGATGGCCTTTTGAACTGAGACATCTTGTATTTCCATAGTAGATCTTTGGCAAGATTTCCCCTCACAATATAATTTTTAAAATAAAATAAAAACTATTTAATTTAAAAAAATTAATACACAGTGTTTGTAGTGTCATTAATCCTGCTTGATTGTTTGTGATCGAATCTTTTGCTCTGCCTGTTTTACTCAAGTCTACCAGAAAGTAAGCATTCTTAGTTAGCAGTAATGATGCGACACCAGAAAAAATCCACAGTCATGGTTTTCTGCCTGCGTTTCAGTCAGGCCTCTGTAAAATTCCACAAGCAGCCCTGAACACACTGAAACTAGGTCAGCACTGTTATTGCAGAGAGAGAAAGAGAAGAGGAGGAGGGACAGAGAGAGCGTGAGACAGGGAGAGCATTTGCGAGAGACAGAGAGAGGTGGAGAAAAAAGAGAGATCCCGGCCTGGAGACAGGAACAGCCACTAACACACGCACAGAAACACACACAGACAGGCAGTCAACAAGCTGCATGCGCACGCACGCTTCCCTCAACACACAAATGTTGCAGGCACATACGAGCTGGTTTGTCTGTAAACAAGACGCTTGACAGCCAGCTCTACCTAGCATACCACAAATGCAGCTGCTAAGCGTGCAAAGGAAGTACACCAAAAAACATGTATAATAATAGATGTTACATAAGGGTATATTTAGACAGACAGGAAGCGTATTAGGAGGCCTGAAATAAGTGTTCTGATAATGAAGTACCAACTATATCAAAGGACAAAATTGTTAAACTTATCTTGCAATTGACACAACAAGGCCTACGAATGACACCATTTTGCATAGTGAATGGACAAACACATCTGCCACCCCCTTTTTTCTCTTTACGTCTGTCCCTATTTATCTCTCTCTCTCGCCCTCCTTTTCTCTCCGCGTATGACGCACACACTGCCTCTTAACAAACAGTCCCTGGCGCAAGCGGCTGGCCAAGCGTGACCGGGCCTTTGCTTCCCCCTCTGAATGCCCCCTCTACTCAAACATGCAACCAAATGAAAAAGTTGCAGCTGTAATATTAAAAGATCCGCAAATATTAAAATATAGTTCAAAGTTATGGCACGGCTCCTTGTAAACATTCCAACTTGCTGTCTGCTTCTTTCGTCCAAATAAAAGATCTGCGGAATAAGTTGTGCGTCATCATCATCATCATTAACTTCATGCTTTTTTTCTTATTATGTAGGTAAAGCTCCAGGTTTCAAAACCGAGAAGGAGGAAGTTGGATAATGGGCTAAAGGTCTTCATTTAGCCAAGCCAATGAATGACGCTTTGGACTGTAACGGCTAGCAAGCGAAGGCCGCCTGTTTCCGTGTGGCCATGACGGACGGGGCCCTACAGGGTGAGGCGGACTGCGAGAAGGGGGCTGTCGCTAGATACTGAACTCTGCACAACCCCCGGCCAAAAAACATGGTGGAGCCAGCCAGAGGAGAGATGAGGGGAGGGAAAAAAAGAGCAAAAGGAAAGGGCTGTTTTGGAAGAGTAAGTGAAGCAGTTGGGAGATGGAAGCGGATGGAGCGAAGTTGGGATCGTGGTAGCTTCCAGCCTTTTTCCTCACACGGATCTCCTGATTTCCTTGCTTCTCGCTTTCCCCTAAGCAGTTTACGGTATCTGATTTGGCGTGACGGGCCATGCACCAGTGAGTCTGCCTGTGTTACATGCTGCGTTTGACATGGTCCGCTGAGTTTAAATTCGACAAGTGATTGCCATAAATCTGTTGCTGTAATATGATTGAGAGAAATATTGTAAGGAGAGTCGCAGAGGGAGTGGGAATGTTCCAATGGTGACCTGGCTGAAGTTACTTCCTCGAGATCGTGCCTGAACTTGCTTCCATGGAGTTTCTAGCTCATTTGGTTAGGAAGATTAATCAAACATGTACGGCCCTGACATGTTTTTCAGTTTAACATGGATGCCTTTTTTTTGCTAAGGTATGTCAAAAACTTTGTGTTAACGTGTGCTATCTAGTCACAGTTTGAATAGCAAATATTTCAGTCTGACTGACATGTTGAGCAGTGATGGAAAATCAGTTTGATTCTGCCATATCAATAAATTCACTTCTCACTCACTTCTTTTTCTTCTAATGACCTCTGACCCTATGGCCTTTCAGTGCCTACAACTACGTATGTTCTGCGCAGTAAGACAGAAACACTAAATGCGTTCATAATAACATCCACTTTTCCCTAAGCAAAACATAGATGGACGCTGGTTTTAGCACAGACAGGATAGACTTCAATACATTCCAAGTCCTTCATTATTATTTATAAAATTTTACTACATGTGAACTTGTCATAACATAAAGTATCTAAAACCAACATGATGCATATATGTATATCTTATAATGAAAAATAGCTGTAAAGTATTAGGCTTTATTCTGATTTAACAGTAACCTCTGAGCGACTCAGCACTGAAAAAGAACTGCGTGGTTCACCCACAACAGCCGAGGATAAGGAGACAGGCCTTGATTAGCACGCACACAAACCCACACGGGCACACACTCATTTCTTGTGTCTACACAGAATCAAAACAACATCGATATGACATGAGAGTACTAAAGAAACAGGAAGAGAAGAAGACAGACAGATCAGAGAAAAAGTCTCTTATTCTCTGCTAGGCAAGCACACCACAACAAGACAACGTACCTTGAAAAACCTTCTGCTGCATCTCGGCTGCGATGTGTTCTCTCTCTCTCACTCTCCCACCCTCGGTCTGTGTGTCCTGGTCTGCGTGTTCCCGTGTGTGTGCGTGCGTGCGTGAGTGAGAGAGAGAGGGAGAGAACACAGGGAAAGACGCGCTCGTGCACACGGGCAGCGCTGTGTAGAGACAGAGGGCAGGATCGACTGTTTCGCACTCTGACTCGCCCCCCCTCCTCTCTCTCTCGCTCGCCCGCTCTCTCTCACACTTCAGTTTGCCACTGATACATGATTCTGGGCTGTTTTTGCATTTTTTATCTCCCCCAGCCTTACTCATCCACACCCCCTCTTCGTTCTCAGCCTCATTTTAATTCCAATTCTCTTTTTATTTAACATTTGTGTTCATTAGAACAAGGCGCACACTCTCTACATAGACCAAGTCTGATGATAGAAAGGAAGGGAGGGAGAGACGGAGCGAGGGAGAGAATGTGCGAGTGAGAGGACGCCATTTAAGCAGTTTGTTACGAGCACTGCCAGTCCCCAAAATGGCTGAAAACAAACAGGAGCCATGCCAACAGAAAAAAAGCTTGGGCATGGAGACATGGAGGGAAAAGAGATAAAGAGTGGGAGAGAGAGAGAGAGTAGACAATACTTGGGTGAAACTCTTTAAATAAGTGAGGTAGCCGAAAGAGAGATCAAAGAGAAGGGTATGGGCATGCACTTCGGTTTCCATTTTCTCCGCTCTTTGCTATGCTGACCGCAGAAGCGGACGTTTATGGCGAGAAGCGGTGGAACAGACGAGTAAACATTTGAAGTTGAGCGAGAAGCCAGAAGCAGACAGATTTGGCCTTCGCACCATTACAAAAAGCAACGAAATGGAACTTTAGTGTTGGACAAACGTTCACTGTGCCCTGATTTTATTTGTCAGGAGAGATAAATCACATAGGACAGGTATCTCTTGTCTGAGAAACAGGCCATGGTGATCTCACAGGTGTCGTAATCGCATCTAGAGTTTCAGAGAGAAAAACGTCTCAGACTTTGCTTAGATACCAAAGTCTGAATAAATGTACTCAAACATCAAATTTATTTGGTTATGCTCTCCGCTTTAATTTTATTGCTCTGTACCTTTACTGTATATCAAAGTGTTTTCATTTGTTTTTTATTTCCCCTAAAGAATTTTAAAAGACAAATTAAATCTCTGACTATGTTGTTATGTAACAGGACAGGGTTGTCAGGTGTGGAGAGGTCTCCTGCCGTCCTTTCCGAACACCATAAACTCGCTATTAAACCTGTAGGAGAACAGGAAAGAGCAATAAAATACACTTCTAGGAAACCACCCAGCATGTTCACTGTCACTCTTTAATCTATAGTGTATTTACACTACTATATATTGATAGCTTTGTGTGTGAAGGGCTTCGTTTAAAGCAGGGAAAAAAATTACACACATCTTCACATTCAGGAATATTTTTCCCAGCCTAAAAGGACCTACAGAGATCAAGGCACCTGATGAAGGAAAAAATCTCCTGCTCTTACATCTTTTCCTCGCTTATATTTCAGCGGAACAGCTAATTATACCCCCATCCTGCGTTCCTTTCCCCGTGCCTCTCGTCCTTCTCACTATTTTTCCTTTCTCTTTTGCACTCCTTCTTTTTCTCTTCTATTGTATGCCAGCCCACTTGTCACCATGGGAACTCGGGTTGGAAGCGGGTCTTGTTCTTATGATCTTTCCGACTGGTGGAACTTTGTCACTTTTCTCACAGATTCTCAGAGATTCTGTTTCTGATATTCTTCTCTTTGTTAGATTGAGTAGAAGATTATGATCCACATGTTTTTTGTTGTTTGATACAACACAGTCACCTGACTAGTGTGCTAGAATCACCTGCTGCATGGGATAATTTACAAGAGTTTAAATAACCCATTTAAAACTTTTGTTTACCTGTCAGTACCTGTCAGTCTGATTAAGAATTGTATCTGGATCATTGGAAACAAGACAAAAATAACACAGATATAGGAGTTTAATATACATAGTAAAACTGTAATTTTATCACAGTCCATATCAAGTGCTGGGACACATGTAGACAATAGATGTTTTATGACTTAGTGTAGATCAGACAAACAAGTAAGTGATAAGATCCTAGAGAAGTATGTCTATTTGATTTGACATACTTTAGTTTAGTTGACATACTCAAGTCAGTTGTCCCCGTTACAGAAAATGTTGCTAAAAATACAGGAATGCAATGATACATCATTGAGTAATTCTGAACAATTTTAATAACTTTATTTTGGGGTAACTCTTGCTAATGTAAATTTAATAGTTGTTTAGACAGGATGTGATGATCTCACCACTCAACAATGCTTTGTCATATTTTAAATAATTGTTTTTGTCATTGATTGTCTTAAATTTTTTTAGACTGTGAAAATAACTTGCTTGAACGTTTCTCTGCTTATTGCTGATTATAGGCCATTTTAACATGACATATGGATCAACGGACACTAATGAGAGGGAAGTGGCCAGCTGAATCTCCACGGTAACAAAAGACCCTGGACATCTGCAGTTAGCCACACACAGACTCCTGGTGAGTTTTGGGGAGAGAGGAGGTGTCAAATGTATCCTGTAATGGGAGGACAGGAGTGCAAATGTGACAGTGCACAGATAAATTAATTGTCAACTTAACCCTTTAAATTTGGCTGTTTTATGTTTATTAGTAAAATTGTATTGTCTTAAGAACTTTTTAAGAAGTCTTTTAGTGTGAGAACATGCAGTATAGACTACTCAGACCTCATAGAATCTTTCCTTTGTCATATATTTAAATTAGTCATAAATAAAAAAAAACAATAATGATAATATTAATAAAAATCCAATTTCAGCAGTTTTTTTTAATACATCAAATTGCATCTTGTTGACTCAAATAAAATATTTTTATGTTCATACTAAACTTTTCATTTGTTCCAATAAAAATAAAACTTTTTAAAAGGGAATTTACAAATTAAATAATCTGTAGATCTGCAAAAATATCATCCTGTTTTATTAAAAAACTATAAACTATAGTCTTTATATTGTTTTTATAGTATATACAGTATATAGTGTAATGGAGGAAAAGAGTTTACCAGGACAAGAAGTCCACATATTAATAAATGAAAATTTTATTAGATGCAAAAACTGGTTTGTGAGCAGCTTTTTGCATGTTAGTGCAGCTGATGGCACACCCTGAAAATGATTAATATCTGTGGTGTACTGTTCCCATTTCACTAATATGAGTGCTTTTTTTCTTCACCTCTTGTACAGTATGTTTTATTAAAAGAGAACATTTGTAAAAATATATATATTTTTAATGGGTGTATATGTGACCCTGTCTGTGAAAACCAGGCTAAAGTCTAAAAATCTAATTCTGAAATAACGAGCATCAAAGTTTGAATTCACCTATTAATTTTACTATGATTTCAATCTTTGACATGACCTTACCCAGACAATATTAAACATATCATTGTTAAATTCTCACAGAATGTTCTTTACATTATGAAGAATGATGTGAATGAATGATATGTAGAAAACTCACAAAAAATCACAAAAAATGGCTTTAGCTGGGTTTTTACAGACTGGGTCACATATACTTTATATCCTATTACATTTTATTGTAATGATTATTTCTTTATACCCAATCTTTTGTTGCATTTTCTTTTCCACACCATTCAAAATAAATTAAACTAAACACCGTGTCAAGAAAAATATTGGTGGCTTGCTGTGATGACTCATTTAATATGATGCTCAATTGTTCTCATTTGTCTGTTCCTGCTTTTTTAATTATCATTATCCTATTAATCTGTCTAGTCTGTCTATATACTTCAAATACTAAATCAAACCATTACCTTATATATATATATATATATATATATAGAATTTTTATTTAAAATTTTTGTTAGTATATATATATATATATATATAAATTTTAAATAAAAGTTCTTCCTCAATTACATTGTCTCCTACACATTTAACTTATAGTGGAAATAAATGTTATACTTTGTTTTACTTGGATGATTTTAGGCATTTTAGGAAATGATGATTTTAGGAAAAAATATCTCATGTGTCTTCCAAGTATGTTTCTGCCAGAACAGAGATTGTGAAATTCATTTTTTTTACTAAAAGGAAAACATGGCTTAGTTGTCATGCCTTTTAATTAAATATTTCTCCTGATGGATATAATGATATAAAGGTGATATAATGATTTTGCTAAATACACAAATAAATGATTTGTATATCTATTATTATTATTATCATTAATCTATTAATATTATACTAATATTATTATTATTATCTATTATTATCAAATTGTACTGACTTTATATGTAATGTTAATAAGAAACCACCTTATTACCAATCCACCTCTTTCTTTTATTATATTTCTCTTATTTATCTCCTATTATATGTATATATAATATTTAATTTAATATATAATTTAATAGTATGTTTCTAACTCCTTCAACACTGCAGACAAAGTAAATCACACAATTTCTTTCTTCTGCAGAACACAAAAGAAGATATTTGCAGAACATTGGTAACCAAACAACATTAATGCCCATTGGCTTCCATTGTATGGAGACAAAACCACCAAGACATTTCTCAATTTTCTGTTTGCTTTTTATATTTTTATACTACAGGTTACATAAAGCAAACACCTCTTATGATAACAGATTGCCTTGTTCTGTTTCTTACTGAACGTTTTCTGTTGGCCCTCAAACTTGAGTTGAACGTTTTCATTATTGTGATAAACGTTTAATAAAAGCCAAACTAAAATGATTTATATGTCAAAGACATTTTCTGCATCTAAATTCAATGTTTTTTATTACTGCAGTGTATTGTCTGTTGCAAAACTTAAAATATGATGAGCACATGCAGTGGAAAATCATTTGGGAGGGGGGTGTCTGATTTGGACCATGGGGGTTTGTTCCTCTTCCACAAGCACGGAAACAATGGCTAAATCAAATTAATTAGCTTCTTCATCTCCTGGCCTCCACTCGAGCATGCTGTACCAGGAAAGAGAAAGTAAGTGAGATAGAAATAGAGAGATTGTGGGGCAAGATCACAAGAGTGAAAGAAAGGAGGAGGAGAATGCCTCTGTGTGTGTATGTGTGTATGCTGAGGCAGACAATTTTGGGGAAGGGGGTATTGATGTAAATGTCTTGTGTATTTCTGCTTGTCAGAGGGGCTCAGTTATGAGCTGATAAGAAAGATTGTTTTGTTTGCCTTTAAAAGTAAGGAAAATAGAAAGTTTAAGGATGTCTGATGTTCTATTTTTTCATATTATATGCACATTGCATGCAATCCTATAATAACATACCACGGTTTTCAAAGCATCATAGTCAACTTTGATTTTCTCTTCCCATACTGCCTTTGTAAATCACTGACGAGTGATGGAATGTGTTGAAAGAAAGAAAGAAAGAAAGAAAGAAAGAAAGAAAGAAAGAAAGAAAGAAAGAAAGAAAGAAAGAAAGAAAGAAAGAAAGAAAGAAAGAAAGAAAGAAAGCATGTCAGATGAAAAATTGTTCAATATTTTTCCCTGTACGATTTTTTATGTCTCTCCACATTCTGTATTTTACATTTAACACAATTTCATCAACAACCAAACAGTATGTTGTAATATAGATTTACAAACATTTTTCCTTGGTTAGCCTAAATTTCTTTAGCATTCTCAAGTCATAAGCATCTTAAAACATGGGCCTGGTTTCAAAAACAGGGCTTAGATTTAGCCAGAAGTAGACCGTTAATTTAAAACATGTAGCTTATATTAACGTGTCTTAGAAAAAACATTACCGGTGTACATATTGAGACAAATCAATGTCACTGATATATTTTAGAATATGTCACTGCAAGTTGTTTTCATTTAAGACAACTCAAACATGCATTTTAGTCTGAACCTAGGCTTAAGCCTCGTCTGTGAAACCGGGCCATTATTTTCTTGGTAAATACTATTTTTGTGTGCATACACATGCAGCCTTGTGATTACTAAACTGGAACAACAAAGTTTGCCGAGTAGCCCGTGATCAAAGCACAGACTATTCTCTGCATGATTGTGGCTTCCGCTTTGAAAAGGATGAACCAGAGACTTCAGTCTGTAGTGTGCTTACAGGTTCCATCTAGTGGTCACGTCTCTCCTCTGAACTGTGTCCCATTCTCATCAGTTCCGCATTTAGAGAATGTTACTATAGGCTTGGTATAGCATGCATTTAAATGGCTAACATCAAGAAAAGACTTGATCCGATTCCACCAAGTGTGTCCTTAAGAGTTTTATGAGGTAGAACGTTAAATATTAGGGGTATTTTTTGTTAGGCCTACAAAAAGCTTTATATATGTATTATAAGCAACGAGTTATATATATAAAAAAGAATTGTTTCATGACGTATGACACGAAATGTTAGTAATATTTTATTGTTTGGCCTACAAAAAAGTTCAATGTGTGTAATATAGGCAATATATTGCAAAGATATAAACAGCTTATTAATATTTTATCATCATTCATCAAGTGGGATGTTTTAACATTATCTCATCAAGTGGGTATTTTAATGATACATTATACAGTATATATTAATTATATGCAATATGTACAGTTGACTATACAATAATTTATATATACTCTACTATAACTTCCTGTTGATATCAAATAATCTGTGATAATTATACACTGAATATGTCTGCACTTTCATGTCCTACATTTTTTTTATTTCCCTTGGTACCAAAATGCACTTGGTAAAAAGTAACACTTTTCATCAGTCAACGTTGAGACTCTGGCGATCAAAAAAATCTGAAACTATTTATACGGATTTGAATTTTTGCTTTTAACACTTAGAAATGATTGTAAATACAGGGCAAGCATTTTCTAATAAAATTTACACGTTAAGCACCGATTAAGATTTTCTTTACGACAGGTCAAACGAGCATGCGCTGAAACAACCTTTTCCCCCAGAAGGCAGAACAAGATTGTGTAACTGAAGTTTATTAATCTGCCACAAGGTGGCGCTGCTTATCCGATTGAAATATAGGGCAACCAGTGCAAGGCACCTCTCATGTAAACAGACAATGTGTACTTAATGTTCACGTCTCAGTGGTGTATTCACCTCACAGGTACATGATTTTGCCGATTAGGAATGTGGGTTCGCAAACAGACAACAAAAACAATGAAACAAAGAATTTGACAACCAATAGATTTTATTTAGGCACATACACAAAACATTTCAATCCCTCTATAGACAAACTTATTGTGAAACATAACTAACCCGAGCCATTGACAAATTACAACTTGTTTCCATTTCAGTGAACGGAAAGCTTAATTTAAATAGTCAAATATGCGTGTCAACCTTGAAGTGAAACCTTGCCCAGTTTGTCCTATTCAAAATACAGTAAGGACGAATCCTTATCACTATTATGTATTTTATAGATACTAAAGCACGCGAAATACTTTGTGACAGTAAAAGTATATAATAAACTATATCAGGCGTGCATGTCAAACACTTAAAAAACCCCACATGCAATAAATTAACAAAGCACGCCGTACTCCATATTTTCCGACTGGTGAACGACAATCCGTTTCTGTGTTTGTATTGACGGAGTTCTTTTTTTTAATGAACAACTATCTTCCCTTCCATCTGGATCACTTTTACATGTAGCTGGATTCAGAAAGAGACGAAGGTTTTAATAGTTTTATGAAGTTACAGATATTAGCTTGAGCTCGTTTTACTTCAGTCTGGACTTACGCAACTCCGCTTCCCTTTCTGCCCTGTAAACCCGCCCAAGTACTCTTACAGCTAGAGACTCCATGTTTGTTCATGTTACTGTACCCGCCATATACGAGATTATCTTTCAAACAAATGTTTCTGTTATATATCTAATCAATGTAGTAATCTAACGTACTAAATTATGATTAGTTAAAAAGTTAAAATCATTCCAACACTTGATATTCCCATTCAAGAATAATGACGTTTTGGACTGTAAACTAGCTAGGACTACAACCGGATTAAATGCGTCCCAAACACACAAAAAAAATCATTATAACATATTTATCTAATGTAAACAGGCGGTTTATGTCTATTTCCAAAACACGCTTTTAACACTGTAGCCGGGGTGAAATGATGATCGATTTCATATACGAACCGGGCGGCAAACTATAGTGCTCCATTATACGATTAGCTGTATTAAGAAGACATCTATGATCGTAATATTTTTAACTATAAAACTACTTGTGTATTAAGAAACCGACGTGTTTAGTGGATTCGTTTTATGTCTGCTCGTAATGTCAAAGAACCGCCATGTTTTTAAACAAATATCTAGTTACATACATATAACCATCCAATCTTGATGCTAACTGGCTAACATGGTCGTGATACACAAATGCTCGGTTAAACAACAACTACATATAAAGACAGTAACGACAGAAACATAACAAAAAGACAAAACCGAGTTAAATAAACACTAAAAATGTAAGCTACAATCAACACGAGCCAATATTGTTTAACTGAATAACAATGCGTTTTCTCCATAAACAGATTAAATTAAGTATAAAACAAAGAGTAAACACATGAAGACATTTTTCAAAACGCTATTCTACATTTTAACCAGCTGGTATAAAAGCATATTTAAGACTATATTAACCCCTAACTAGGTTACAAAAAACAACGTTTGTTATTAAATCTAACATGTATTTAGACAAGCCGTTACACAAATATACAACAACACTTAGGTCTTAAAATTTAATAAACATTTTTAAGAAATATTTACTAAAAAATTTCACTACAGGACATGTTAACGTCCCCATTCCACAAAGGATGGTGGCTAACACGTTAGCATTAACGCGCCATGTTCCCTGGATAACTTATTAAATTTCTTAAATCTCTTGTCATACAGAGTGTTTACTCTATAATTTTTATTAGTTTACTCTACAAAGTTTATATTAGTTCAAGTTAAATTAAAATAACTGATTCATACAGTTGCTATCAATTTTATCTACGACCACAGGAAGACGTCTTTCTTAAGAACAACATGGCCTAAAACGTACCATTTTGTTTTTTTATTTTAAAATAAATCTGTAACTACAAAACTTTCACAATCGCTTAGGAAAACACATACTGTTTAAAACTGCATAATTTCTGTAATGTTTTTGCATTTAAAATAGATTGTCCAAAGCCCCAGGCTTTCAGTGGACTTTCCAAAAGAGCATACCGAAAAAAGCGCGCGCCGTCCAGCCTTTGCTTTTACTCAACCTCGTGGATTCTCGCATTTTCCCGTAGAACACAAAGAAATCAACGAAAATCATAATAAATAATTTGAGAGGTCCTAACTAGAGCACGAAAAAAAGCAACGTAAAAACTTGAATGACCTAAAAATTAAATTTAAAACTAAAAATACACGTTCTAATCCTTCATAGGAGGTGTAGGCCTTTCGCACGAGCTTCTTTTCCAACACTCTCAGCTGATCCAGAGCGAGACGGACGGAACAGCAGAGTTTTTTTTATTTTTGCTCAGAGGGTGAAAAAAATACCAGTCGGGCAAAATCGGCAATGCTCGTGAAGAAGGCGGGAAGTAAGACTGACAGTCAAGCGTCTGTTGCAATTGGCCGATTGCTCTCTTCTTATGTATATTAACAACAAGTTTGACGAATAACGTTTCACAGAGCTAAACATTATTTAATATTCATACATTGAGACTCGAAAGACCTTCCCTTAGTTTATATGGACCTATCGAATCTCTACGTACGCCATGTCCCGCCCTAGGCTGCGTATGATTCGCAGGGCACAAGAGCGCCCAGCGCCATTGGTTCCGAGGCAAATTCACTAAATGATTCATGAACTGCGGTCTCACCACCAATAAACGCTCGGGCACGCTGATCCATAACCCGCCCTCTGACTGTTCAGCCCCTGCCAAGGAGGCTGTGTAAACCTGTAGCAAAGCTTTCAGTCTATATAAAGACGTGTGAGAGCGGTTTTCTCTCAGATGCGCTTGCAGCGCACTGGAGTGTAGATCGGGGAGAGGGAAGGGGCTTGCCGGTAGCTACAATAGTTAGTATATGAACACAAATTTAGTAAACACATTGAGTAGCAAGATACGGTTGTCACTGGGAAACCGCCATCGGACGTGTTCCGGTCACCATTGGGTGCCAGGAGAGTCTTGGTGGCGTTTCAGAGGTGTTCCTTCTTACAAAGCGGCGTGCCGGGGGAGGACGCGTCTCTTTGAATAGACAGGATGCACGGACCGCCTTCCAGCGACAGCGCATGCCCATTGCGCCTCATCAAGAGAGTGCAATTCGGCGTCCTCAGCCCTGATGAAATTGTAGGTTTCGCACTTGGGAGGGGGTATTCTCTTCATTCTTTGAGTATTACTGTCTTACTCAATCCTCATCGTGTTTAAATCCTATTAAATACGCTGAATAACATAAAACTGTGTTCTGTCAGCCTGTGTTTAAGCTAACGTAGCTAGCCGGCTAGCCAATGCTTCTAGTACGAGCATGTGTTACAAAGTAGAGCAAACACTACATATGAGTCATATTGTAACAGTTAACCTTAATTTTTCTGCAGTCTTGTTTGTAGTTACATAGCATTGCGATAATTATTGTCTGTTTTTTCTTGAATGTTATTAAGCCACATGGCATACCCAAACTTACTCCAAAGTTTCCACATTGTTCCCTATGTTTCCCTTGATGACAATAAACGTTTGGAAATGTATGTGCATGTTTTTGCTTATTTGAAGAGGTCCAATACAGTCACATTTGCAGTTTTTGAAATGTAGTTCTGTATAGAAAGGGACATTTTACAATAAACGTGGCACACCCACATCTGTGTTTTTGGGCTGTATTTTTGTATACTGTAATGAAAAAGCCACTGGTCTTCAGATTTGTTAGAACTGTTTTTAATACAGATTTTTTGTTGTTGTTTTAAGTTTGACAGTCTTAATAGATAACTTGGTGAAGAGTTTTTGTGCAACCCTAAAATGTCCTTCAGACATCAGAGATGTTCATACAACATGCCAAATGGTTTACAGAATGCTTTTTAGCAAGGTTTTGTCATGTACATCTAATCTGAAGACTTGTGGCTTATTTCACTTTCACAATGTTTTCACTTTCATTTAATTGCAAAAGTTAAGTTCATTTATTAAAGTTTTTATTGAATGCCGTTATTTTCAGAAACGGATGTCCGTTACTGAAGGGGGTATTAAATACCCAGAGACTACAGAAGGAGGACGCCCTAAACTGGGTGGACTCATGGACCCCAGACAAGGGGTGATTGAGAGATCGGGCAGATGCCAGACATGTGCAGGTATGTTCACATGATTTAACATTGGCACATTTTCTTCTCTTTTTTCTGTTTTTGTAACTTAATTTCTTGTTTAGGTAACATGACAGAATGCCCTGGTCATTTTGGTCACATTGAGCTGGCAAAGCCGGTCTTTCATGTTGGCTTCATCACAAAAATCATGAAGGTCCTCCGCTGTGTCTGCTTCTTCTGTTCCAAGTTGCTTGTGGATGCGGTATGTAGTACTGCGTTACCGGTTTTATTTTCTTGTCACAAGTTTCCTTCTTTGTCATTAAATTTTTGTTATTCACACTTTGCTAATCTCTATTCTGTATTTTTTTACCAGAACAATCCAAAAATCAAAGACATTCTGACCAAGTCTAAAGGGCAGCCCCGAAAGCGCCTGACCCACGTCTATGACCTATGTAAAGGAAAAAACATCTGTGAGGGTGGAGAAGAGATGGACAACAAATTTGGAGTGGAACAACAGGAGACTGAAGAAGACATCACCAAAGAGAAGGTACAAAATTATGGTCCCATCACACTTTCTCTTGTATATTCAAATCTGTAGAATGTTAAAATGTTTATTAGGATGTTTACCAAACTGACATGAGTTTTTACATGTCAAGGGTCATGGAGGCTGTGGCAGGTACCAGCCCCGTATCCGTCGCACTGGCCTGGAGCTGTACGCCGAATGGAAGCATGTAAATGAAGACTCTCAGGAAAAGAAGATTCTTCTCAGCCCTGAACGTGTACATGAGATCTTCAAACGCATTTCAGATGAGGAGGATGTGATCTTGGGTATGGACCCCAAATACGCCCGTCCGGAGTGGATGATCGTGACAGTTTTGCCTGTTCCCCCTCTTGCTGTAAGACCGGCTGTGGTCATGCAAGGTTCTGCTAGAAACCAGGTTAGCATTTCTTCTGAAACTTGTGAAAGTTTTTAATAGTGACTGTTCTTGTATTTATGATTTGATTTATACACCTTTTACCCCAGGATGATTTGACGCACAAGTTGGCTGACATTGTGAAGATCAATAACCAGCTAAGACGAAATGAACAGAGTGGAGCCGCAGCTCACGTTATAGCAGAGGATGTCAAGCTGCTTCAGTTTCATGTGGCCACCATGGTGGACAATGAACTGCCAGGTCTACCAAGAGTAAGTTCTGTACTGTAAAACATGTTCAGCAGTAGACTGGATACATACTACTTGAGTCGAAGCATTATTGAAATGCGTAAGTAAGTCTTCAGAGTAAATCATTTAGAATGAACTGTCTGGTAATGCCAGCCATAATTCTTTCTTTTGCATCACATCAGCTGTTAGCAGCTTACTGTTCAATAATTCAACAGCAGTTTAAACTATACGATAATAGAAAATGACACTTCAGATTAGTTTGATGTTGTAGTCTCATCTGTAATAAAGACTTTGCTCTCTTGTGTGTTGTTTTCAGGCAATGCAAAAATCTGGACGTCCGCTAAAATCCATCAAGCAAAGGCTTAAGGGTAAGGAAGGACGTGTCAGAGGTAACCTGATGGGCAAGCGTGTTGACTTCTCTGCCCGAACAGTCATCACGCCTGACCCCAACCTTCAGATCGACCAGGTGGGAGTTCCGCGATCTATTGCTGCCAACATGACCTTCCCTGAGATCGTCACACCCTTTAACATTGACAGGTAATATTTGTATTGATTTGACAAAAAATTGACAAAAGATGTTCTTGTACAAAACCTTTCCCCTTCTACTTTATTTTCTATGTCTAATGTACCTTAAGTACCAATTTTACCATCAAAATTGCTGGAGGACTATACCTTTAATTTATAATGAACTCTCTTTGATGTTTTGTAAATGTATCTCTAAATTTCTTTGCAGACTTCAAGAGCTTGTGAGGAGAGGTAACAGTCAGTACCCTGGAGCCAAATATATCATCCGAGATAATGGGGACAGAATTGACCTGCGATTCCACCCTAAACCAAGTGACCTTCACCTTCAGATCGGATACAAAGTTAGTTTTGACCATCTGTTCTCAAAAACTGGGTTTGGTTTCCAACATAACACAGTGAGCACCATTTAAAACTGTTGTGGTTTCTTTTCAGGTCGAGCGGCATATGTGCGACGGGGACATTATTGTATTCAACAGACAGCCTACGCTGCACAAAATGTCTATGATGGGCCACAGAGTGCGAATCTTGCCGTGGTCTACGTTTCGACTTAACCTTAGGTATGCTGGAGCCTCCTTAAGAATTGTGCTGTAGTGTTTAATGCTGGTCAAATTCTACAGTATAATTTTGTATTTAATTACAAGATAACCAAGGCTTTATAAATGCTCCCTGTGCCTTTTAGTGTGACCACCCCATACAACGCTGACTTTGATGGTGATGAGATGAACCTGCACTTGCCACAGTCTCTGGAAACCCGTGCTGAGATCCAGGAACTGGCCATGGTGCCTCGTATGATTGTCACACCACAATCCAACAGACCCGTCATGGGTATTGTGCAGGACACGCTCACAGCTGTGCGCAAGTTCACCAAGAGAGACGTGTTCTTAGAAAGGGTATATTTACAAAGCCACTTGTGCGTTATCATTGTTACAGTTTTGAAATTGAAATTGTTCATTAATTTAAGTGTCTGTGATATTTAAAAATTTGTTCCTGTAACTGTTGAGCTATATAATAGATGGCTGGCTGACTTGTTTTGCACTTGTTGCGTGTGTTATGTTTCAGGGCGAGGTGATGAATCTCCTGATGTTTCTCTCCACATGGGATGGTAAAATGCCACAGCCGGCCATCTTTAAGCCTCGGCCCCTCTGGACAGGCAAACAGATCTTCAGCCTGATCATTCCTGGACACATTAATGCCATCCGCACACACAGCACTCACCCTGATGAAGAGGACAGTGGTCCTTACAAACACATCTCCCCTGGTGACACCAAGGTGCAGCCCAAACACATCCCAAGACTTTTAAAATGTAGTCAAACCTGTTATTGACAAATTAGGTTTTCTAATCATTGGTTGCGTTTTTCAGGTGATTGTGGAGAATGGCGAACTGATCATGGGCATCCTGTGTAAGAAGTCTCTGGGGACTTCAGCGGGCTCACTGGTCCATATCTCATACCTTGAGATGGGCCATGACATCACACGGCTCTTCTATTCTAACATCCAGACCGTTGTCAACAACTGGCTTCTTATCGAGGGTAAAAAAACAATTCTTTATTTAAGCTCTCTTTGTGTGTTTGATTGTATTGTATTTTATAAGTGTATTGATGAGTTATTTCTGTCTGCTTTAGGTCACTCTATCGGTATTGGAGATTCCATTGCTGATAAGGCAACATATCAGGACATTCAGAACACTATTAAGAAAGCCAAACAAGATGTAATAGAGGTGAGATTGTTATTTTAAAATTTAAAGGTATATGCTGCTGCTGAACTTGTACGAGCACTTTAACAACTCATGTGTTCACTTTATAGGTCATTGAGAAAGCCCACAACAATGAGCTGGAGCCAACCCCAGGTAACACTCTGAGACAGACCTTTGAGAACCAGGTCAACCGCATTCTGAACGACGCTCGTGACAAGACTGGATCCTCTGCCCAGAAATCCCTGTCAGAGTACAATAATTTCAAATCCATGGTGGTGGCTGGTTCAAAAGGATCTAAAATTAACATTTCACAGGTGAGGTTTTGTCTTGTCTATGTAATTTGTTCATCTTAAGACTTTTGTCCTCCTGTTGAACTACCCTGAAGTGTCTTAAGTTTTGAGAAGTCTATATTTTTTGTTCTTCGTACCTTTAGGTTATTGCTGTGGTGGGGCAGCAGAACGTTGAGGGTAAGCGAATCCCTTTCGGTTTTAAGCACCGAACCCTGCCTCACTTCATTAAAGATGACTACGGTCCAGAGAGTAGAGGCTTTGTGGAAAACTCCTATTTGGCCGGTCTCACACCAACTGAGTTCTTCTTTCACGCCATGGGAGGCAGAGAGGGTTTGATCGACACTGCTGTCAAAACTGCTGAGACAGGTAATGATAACAATTGAACGCTAAATGTAAATCCATTCTGAGCTGATTCTTTATTCTCATGTCCTAATCAGATGTGTCATGAGAAGCTGATACACTTTATTATCAATATTACCATGGCATTTATTTAAACATTTATGAGCTTAATTTGGTCCCTTTTTTTGCTTCAGGTTATATTCAGCGTCGTCTGATCAAATCTATGGAGTCTGTCATGGTCAAATATGACGCTACAGTCAGAAATTCCATTAACCAGGTTGTCCAGCTGAGGTACGGAGAGGATGGGCTGGCAGGAGAGGCTGTGGAGTTCCAAAACATGGCCACCCTTAAGCCATCCAACAAAGCTTTTGAGAAGAAGTGAGTCTTCCACAATAGAGACTATGTAAAAATTAACCTATGACTAACATCCATAAAACATAACAGCATTACCTTTATTGAGCCATGCTTTCTTCAAAATACATGACTTGCGTCACTTATCTAACCTATAACCTCTCTATCTGTAATCGCACAGGTTCAAGTTCGACCACGCCAATGAGCGAGCTCTCCGTCGCACTCTGCAGGAGGATGTGGTGAAAGAAGTTATGACTAATGCTCACGTCCAGAGTTCTCTAGAGAGGGAGTTTGAAAAGATGAGGGATGACCGAGAGATCCTGAGGGCAATTTTTCCCACAGGAGACAGCAAGGTTTGACCCTTAAAAGCTCTTAGACCTTTGCTTGTATCGTAACATTGAAAAATGAGCCTTATCTATTTACACTATATGATGTGCAAAAATCGCATTCATATCAGCCTAACTTTCCAACCCATTGTTAATTAAAAAGCCATGTTTTCTCTAGGTGGTACTGCCGTGCAATCTGGCTAGAATGATTTGGAACGCTCAAAAGATTTTCCGCATCAATCCACGAACACCAACTGACCTAAACCCAGTGCGAGTTGTGGAAGGTGGGTGCAGTCAACAAATTAGTTGTACTTTTTCCTGGGTAGGAATTACAAATTACATGTGTTTTTTACACTGCTTTAATAGTCTTAACACTCTCAGTGATTGAGCATGTCACCTAGCTAAATAAAGACGACTTGCTTCTGCTAGCTAAATAAAGCCTGCTGATGACTGATCCCTTTAGCTTTCACTGTCTTGAGGCAGACCTGTGCAAGCTGATTAGAAAGGCTGTCAGTTTTACATCTTTGCATAGGTCCGTCTAAGGCTATGGTTCCAACCCAAATGGGTGCACACTTTGTTACCGTGATGACTACATAGTCGGTACACATTTTATTTAAGCATATTAGTTTGTTTTAAAGGCACTCTGTTGTTGTTGGGTTTGCTGATATAAGCATGATTTAGTTTCAAGTTTTTCTGCGCTTACTCTAATAACCCATAATAAATGGGTTCATGTGCCACCGTACGTTTCACCAACAGTTTCCATGTGATTGGAACTGTTCCCTTGATGTGTAATCATGTTTCCTTGTTTGTTTGTGTAGGAGTTCAGGAGTTGAGTAAGAAGCTTGTCATCGTGAATGGTGATGACCAGTTAAGCAGGCAAGCCCAGGAGAACGCCACGCTACTCTTCAATATCCATCTGCGCTCCACCCTCTGCTCAAAGCGAATGACAGAGGAGTTCCGTCTTACTACAGAGGCTTTTGAGTGGCTGCTGGGAGAAATTGAGACCAAATTTAACCAATCCATTGTAAGTTGGAGTGACAATTGCATGGGCATTATTCTCTAGTTTGTTATAGATGTTTACGTTGACCTTTTGTTCCTCAGGCTCACCCTGGTGAGATGGTAGGTGCCCTGGCTGCTCAGTCTCTAGGAGAACCTGCCACTCAGATGACCCTGAACACATTCCACTATGCCGGTGTGTCTGCCAAAAACGTCACTCTCGGTGTGCCTCGTCTCAAAGAGCTGATCAACATCTCCAAGCGACCGAAGACCCCCTCTCTGACCGTGTTTCTCCTGGGACAAGCGGCTCGTGACGCAGAGAGGGCCAAAGATATCCTGTGTCGCTTGGAGCACACAACCCTGCGCAAGGTCACTGCCAATACGGCCATTTATTATGATCCCAATCCACAGAATACTGTGGTGACTGAAGATCAGGAGTGGGTGAACGTGTACTACGAGATGCCTGACTTTGACGTGACCCGTATTTCACCCTGGTTGCTGCGTATTGAACTTGACCGCAAACACATGACTGACCGTAAGCTGACCATGGAGCAGATTGCTGAGAAGATCAATGCAGGTGAGCATAAGAGACAAGCTTGGATCTATTGAAGGTGAACAGAGTGCAACTGAACACTAATCCCTGTCTGTCTTCTAGGTTTTGGTGATGACCTTAACTGCATCTTTAATGATGATAATGCTGAGAAACTGGTGCTGCGAATTCGCATCATGAATAGTGATGAAAACAAGTTCCAGGAGGTTGGTAATACTTAGATGCATGAATGTTTTTTATAATATACCCAAACATGACACTAAGTGATTAATTAAATTAAAACTATTAATTATTAATAAAATATTAATTGTTTGATTTTGTGACCAGGATGAGGAGGTTGTGGATAAGATGGATGATGACGTCTTCCTTCGCTGCATTGAATCCAACATGCTGACAGACATGACTTTGCAAGGCATTGAGCAGATCAGCAAGGTACTTTCCTTGTTTTTACAATTGTATTTGCTGTGTACTGTAAAAAAATGTTTTTTTACACTCCATGATAACTTTTTCTGACTTTATTTCCCTTTAGGTATACATGCATCTTCCACAAACTGACAACAAGAAGAAAATCATCATCACAGAGGAGGGTGAGTTTAAAGCCCTCCAGGAGTGGATTCTGGAAACTGATGGTGTGAGTCTCATGAGGGTCCTCAGCGAGAAGGATGTGGATCCTGTCAGAACCACCTCTAATGACATTGTGGAGATTTTCACTGTAAGAATTCACCTTTGCCTTTTTACACCAATACACTATTGAACAAGTTTTAAAGATGTAAATAATGCAATATCTGTTCTTCACTTGCAGGTTCTTGGTATTGAGGCAGTGCGTAAGGCTCTGGAGAGAGAGTTGTACCATGTCATCTCTTTCGACGGTTCTTACGTCAACTATCGCCATTTGGCCTTGCTGTGTGACACAATGACCTGCAGAGGGCATCTCATGGCCATTACTCGTCATGGAATCAACAGACAGGATACTGGACCACTTATGAAGTGCTCTTTTGAGGAGACGGTGAGAACATTTAAAAAGATGTTTTGCACTATATTTTACCCCCTCTGTTTAATAAAACGTGATTCAGATAAACTATTTAAAAGTGTAAAGCCCATAATTTGTTTTCAAAATATTCTAAATATCTATTTAAACCATTTATCTGCAGGTGGATGTGTTGATGGAAGCTTCATCTCATGGTGAAAGTGACCCAATGAAAGGAGTGTCTGAGAACATCATGTTGGGACAGCTTGCTCCTGCGGGGACTGGATGCTTTGACCTCTTATTGGATGCTGAAAAGTGCAAGTATGGCATGGAGATCCCTACTAACATCCCTGGTATCAGCGTTGCAGGACGTAAGTGAAACTAAAGCTTTACATCTTAATCGAAGATTAGCATACAGCTGCTTCCCAAATATAAACCTCTAATGTTGATTTTCTCCATACTAGCCACTGGTATGTTCTTTGGTGCCGCCCCCAGCCCCATGAGTGGCATGTCTCCAGCCATGACTCCCTGGAACACAGGAGCCACTCCTGCATATGGTGCTTGGTCACCCAGTGTTGGTAAGTAGCAACATTTTAGTGTTTGTCCCACTTCCACCCTTAATTCAGTGCATTTTCTTAATGCGTGTTTGTTCTCATCTAAACAGGAAGTGGAATGACACCTGGTGCAGCAGGCTTCTCTCCCAGCGCTGCATCTGATGCCAGTGGTTTCTCGCCTGGCTACTCCCCTGCCTGGTCACCAACTCCTGGCTCTCCTGGATCACCTGGACCAGCCAGCCCTTACATCCCCTCACCAGGTTACTCGATAGTTTACTGTAGTTGTGATCTGTTTGAAAAATTGGTCCATAATATTTGTGTAGTTGTGTTTGTAGGTTGCAATCTAGTAATCAGTGTTTTCATCCATCTCTTTCAGGAGCCTTGTCTCCCAATTACTCTCCAACTTCTCCTGCCTACGAGCCTCGTTCTCCAGGGGGTTACACCCCACAGAGCCCTGGCTACTCCCCAACCTCGCCATCATACTCTCCAACTTCTCCGTCTTACTCCCCCACCAGCCCGAACTACAGCCCCACGTCTCCGTCCTACTCGCCCACATCACCTTCCTATTCTCCTACATCTCCGTCTTATTCGCCAACTTCTCCAAGCTACTCTCCGACCTCGCCTTCTTATTCCCCGACTTCGCCGTCATACTCTCCAACCTCACCCTCGTACTCGCCCACGTCTCCCAGTTACAGCCCAACATCACCAAGCTATAGCCCTACCTCTCCTAGCTACAGCCCCACATCCCCATCCTATTCTCCAACCTCTCCGTCTTATTCCCCAACCTCACCGTCTTACTCTCCGACCTCCCCCAGCTACTCTCCAACCTCCCCATCCTATTCCCCAACATCTCCAAGCTACAGCCCCACTTCGCCCAACTACACCCCAACCTCGCCTAGTTACTCCCCAACTTCTCCTTCGTACAGCCCCACCTCGCCTTCCTACTCACCCACTTCTCCTAATTACACCCCTACCAGCCCCAATTACTCGCCCACGTCTCCTTCATACTCGCCCACCTCTCCATCCTACTCTCCCTCCAGTCCACGCTACACCCCGCAGTCTCCTACCTACACCCCAAGTTCACCCTCTTACAGCCCCAGCTCTCCATCATATTCACCCACTTCTCCAAAATACACTCCCACCTCGCCTTCCTACAGTCCAAGTTCCCCAGAGTATACCCCAACGTCTCCCAAATATTCACCCACTTCACCAAAGTATTCTCCCACTTCGCCTAAATACAGCCCCACCTCTCCGACCTACTCCCCAACCACCCCCAAGTACAGTCCCACTTCCCCCACTTACTCTCCAACTTCTCCAACCTACACCCCAACCAGCCCCAAATATTCCCCCACCTCTCCGACCTACTCTCCAACTTCTCCAAAATACTCGCCAACATCCCCTACCTACTCTCCAACTAGCCCTAAGGGCTCAACCTACAGCCCCACTTCTCCCGGCTATAGCCCCACCTCTCCAACCTACAGCCCGGCCATCAGTCCTGATGACAGCGACGAGGAAAATAACTAAAGATGATCGGTGCGAGGAGAAGTGTGATTGGCACTTTGACCCTGGGAAAAACCCTGAAGGAAAGCCACTCAGCTGGGGTTGCTGTGATTCACAGGGAAGGTTGAGAAACTTGGGCTCCCACATGTGAAGTCTCTTTTTCTTTTCTTTTTGGACTTGGACTGTTCTTAAATAGCCTCGCTAAACGGGCTTCTTTTCAGTGGTTGCATCTATTATGTCACAGGTTTGAACTGTAAGCCGAGCAAAGGCTGCCTTTGTATAGATTGGTTCGATTTGTTTCCAATTTGAGGGGAGATTACTGAGCAGTAACTCAAAATGAGTGGAAATATGCAGGAGACTGACTGTTTTTGGAGGGACAAGATCGTACATATTCCTCCTTTCCTTCCATTCGTTTCTATCTCCCCTCCTTTTTCTCTAAAATTCAGTGTTGGATGTAAAGGAAATCAAAGATCTTGAAGTATTGCCAAAAGCCTTCAAACAGAAAACAGTGGATTGTATCTAAAAAGTTTCAAAATGAAACCTTGAAAAATCTTTATAGCTTAAATAGAAAGGAGAAAAACTGACCTTTCTCATTTTACAGAAACGTATCTTTCTTTTGTATGTGTAAATAAGCGCTTGTTGCCAGTTTTGGTTTTCCGCAAGTGGAGGTCAGAACTAACAACTGTTTAAATGTTAATGTTGATTTTTGTCAAATGAGTTCACTCATGAAAAATGTTACTTCTATAGAAACAGGATGTTTATTAGAAAGTGGCATTTTGAAATGTGTTGAAGGCGCATTGTTCCGATTAAAAAATGTCTTGTAATACTGTAGTCTGTAATGTATGCCAGCCCGTGATATGGGTTAAAGTGTTGTGTAGTGATTTATCCCTTTTGTACGAATTGGAGAGCCGGAAAGGATGCATGATTTTGAGGCATCATCTTTCTACCCGATTGTCCCTAAATCTCTTCATCCCCAAAAGATGCAAGCCTTATATCCTTCACCAGCATCTGCCCAGTAACTTACCATTTCAATGACTAAACAAACAAAAAAAACATGAAAATGTGTAACCAGCAGTCTTGTACGTGAATTTGATTTTATTTTCTTTTAAGGGTGGAAGGTGGTGACACTCGGCTTTGCTTAGGCTGCAAATGTTTTAAACCACCTATCTTAACACTTTAGAGGCATGTGTATATTATTATTTTTTTGATTATTTAAGTACAAATGCTATTCTCTTGTGTGTAATACAAGTGGTTTGGCCTCGCTGTTTGGATTAAGTGCTTTAAAAAGGTGCAGTTTGATTTGTTTCCTTTTGAATATGCACTGGTTCATATTTTGCATAATTGCGACCTTTTAGACCTTGTTGTCGCTTGTTAACCTAAATTCATCCCATACAGAATCCATTTAATCGTATTGTTTGCTTAAACAGTAGAGGGAGACAGAGACCGATTTGTCATGGACGACCCAGGCGTCGCAAGTGGCTTTTAGATGACTTTATATTGTGTAAAGAAACCAGGCGAAGACATGTTGTTGACCTAAAAATGACTGATGTGCTTTCCTTTATCAGCTTTAGTTTTAAAGCCTTAGATTGCATTGGGAGAGCAGTTTTGACCGTGTCTCTGTAATGCCCTTGTTTGCCTTCAGTTTCATGGATGTTTCAAACAAGTCCAGTAAATACTCTGTACCCAAACTCCGTGTGTGTGTGTGTGTGTGTGTGATTGAGTATGTGTGTATGAGGGCATAATGGTGAGACAGGGTTTTCTTGAGCTTGACTAAATACTGGGTGGGGTTTATGGGGAAAGGAGAATTTAAATTAATTGCCACTGTATAGAGATCAATCCAATTAATCTGATTACTTCATTCTCTGTATCTATTTGTTTTGTTTGTTTGTTTTTTTGACTTGGAAAAATAAAGAGTTTGACTAAAGTTGTTTGTTTCATTTTAACCTTTATACGGGTCTGTGTTCGCCATGTCCTAAAGTGCAGTTGTCAAGAATTAGGGAAGTGCTATTTAAGATGTGACTTGATTCAACAGAGAAATTCCATGCAAATGTCAACCTTACCATGGAATAAATATTTTTACAAAAAGGTTCTTTTCACTAGTGATGGCTCAATATTTTTATATTGGATTTGTCAATATATTCAATAGATATCAATATTTGGTGGTTGATAAATTAAAATGACTTAAAATCTTGTGCTCTATAAGCAACCATGCCTTCTCCATTTGTTATTGCTTCTAGTTTGTGACTTGATTTGGGGAAATTTTACAAAGTATATCGCCTCTGCCTCAGTCACGTCGAAAACGCACATACTGTATATTTCCATTTTTAAGAAAACATTGTGCATAATCTAGTAGTCTGGACTCTATTGACAGTAACGGGTTAAGTAAAATATAAACAAATGGTTCAATATACTGTTAATAAATGGATTATTTGAGAAAATAATTTATAATATAAAAGTAAGTTATATATTTATAGTATTTAAGTTTTGACTCTACTTTACTTCCATAATAATGGAATTGCCCATAACAAATTTTAGTTGCATAGGCATTTACATTTCTAAATCGAAATGTAATATATTAAAAATGTATATGTGTTTGTGTGTATTAATTTCCATCTCTCCTCAGATTCTTCAATACTCTCGCAAATGTCAGAGAGAATGCAGTCATAAACGACATACTTTGTTGCGCTTTAAGACTGGAAATGGTTCACTTCAGTTATGAAGATCAGATGTCTACTAAAGCTTTCTCTTTTCCATAGACAAGCCTAGACAAAAAAAACCTGAACCCTTTTACTGACTGGGTGGGACTGTTACATAGGTAAGTAGAAAAACTAGGAAGGAAGCCCACCAGCTAAACATTGATTTTTAAAGATATTTTGTTCTCTTTTCTTTACCACAGTGTACAGAATAATCCCTCTAGTCAAATTTAGACAAAACAAGCAAATCACTTGTTTTCTCAACAAACCAGTTTTTCTCTCTTTCAAATTGTATGTGTTTTTTTGTGGGGGTGTGTGTGAAGGGGCTGGGCCAAAATTAGGAACTGATGCAGGAAGTGACTTTGTGAATGCTGTATCTCTCCTCTGCAAAATCTCTTCCATTCTTTCTCAAAACTTAACAGGATCCTCCAATCTTAAACTACCACAAGGTAAGTGCACATGTTTAGATAAACGTGCAAGAGTTCAAACAAAAGAGTTTGGAAATGTTGTTTACTATTTACTATTAAAATTACAAAGTTAGCAAATACAAATCGCGTTTTCGAAATAGCATAAATATTATACAAATTTTTTTTGTGTATTTGTGATATAAACCCATCACTGAATCCATCGCAGCTCCAGAGATGATCACTGCACGTTCTCTGTTGTAATTCATACAAAATAACACGTCGCTATCAATGAACTTTATAACAGTATGACACCGCCCTTTTTTTGCAATGTAGGTATCTATACAAGATGTGCCTTTATGCACATTTATGTATCTCTCCATATTTATCTTTTTTCTTGTTTTATCATCAATTCCTCTAACAGCTTTGTTTTATCATCCTCTTGCGTTAGAAACATGATTTAATAACATCAGGCACATAAATAATTACTGCTGTAGAAGACTGTAGTAAAATTGTTTTTGAACCTTGCCATAATAAATATTAAAATATTTTACAATATTTACATCAGTTTATTCATTGAAAAAAGTAGTTCATACCACAGAATACTGTATTATACATTAGCAATGTGTGGTAACTCCTGCAATATACTCCACTATACTACAGCTAAATGCTAAAGTATACAAAAGTATGCTGTCTGTGTTTCTTAAGACACTGTTTAATCCACCCTGCAGTGTATTTATTAAAATAAGAAATGTATGTTTATGTTTATATGCGTTTATGTCTTCCAGTCGTCGGCTGGATAAAATAAATTATGTGATATAAATTGTTCAACATATGCAAAACCATGACAGAAATCTTAACTGGTTTAATGGTTATAATCAGAATTATACTGGTTTTAGTGGAAGCTATAATGGTCCCTACTGATAAGATGTTGAATGCATTTAATTTTTATGGTTTTGATGGTAAAACAGCTGATGGTACATGTGTAATGGAAACCATTAGAATAATTAAATTCATAAATAACTCACTTCTGACATGACAATCCACTTAGTCTACCTTTTTGAAGTTTTTGCCAAAGCAACAAAAGCCATGATTGCTCCGTCATCTCCCCCTGATGAGTAGAGGAAAGATGATGTCCTTCAGTAATTATCACGCTGGTGTTTAGCATTGTCAGGCAACCCGACTCTCCTCGCTGTGGGGCGTCCTCGGCAGAGCCGCTCAGATTATTCCCCCGTGTCCAGTTACTGGCCACATATAAGCTAACCGGGCCAGGTGAACACACACACACGTATATACAAACACACTGTGAATCAGGCAGAATGGAGCCGGACACAGAAAGCATGTCGGAGCTGACTGAAGGGGTTATGCAGTTAAGTGGACCAGTTTCCTCTTTACTTTAATATACTTAGAAATGTAAAGATGTTAGATCTTTTGTTGACAGCTTCTGTCTTAACACTGAGTCACTTTACTGACTTGTTCTATATCTACATCATTTTCTGCTTATATCACCCACACTTAAATTTAATAAATGAGTGAGTCAGATAGTCATTAGTCATTGGCTGAATAAGAATTTGGAAAATGACTTCCGGATCATTAAGCTGCCTGCATTGTTGATAAGCTGAATTGTGTTATAAATTTTAACATTTTGTCGATCACAAACAAGTGTGGAACAAGCAGGAAGCAGGTTGTGGCAACGCACATTCTTCCGTCTCTGTGGTTCATGACTCACGGCACTGGCATGCTTCACACACAAAAGTGCTGCTGTCTGACTTTCTGTAGTGAAACTGACATTTCTGCTTACTTGAAAACTGAAATGAATCTCTTTTTACACCATTGCTTCAGCGTATGGGTGGGGTGTTAACTGCTCGATTAGGTGGGGCAACAGGAACGCAGTTTACAATAACCACAACGTATTATTGTTTGTGCATAACTGCAAGTAATTGACACTATCCAGCTCATTTTTATGATTACTTTTTTCCAACCTGTAAGTTTCCTTGAAATCTTGTACTCTGAATAAATCTTTATATTAGATATCATAGTCATTTTTATCTTTATTACAACTTTATGAGCTAAAAATTTTATTTCTAAAAACATAGGGAATTAGTTTCACATCATGCTGTATTGCAGTTGAGTCATGGTATCATATCCAGTGTGGTTATACAATCTTTACAATGCCATGTGATTAATGACTGAACAATGATTAAGTTCACATGTGGGACCGAATGAAGAGATAAAGAAGGAGGAATAATGTCATTTACCATCATAAACTGAGAATTCCTTTAAGTGCATTGTAAAATATGTGAGGACATTTATGGTGTCTTGGAGTGACATAAGCCTTTTCCTTACATTAGAGCTCTGTTTAGACACGACACCATTACATTACACAAACTATTATAGAGTCTGTTTGATGTGTTCATGGTTGCCTTCATTTGAACAAGCACAAACCCTGAGGTACCAAGATTCGGGTGGGAAAACCATCTTTTTCGAGCTGGCACACTTTGGTTATATTGTCCTAATATAATTGGTAGTATTCTGCTAGAATACCATCGTCATTGCTGGCATCTCACATTTGTGTCCAAACAAGCCTCTTCAGGACCACGATCTGTTTGGCTGTCAAGTTAGTGACAGGTCAAAGAACCAATCAGATAAGAGTTGTCTTTACTTGCTAGCTCTGTTGGCAACTTATTGAGAGGTGTGCCAACAAAAAACAAAATGTTTAGTTAGCTTTTATGGTCCTAATGTGAAATGTCCCAATTTGAAGTAAACTTGCATTTCTACTGTGTTTACTTCCAGCATTTTATAATATTTATAAAGAGCACACTATTATTTCTGTACACGTTTTTGTGTACCTACTATATTTTCCCATAATTAAACAGATACAGTATACCACAATTACCTGATTTTATCTTCATTGTAGAGAATAAACAAAGTAATAAAATACACAATTTTAGAAGAAACATTTTTTCACTAATTTGAAAAATCAGCTCATTACAAAAGTTTAACATTTATCTAAACTAAACTACCTGACACTGAGGTAGAAACACAAAATCACTGGATTTTAAACATACTGTGGTTAACAGAATCCGTATTAAGACTTGATGTATCCTCCTTGTCTTTTAAAGACTTTATTCCTTTCCCTTTATTCTTCTGTTCTCACCATCTGTGTGTGTCTCTCTGCAGAATGCTTCCATTTCAGGCTGCACCTGGACAGTTTAAGGAAGAGGTGAGACAGCCGGGACTCAGATGTTGGCGAGTGGAGAAGATGAAGGCTGTTCCTCTGAATGCTGCTGAAGTGGGGGCGTTCTTCAACGGTGACTCCTACCTCGTGCTGGAAAACCGGGGTGAGCAAGGAGCAGATCTTCACATGTGGATTGGTGAGATGATTTTGAAATACAAATTTTTGTCCAATCAGATGCTTCTTATACTAAGAATATCTTGCCCAATTAGCAATACTAAATACAGTAAAGTCATGTTTTATGGCTGTGGTGTAAACTAAAGCTTATTGACTGTAATGATTAAAAGGGGACCTTCAATACGCCCCTCCTGACATATACGAATTTCCAAATCAAAATCTCAAAACAGTGTCGGTCTATTTTATTTAATCTATATCACGTGACTCATGTCAGGATCGTTCACATGGGATGATAAAGCAGCATGTCTGCCGAGTTAAACTGATACGCTTGATCAGATCCTCGAATGTGTCCAACCAAGTCTGAATGAGTAAACATAAAGATGCAATAGAACAAATGGAAGGAAGGGATAAAGAGGGATAAGTCCCAGAGGAAAAAGGGAAGGGCGGGTGTTTTCATAGGTCATTAATGTTTCAGGAGACCTGTGACAGGACCGAAGTTAGGCCCATTGTTATATTGTGTATCCGCTGCTTTGGGTAACACTAATCTGGTTGTCAACGCAATGTGAGGCCATTCCAACTATCTTCTCCAGGGCCTTCTCAATAACCATCCCGCATCCATATCCCTGGTCACGGTGTCTCCAACACTTTCATATTATTCATTCATGAACTATTTTTCTAACATTCTGTTTACTATAAGTATTTAAAACCTCTCCAACTCAAAATTTTCTATTGACTTCTAATCTTCCATCTTTAGACTTTCATCTAAATTTTACAATTGGCTCAATTGTAAATTGTATCAACAGTTTTTTCCCTAAACTTAGAACTTTAAATAAGTTAAGTTTCACATTATTTTCACATTAAAAAATATAAATTTGAGCCCCATTTAGTACACTATGGCATCACCCCCGTTTTATTAAATGCACATGGTGTACTAAGTGTCAAAAGTTTTTGGTGTTCTGTGCCACAAACTGTTTTGCATTTAGGTCTAACAGCTCAACTTTGGTTTACCAACCCAGAAACTGTTGATCTGTGTTTAGAGACAGAGGAAGTGGCGTCTTGGTCACATATCACATGGTTCAGAATTGTGCAAAATTGCAGTAGTGTTAAGACGCAAGTGTTTCCAGTGACATGATAGATAGATAGATAGATAGATAAGTCTACTGTGTGTATTTTTGGCACTGATGTTATACAGCAAAGATTCATTTGTGAAGACTGAAAAATATGCATCTTTATTTTCTCTGTCTCTCTTACAGGCGAGAAATCCTCTCGTGATGAGCAGGTGGCCTGTGCCATGTTGGCCACACAGTTGGATAACTTCCTGGGTGGAGATCCTGTTCAACACAGGCAGGTTCAGGGTTATGAGTCCCCAGAATTCATGAATCTCTTTCCTCGAGGTGTGAGTTACAAGGTGAGATGTGTGAGAACGTCAACCAGCAACATATAAGAACACTGTCACGTGAGAGAACCCACTTCCTGGAGGCCTATAAATACACTGAATGTATTACACAAGAAACAAGTGAATACATTGTGGCAAAAGGAAAATAATTGTACTGGTACAAAAAAAATCACCACAGTCCTTATTTTTAGTATTAAAACCAGTGACCATGAAAACAAATATGTGGTGTAATCTATACCATTCACCTTGCGGTTACCTTTAAACATTCAATCAAGCTACTGGTTTCTCTTGTTAGAGGTGAGTTGTGAAAGTCTCAATCTTTAATTAAAAAAAGTTGTTTTATCTGAATGATAGCTGCAATTGTGATAAATATGCTGTGGTGAGCAACCTTTACTTATATACACTAAGGCATACAAAAGCTAACAGGATAAGCCTTTTTAGCAGTATAGTTAGACTTAAAATGCTTTAATGCAAAGTAATGTAAGTGTTCCTGTAGATCAGGTATTGTGTTAGCAATGCAAAGGTCATGGGTTTGTTTCTTAGGAAACACACATACTAAAAACTAGCATAAATGCTATTTTTTAACTGAGTGCCAGTGTTTTATTGTTGATCACTTTAATTTGTCTTTCACAGGAGGGAGGTGTGGAGTCTGGCTTCAGGAAACCACCATCTGGATCTAATCTGATTCAGCGGTTATATCAAATCAAAGGGAAACGAAACATCAGAGCCAGGGAAGTGGAGCTCAGCTGGCAGAGCTTTAACAAAGGGGACTGTTTCATACTCGACCTAGGCGAGGTGTGTGTGTGTGCTGTTTGATTAAGCTCATTTGTAAATTTGTATGTAAGTTTAGCAGTTATGCTGTATATGTGACAGTGAATGTAACATGTTGTTTGATGGCACTTAAAAGTGTATATGCTTAAAAACCATGTTTATTTTTCAGACGATTGTGTCATGGATCGGCTCTCAAGCAAACATCTTTGAGAAGCAGAAGGTGAGGGAGATCGCCACTCTTATAAGAGACACAGACAGACACGGCAAAGCCCAGATCACTAACGTCAATGAAGGAGAAGAGACACCGGACATGCTACAGGTCAGTGTATCAGGTCGGGTCAAATGAATGTTGTTATTTTTTTATCACGTCGGTGATGAGCTGTAAATGTATTGCTGTCTTCCTGTTTGCCCAACAGGTTCTTGGTCCAAAGCCAGAGTTGAAAGAAAGCACTCCAGAAGAAGACAGCCAAGCAGATGTATCAAACTCCGCCTCCCTTTACAAGGTACCAAACTCGCTTATAATTAAGTCTGAAGGTCGTGTTTATCAAACTAAACAGTGAATCAGACTATTTTAGACAGACACGGAGACTAGCTGATACTAGTAAATCTCATTCTTTAATGGTTCTCCTTTATAAATAATAATTTAAATAATGTCAGGTTTCAGATGCAACAGGGTCAATGAAGTTGACCAAGGTGTCTGAAAAAAGTCCATTTGCCAAGGACTTGCTGGTACGTGACGACTGCTTTATCCTGGACAACGGGGCCAATGGAAAGATCTTTGTTTGGAAAGGTTAGAGAAATAATCAGTTGTATTGTGTTCACCTAATTTAATAACACCTAAAATATAATTGAAATGGTATTTTTTGTATTTAACAGGAAGTGGAGCCAATGCAGATGAGAAGAGAGCCGCTCTGAAGATGGCGGATGATTTTATCAGTCAAATGAATTACCCCAAAATGAAAACACAGGTGTGTATTTGTCAATTTTTTTCGTTTGGATTGGATATTATAAAACAACTTATTTGTTAATAGCTTCATAAAAAGAAAAGTAAAAATATGTTTGTAAGTAATAATCTAAGCATTATAATCTAAGCATTTTTTGTGTATTTTATAGGTGGAGATTTTGCCACAGGGCAGAGAGACTGTTATCTTCAAACAGTTTTTTCAAAACTGGAATTAAAGCACCACATTGCAATGCATGATCCATAAACCTTTTCCAACCAGTAATCAAAGAGAGACTGTAATTTACTAAAATAAGGGATTACATATTATATACATACTGTATGTACAGTTTATTAAGATCAGAATGTTTCACAGAGGGTTGCCGTAATAATGCATACAGCAATTAATTGGTGTTTATCTGTTAACATTTTTACTTTAAAAGTTGTTTATATTTCAATGAATACACATTTTAAGGAATACTCATTTTTTGTAACACGGCAAGTCCGTGTTACAACCACAAACCCTTGAGATCCTGCTTGCAAAATAATGTTACTAACCAGTTTTCAAGCCAATATGCTTTTTCACAAGCCCTGTGAAAACATTTTTTACTCATTTTGTGTATGTAACTGCAGCATGGCAATAAAAATGCAAATGCAACAACAAAGCAATGAATTCTGGGATTTTTTAGCACAAAGACACAATTTTTTGCTAATGATCCTCATTAGATAAGATAGAATGACACAAATAATGTTACCTAGCAACAGTTATGGGTTATTGCATGTTATCAGGAAAAAAAAGATAAATTATCACTGTTGGTACCATGGTTTACATTAGCTATTGGATATTAACATGAACACCTGCTTGGCACGAGAGTCGACCTTCTTTATATTTTAATAATGGCAATGTATGAATTTACATTTATTTATTTTGCAAATGCTTTTATTTAAAGCGACTTACAAATGTGATTTGATTTGAATGATTGATGTTTAAGTGAGCTTTTACCCTGGCTAAAACACATCAAAATAGCCTTATTCCAGTGTACGTAACAAAGTGATAAATTGTTTAAAATAAGACTTATGCATATCTAACATTTATCTTATAGAATAAAATGAAATATATTATCATTATAAGGAAGAATACAATCAAACTAACTTTTATAAGCAATTACATGACCTACATTAGTCTAATCTTCCAGATTTTATTATTTGTGCAGTCTTTTCCTCAATTTGATAGTTATCTAACCTGTTTACAGTCACCAGTGAGTAAGACAACCACCCATATCTGCTATCTAACTGGCTTGCAATAACTAAAGTACGATAGTACATGTATTATTTATTAACGTTAATTATTAATAGATTATTTAAAACCGAATTAATATCCTATCAAACATAAACGCTGCCTTATGTGCATATGTCTATATGTTCTTATGTTCATACATTAAATTAACTCAAAAACATGACCTCTTTTCACTGGAATCCTGCTATTTTTACTATGGTCTTAATGATGCTGGGAATAACAATTACACGTTAACTGTTATAAACCAGGTTTAAAGTTCAAACTACGTTGGCAGTAAGGAAAAACAATGTATGAGAGCGCTCCAATCCTCAGTTCTAACTAATGCCTCAAGCGCTCAACATCGCACTTCATCATTCATACTGGGTAAGTCTCATTTGTCCTGTATTTTACACCATGCATAGTATTTATTATCTAGAAGTTGCCATTACTGAAACCTTAGTGACTAATATGATTAAATGCAATATTAATAGAAATTATAATAGTCATTATTATTTGGTAAAATTGTTGATGTTTTTTACTGTAATATTTCATTAACATGTAATTTTGAGATATACTAATTATCAGTGAAAATGTATTGGAATTTGTTTGTTTTATTCCTCTAAAAGTTAATATGCATTGATGTTACTGTAGTTTGGAGATTTAAAATAACTATAATATTTTGATTATAAGTAAAATAATATGATATAAATAATTATATAATATAAATTATAAGTAAAAAAATCCTCTTTTACAGTAGAAGAAGAGGAAAAGCCACACAAGATGAAAAGCATCATGAAAGACAAAACGCGAAGTAAGACTTCTACAAATGTTTAGCAAACAGTACATTACACATAATACACCTGCTATACATACTCAGATGAATTCATGTGAATTAAAATGTGTAATTATTTATACACCTACAACCATTCTAAAGTTATGAGTCACTTAAATAAAATAATTCTCTTGACCTTACAAACCCTTTCTGTGAAAATTAGTTATAACTGTGTAAACATTATAGTTTCTTTTATTTAAAAGCTAACATTTTATTCAATAAAAAGCAGCAAATAGGACAGCAAATACAGAACACCTTCAGTAGTGTTTTAAAAGTTGATCAAATGTCATTAGGATTAAATTTTAGACAAAGGGAGACTACTAAGATATAGCAAGTTTTGAAGGATTTCTTTAGTCACTACATAATTCCAGTATTTACAAATGTGTATATCATAATATTAATGAAACTACTATTATTCTACAGTGTGTAAAACGAATAGTAATTGAGTGACCCTAAACTTTTAAATGGTAGTGTATATAGTGAGCAAATTTAAAGCTATTATGTTTAGAGGGTATGTTAAGGAAAATATGTTAAAAGAAAATATCTTTGGAATATAACCATTTTCTGACAGTAATATTTTATTTAATTTTTTTTTTGTAAATATATAAATCATAGTAGTGTATGAATTATGAATATGTGCGTATATAATTCCCATTGTACGCTTATTTCTGATCTACAAAGCACAAAGATAATGTGCACTTCATAATTTCTACTCATTAATATAACTATTTATTTCAAAAAGTCAAAACTCTTTATTTTTCCTCTTGCTCTACAGAAGTGACTCATTTTGAGATGCAGAGTCACTCCATCGGTGCAGTGCGTTGGACACTACCTGAGGCAGATGTTCAGGTTCATAGCTCTGCTCCAAGCAGCCCCTTCAAAAACTGCAGCGCTCCCTCCACCCGCTCACAGGTAACCATTAACCTCACTGCTGCTCTGGTAAACACGGAGTCAAGATAATAAAATCATCCTCCATAATATAAAGAAATTGTAACCTTCTTACCAACAGGCTCACATATTATAACAGTAAATCACATTGGGGTCATGACACATCACACACTTACATAAATACATTTTGTGTTTTCCCAGCAAAGGAAACGTCAGCAGGGCTTAAAGGACCTCCAAAGTTTGCAAGAGTGCGTCAAATTCATCAACCATTGGAAGGAACAGGTGGCACAAGTTTGTAAGGTATGCCACAATATATTTGTACTATGTGTTTTCTAGTTGTGTTTGGGATGAATTTCTAACAGTCAGAAAGTTTATCAGAATGTGCTCTTTATTTAATGTACATTAGATACGTCAGGGAAACTAGTGTTTTTCACTTGGATCTTACAGCATATCCAATTAAATTAAAAAAAAATTCTCATCATGGTCTTTGCATTGTATGTTTTAAAATAGAAAGTAATCTAGAAAAGTATTTGTTCATTCACTTAGCAATTAATGTAATTCTATGTAATTCTAAATATAAATTACATAGAAATATGATGATGGAAAAGTCCATGCCAGACAGACATGTTGGATATTTGATTAACTAATTTGTTTTTACAATTCTTAGTTATAATTACAAAAGATTAGTAATTTCCCAGTCAACATCCCTGTGCGTGCAGACTTTGGGTTTTATAGCACATACTGTAATATGATAAGCGTTCCCATGAGGGACGTGTACCACATCAGCTAATTTTAAAAAGAATTGACACATTTTATGGAGCCCAGTTTCACTGATAAAGACAATGTATCTGTGTTTGATAGAGTCTGCATTTGCAAACAAATATAGAGACTGACAAACCTTATCACAACAGTTAAGTCTTGCACATATATGAGGAGGTGGGCTTCAGCTTGATGATAATATTGATTATAAGATAATATTGACTGCAAAAAATATCTGTTGTTTGTTTTTTTGTTATTAAATAGAACTATTATAAATGTAGATAGCCAGACCACAAACTCAGTCTTCAAAACAGAGTTTAAATATTTCTGAGAAGTTAGCCAATGAATGAACGTCTTACAGTCACCTCTGCATATTAATCTGGGACAGGAGAAGAGTATTTTAACATAAAAATGACTAACTTTAAGAGGACACATGTATACACGCGTGATTCACAGGAGGGGAATGATGCTGGTGAAGGGTGCAGCAGATGGGCAGAGCAGCAGACAGACCCCAAAACCGAACGCAGTCTTGAAGAAAGTCGCAAACTGATTCTGCAGTGGACCAGTGAACTCCAAAGTGTAGACAAGGTGAGAAAAGTGCCTTAAAAGTTGAATATCATACTATTCTGGAATAAAGTTGAACTAAAATCACATGAAAAACATGTTTAAACTAATGATTTTGTGTGATTTTGTGTAAACCCTAGCTAACTAAAGACCATCCATGGATGAAGGAGAGGTGTGATGAAGAAGAACAGGAGGACACAAAACAAGATGTGGATCAGAATGAGATGCTTGAGATGAGAATCATGGAGTGGGCCAAAGAGATACAGATTGTGTCAGAGGTAAGATATCAAATATTATAATTTACATAAAGATCTGATCTTAGAATTTTGTGTAGTCATCCTAAATGAAAATTCTGTTATGATTTATTCACCCTCATGTTTTTCCAGTATTATTTTGATGACATTTTTTCTATTATAATTCACAAGAAGAGGTGTTTAAGAACCATTGTCATTGTCTGCTATTACAATAAATGGTGCTTTCAAGTTTTAATAAGGACATAAAAGCCCATTAAAGTGGGCTATATTACAAATCTTCTGTACTCATATGCTATCTTTGCCCGATGTGCAGAATGATTCTTGAGTCATTCATTACTCAAAATCAGCAACATTCTGATTCACGTACAAAGTCAGATTATGATTCAGAAAACTAGCCTGAATCAATTCTTTGGACTCACTGACCTCTGTGATCACTGACTTTCTCTCGAAAACGCATTTAAAACGCTTGTAAAATGGCATGTTTAACAGTACCAGTAAATTGAACAAATGTTAAGGCTAAGATAACGCAGTGTCATAAAAGCTTACTGTATGTTTGAATGCAGAGCTGTGGAGTGCTGGGAGATGAGCTGGCACAGATGCTTCGACTCCTGGGATTGAGGAAGAAGAAGCTGGTGTGCATCATGCCACTACTGGAGTTCATCACCTGGAGTTTGCTGAAAGAGGACAGCAAGGTAAAAAGATTTTGCATGCACCTCTTGATTTCACTTTTACTTTTGGTCAAGAAAGTCCAAAGTAAAAGTAATGTTAGCATACAGCTATTGAATATGTGTAATATTTTGCAATATTGTGGTTCTGTATCATATTAAGAAAACATAAAAATTAAATTTCTTCATTAAATAAACATCTAAGCCCTGACTTTACAATATTTATAAAAGCACTGTGCGTATTACGGACAGCAATAAAGCAATAAACATAGTTGCTCAGGAGATACGATAGTGCTGATACAATTTTATTGAGGGATGAGTGGGAAGTTTACTTCATTCTCGTTAGGTAAAGAGCAGAAGTTGACAGAGAATCATTGAATCAGAAATATTAACTTTTGAACCTATTTCCAGATCTGACGTGTCATGTATGTTGTGCCCTTTTAACCTCAATGTATATGAAAAACAGGTTTATAACACCAATGTGTTTTCTATATGTTTATGTATATATTTTTGTATGTCTTGTAGAGCATCGTTCCTCATCTGTGGCTTTCAGCTAAACAGCGCACCTGGAAAGCTGGTAAGGGATTCTAAATTTAATATATTATATAATATTATATGTAATCTATCTATTTATCTTTATTTCTTTAATTATCACATTCATTTTACAAAATATGACACTACACTAACTAAATAACACTCATCATTAACTCTAATGCAACGATTACTTTTCATTTTTCTTTTCTGAAACAGGCATGCCAAGATACATCCCAAATTCAGGTAACATAATCAGAACATTCAAAAAGACCACACTAAGTACACACTGAGTTCAAATAATTATTAGATATCAGATTAAGTAATTAATACAAATTCTGAGCAAATATGTGACCCTGTCTTTGAAAACCCAGCTAAAGTAATTTTTCTATTATTTAGTGTTTTCCTACATAATATAAAGAACATTTGGTTAAAATATAACCTTTATATGTTTAATATTGAGAGAGTAAGATTATGTCAAATATTCAAATTATAGTGAAATTAATAGGTGAAATCAAACTTTCATACTTGTTATCTCAGAATTTTAATTTTAATTTTAGACTTTGGTTTTCACAAACAGGGTTGTATATTGAGAGAAGCTTTACCTTTGCATGTTGAGTTTCCTTCTTATCTGGTGTATACAACTATGCTCACAATACAATACACTAATTACACTAATACAATACACTAATACACTAATTATTTTTATGAAAATATATTTTTTTACATGTTTTACAGTCTGGAGCTGGATTGTCAGTGCAGCAGGTAAGTTGTATGTTTAAACATTACCCCACCCACTTCCTCCTGACATCATATGCTACTGTAATAATATCTGTATTTTTTAAAGTCTTTGCCTCTTTTTCTCAAACAGTTGATGTAACTCTTGATCCCATGACCAACCACCCTTGGCTTCAACTCTCTGATGATCAGAAGAAGGTTCAGGAGGGTCTTAGAGAGGCCGATCTGCCCTACAATCCTCAGCGCTTCGACAGCTGGCCCTGTGTGTTAGGCTGGCAAGGGTACATGAGTGGACGCCATTACTGGGAAATGAACATTGCAAACAACGGTTACTGGAAAGTGGGGGTGACTACTGCTTCCTCGAAGAGACATGGTCGCTTTCCAATGATTCCATCTAATGGTTATTGGGTGCTTTGGCGCAGCACAAGACAGTTCTTTGCCTGCACCAATCCGGAAACAGCTTTGCCGCTTTCTCTGGCGCCTCGAAGGATGGGGATCTACATTGATTATGAGGAGGGCCAGATTTCTTTCTACAACGCAGAGAACAAGTCACACATCTACACCTTCACTGGACACTTTAATGAGAAGCTGTACCCTTTCTTTGCCCCGTTGGATGGTAGGACCCTCATAACCATTTGGTCTCCTAAGGAACTCAGTAGTGAAGCAAGGCAGAATTAAAAGAATTAAATTTTTCTATTTAAACATCTATACCTTAACAAATGATTCATAATATGTACAAAGTTGGTCATACATCTTTAAATCTCTAAGAGCAAACAAAACTAACAAAACTCAAAAACAGACCTTTTTATTGAGAGATCTCCATTCCATGTTGGGCTGGATCCATTATATAACCCATTTCAGCACACAGTAAATCACAGATTACTATAGTTTATTGATATTTAACTGCATCATTTGCATAATTGTGTCATCTATATAGATATCTAGTCACTTATATAATATATCTGCATGTTATATTGTTTAAAGGGTGGGAGCGTTACGTCTCTGTGTTTTTTCTTTCTCTCTCCTCTTTCTTATACTGTCTCTTTCATAGGTGTTATTGTGTGTTCATGTATTTAAGTATGTTAAAGCACAATTATTTAATAGAAATAACATAAACTTCATCAGTACATTCATTTATTTCTCTAAGTGTTACTAAATAGAGCATTTAATAACATTGATTCCATAACCATCCTAATACATTAATAAGACATCAGCACTGGGATATTTATGACATTAATGTTTATGTGTAAATAATGCTTATTAAAAATATAACCATTCTATTTTTTATAAATGTTCTGGATGATTGTAATAAAACACAAAACACAGGTTGTCATGTGTTCACTTTTTGTTTATTTCATCATCTGTTTTCTTTTTTTGAAAAATGAGCAGCAACCATACGGTAACGAGTTATTAAGGATTTTCTGTTGTAGCACCGCCTGAAATAGGAAAATTTTAATTTAAAATGGAGATATGTGTTTTGTAGGGCAAGTATTCATGATTCAGAGGAAATTAGAATTTTGATTCTAGCCTAAAACTCTCACAAATACAATATGGTTCTAGCAATTCATACTTGATTAAACCTAATTATTTAATTTATTGGTTATTTAAATTCTAACTTATTTTTTATGGAACTGACTTGACTATAGAGTTGACTATAACGGCTTTACTGTTTAGTCGACTACTTGACTAGTCTTGCACATCGCTAATTGAAACAGTGCCTCATACCCCTACTGAGCAAGCCAGAGGCACAGTGGCCAAGGGCAACAGTGGCAAGGAAAACTCCCTACAATATATTGATGTAGGAAGAAACCTTGAGAGGAACCAAGACTCAGTAGAGAAGCCCATCCTCCTCTGACCGGCACATTTGAAAATACTGTATTTACAAATATAACAATAAACAATTTTTTGAACATACACAGATATAAATTACATAACACAGATAAAACATTCTATATAAAACATAGAGGTGGAAACATACAGCACATTTAAAAATACTGTGGGGCCTACTTACAAATATAAAAAAGAAAAGATTCTAGACATATATTGTCTAGTTTTTGTATGTCTTACCTCCTAACAGGCCAGAGTCCAGCAGAGAAAGAGAGATAACTATATGTGCTTCTGTTCATATGCGCGTCTGGCACTGTTACGTCATAGTATTAGAACGTTTATGACCTGAAATTATAACTTTTATACATTCGCTCAATAGCGAGATATGCACTGATTTTACCTGCTCTATACAAAGTCATTTACAACAGATTAAACATACCCTGCGAGAAATAGTAAGCAAAAAGTACTTGGCCTCTTAAGCTACACTTAAAATATGTTAATAAATGTCCCTGAATTTAAAAATAGTTCAATTATAATTTTCAAGCTAACGTTTGTGTTAGGTTTCATTGCATATTCAGCACATTCACATTTTCTTGCAATTTTGACGTTCAACTAAAGAGCTCACAAATGTCCCAAAACGTTCTCAAAACTATTCATACACAATCAATACAAACGGCCGCAAGAGGCCAATATAAAGGTGCCGGATGAGTGTGTAAAAGCTATAAAAGTTTATTTATCGATTTGAGGACAAATGATAAATTCCTCAATCTTCCTCCCCATAATAAAAATCAACGACTGTTATATAGTTTTGGTGGCTAGAAATAAAATACAAAAATCAGATTCAATTCAAGGTGACGAACTGAAGTTTATGCTTTGCAGGGCTAATCTTCTGGGTCGTTTGCATTTATTGATAATTACATGTGTAAATCCACTTTCTGGTAAATTAAACGTTAGTTCAGCCATTATATTACCTAGAATGAAGCAACAAATTGAGCATAATGCTTGACAAGCAGTTTGACCAATAGTTCTTGCAGGTAATCGACCAATTGAAGACCACGACAAAAAGAAGGCGGGACCTACATAGCAGTCAAAGCAGAGGATTTTGCTTAATACAATTCAATGTATGATCACATTGTACGTTTTAGCCTACTTTCATGTGTCCCATTTTAGCCCCATGTTATCCCCAAGTCTTTTCCTGTAACTTTTTCTCTCTGTGCTAAAATGTTTTGTGAAGCTCGTCTGTAACAGTGCACAATGTAAGAAGCGAATTGAACTGAAAATATATGCAATGTAATGTTTAAATTGTATGGTGGTACGGAGGGATTTTAATAGCATCAGCAAAATAAGAAATTTAACATTGTTCATGTGACGCTGAAAGACGCTGAAAGTAATAATGTACAGCAGGGGGCGCTCTTTATTTACTTTGAAATTCCCAAAAATATTTGATATCATTCTGATTTACTAACATATGCAAGTTCAGAGTTCAAAGTGTCGATAAGGAACAGTGTTATGATTAAAGATTTTTACCATTTCTACAGTTTAAAAGTAATCTTTTTTTTTTAAAGTATTTATGAATAACATAAATTCAGTGCTAACATACAAATAAAATTATTTGTTAGATGTTATTTTAAAACTCTTGTAATGTTTGCCTAAATGCAGAACTACAGCTAATACTCTACAGCTAAATCATAGATTTCAGACTTTCATCTGGTTCATGTGACTTGCATTAACATATTTCTGACGTCGAACATATATATTATCTACACTGTGCATACATTGAATACAAATGATGTAGGTAATTATAAATCATTTTCAGGGTTGCATAAATAAATTTCTATGCATTTAAACACTGATAACAGTGTTAGACACAAATTATTCTGTTATTTTTAGTGGACAGTTAGGAACTACAGCACTTATCTGGTTGTTAAAATGATTATACTCATTAAAAAAATTGCTGGTCACACACCTTCCACCTTTGTTAGTACTTCATAGTAGTGCCAACAATTGGCAACTTAAGGAAATTACAGCATAGTACAATATAGAGTAGCTTTTATCATATGTGGACCTATGCTTACATTGCAAATTAAAGGGGCCAGTAAAGAGACTAAGGAAGAATTAGGCCAAATGTCGACAACTGTCAAAACTGTTTAAGACAAAAAGTATGTTAAAGGCCTAGTTAAACTGAAACCTGATGACCAAAAATTGCAACAGTTTGAACAGAGTTAGAAAGTGGAAAAGAATGAAACAGTTAGAGGTTGGTCAGGTGAATGTGAAATAGGTGTGTTTTAAGATGTGATGGAATCAACAGCTTGGGTGGAGGCTGTCAGCTCATTCCACCAAATTGGAACAGAATGGGTAAATTAATTATTTATAATTTTATATAGGATAAATGACCAAAGATAACATAACAAGATAACATAACAAACATCATTTTCTATATCCCAACTGGTTCTTTATCTGTGATTTTAAGCACCCCCCACACAATGGTTTTAATATAGGCCTAACTGCATGACACATTGGCACCTGACTGTCTGATACTTGTTCTTCTTCTGCCATCTTATTTACATCCAATTGTCTAGATGTACTTCTTTTTTTCTCAGCTGACTTAGACTAACACTTGTTCATCTTGTTCTTAAAGTTTTCTTTCAGTCTTTATTGCATATCAGAATAGAATCTGAAAATAATACTACTAAAAGAAATTGTTTATTTCTGTAATGATAACGTTACGATTTAAATGAACATTCAGCAAGAAGAGCTGAGCAGATTAAACGTTAAAGACATTAAATTGGATAAAACTGACAAATAAACACGTTGTTTGTCTTTTAGTCTTATTAGCTCTTGTGTCTTTTTTTACGATTTACTTTTTTCAGTCTATTAACTAGGGCGATTACGGCGAGTATCTGCAAAAACGGGACTCTCCCGAAACGTACAGCATTCTGACCAATAGGAATCTAGGAACAGAACGCAGAACCAATCAAATGCTTTACATTTTAGCATGGGGCGGGGCATTTCCTTAAACGTGGAACTTGTTTAACTTGATCCGGCCGCTACTCCCTTAATTTGTACATAATTCAGTTATTTCTGACATTGCGATCCATAAGCGTGCTAATGTTTTTGAAAACTTTTTTCTGGTTTATGTGACAGTTTTGACATAATGACTAATTGTTACACGTCAATGTAACAAGACATGACACATGACGATGCATGGCGTATTGTATTGACAATATAAAATCTGATTGTTTCCATAATGAAGCGTACGGATTGGAAAGAAACAACACTGAAGTTCGTGAAAAGGTTTGTTTTGACAAGCTTTTATATTCATTATCCCTTATCAGGCTGTCTGGTGCTGACGGTACCAACTAACTTTAGGCATTTTTTTAATGACATGCGTATTAACTGTGGTATTCTGGTACAAGCATGGTACACGATTGTTCTTTTGTTGAACACATCACAACTAAATCCTCTCTGGTGACTTTCATACAAATCTTGTACATTTGTGCAACCTTTTGTCTTGTTTGTGGGGTTTTGCCATGTGACACTTGTCTTAACATAACAAACATCAGTGTGAAGAATTCATTTCTCTAAAAAAGTGTTTTTACAGAGATCATGAATATTTGCTGATTTATTCAGTTGTTGACATTTGTTCTTTTTATTATATCCACTTGACCAACAGCACAGAGCAATATGTTATGATCAGACTGTGGACAGCAGTACTTTATTATGTTTTATGTTTTCTTTATGAACTGTTTTGATGACATCTGTTGCTGTCTTCCAGCAGTGTTCCAGCAGTTGGGAGAGTTAGTTTCCTGTGCAACAGAGTCAGACCTTTTTTTATACCTTTTTTGCATTCTTATTTGCTTGTGGTTTTCTTTTGCTTTTTTTACTTCCATGAGGAAAATATCAGTCAGTGCAAAAAAGTGTCTATGGCTGCCAAAAAAAACCACAGTGGGTGTGGTGGGTCTGTTCATGTGAATGTGTAGAAAAATACAGTCACAGCTGTTGAATTAAAAATGTTGTTTTTAATACACAGGGATCCTTTTTTTGAAAAATATGATGAAGATATTGAAAATCAGTGTCTCATGGATTTACTTTACTTTTCAAAATTATGGTAATTGAGGGTGAAACACTATTTTATTTTTATGAGAACCCAAAGTTTGCAGTAGTCACTGTAAACCACAAGATGTCACTTTTTACAAATATGTTGATCTGATTTGCAAATTACACCGATATAAAGCACTGTAAATAAAACACTAAGTGTTTAACATTATATATTAAATTTTCATATCATACATTTTTTAGGACTTATGGTGAAAGATGCTGGAAAAAAGTGGAATAACAAAAAATAAATAAAACAAATTAGTTACTGGAAGTCTTTGTCACTTGATCACATTTTTAAAATAAATAACTAAATACATTTAAACAGAAAGTGTTTACAACATTAATACAATTATTTGTATTTACTTAAACTATTTCTATCTATTATAAAAATAACATAAATGAGTTTTGCTACATACACTTTGATTAAAATAGTTACTGTAGCACAACCATGTGGTTACCATGGTTTAACTTTAGTTACTGTGTTTTTTGTTTTATTTGAACCATGGTTTGCAAGTGCCAAAAAGTATTTACAGTAAAAATCTATTAATGTCAAAGAAAAAGTTGTTTGGGCTTTTTATGATTGTGTTCATAGGAAGAGTTCACTAAAAATGAACAATTCTGTCATCACTTATTCATCCTCATGTCGTTAAAAACTTGTATAACACTCTTTCTTACGTGTAAAACAAAATAAGGCATTTTAAGAAATGTGTTAGTGTTTTTTTGTGAGAGTCAATGGGGGCCGATATTACTTGGTTATCAGTTTTTTTAAATGAATATATTCTTGTGTGATCTGCAAATGAAAGAATGTCACACAGGTTTGGATTGACATGAGGGCGAGTAAATGGTGAAAGAATATTTTGAATGAATGAAATAAAAAATGTATAAAATTTAGTTTTACAAAAAATTACGTTTGTAATGACTTTTATTTTGAAAGGCCAGTGAAAGCATTTCTCATTCGTTTCTTCCTTCTCACGTGGTTACTGTTTGAGAATGTACTTGATTGAGTTTCATGCTGAATCAACAACGCAGTTGGACTTCAGACTGCGTGTGAGACAACGCTGAATTTATCCAAACACTAGTCAGTCTATAAAAGCTAAAATGTTCTTATTATATAAAAGCCTGCATGGGTTTTTAGGATGTCACATCCAGCGAACTAAAAACTTGATTGTCAATGTAAAAGCTTTAGTCTTAACCGAATAAACGTCCTGTCGTCGTTTCATTTTCGCTGCTTATACAATAATAATGTCGCTGTTGGAGTCAGATGAAAATACTCCTCTCCTCACAGGCGATACTACAGGGTAAGTCATCACAATCGTAGTCTGTGTCGAGCAAGTTTTGTGTTATAATGTGTGAAAGTATTTGGCAGGAGTTAGCTCGAGCTTACAGTGTAGTCTGTGTGTAATGATGCCATGGTATCTCACCAATGCAGAACAAAATAGTCATTGTGAAAACGTACAGTCATGTAAGATTGTAATATTTTGCATAAGCTGTTGTCTTTCTCTAGCTCTCATAATACACACATATATAATGCAACAGGCAAGTGTAAATTGTACTAAAGTGCCAACAGTCAAGCTTTTTATGGCATAATATTAATGATTTTTCTTTGTATAGGGATGAAAATGCAAACAGGAGCCGGTGGAGATCCATCAGAGTTATGTACTTTACAATGTTTCTTAGCAGTGTTGGTAAGAAGGAAACACACTCAAAGACTTTTCCCTGTATTTCTGTAAAACATTATTATGTAATATGTATTTTGCTGTCATTTGGAGTAGATGTATAAAGACAGCACCCAGTTTCCTCTGAAATGTTTGGACTCTGCTTAAATTTCAATGCTGTCTGATGGCAGTACTGTAGAAATAGTATTGGGTAAAAAAGTAGGAGTCAGTTATGAAATCAACTACTTTTAGGAAATTAACTATACGTACTAATTTCGTAGTTAATAGTTTAGGAAGATAGTAGATTAGAACTGCATTGTTTGCATGTGTTTTATAATATGTGCTAGTTACTGCATTGTTCTGTTTTAGGTTTTACGATTGTCATCACATCCATATGGCCGTATCTTAAGAGAGTAAGTATGCTTTTGCTATCGGAGTAAAATGATTTGAGATTCTCATGAAGTGTGACTGCTGAAAACTATTTCTGTACAAAGTATGATTACCTGAGCTATGATTGGCAAAAAACTGGAAGTGAAAAAGGGAAGTATGTGTATTCATAAGAAGCATATCGTGTTCTAAGAAAGAGTGCGAAAAAGCATCTCAAGTGGAACTGTTGATATTTTTAAATGAATTAATGATTTACTAAAGGTACAAATTTAGTTACCTAAGATGTACACTACCAAATTTATCAAATTTGCTACAGACTAATATCTGTATCTATAACTGTTAATCATTAATTTCCTGTATTTCTTTTTTAGATTGATGACAGTGCAGATGCCAGTTTTCTAGGATGGGTGGTTGCTGCATATAGTTTGGGTCAGATGGTGGCCTCGCCCCTCTTTGGATTATGGTCCAATCACAGGCCTCGGCGGGAGCCTCTAGTCTGTTCTATATTCATCAACGTTGCCGCCAACATCTACTATGCTTACGTCTACCTGCCTCCCTCGCACAACAAAATTCACATGCTTTTGTCCCGCACGTTTGTGGGCTTCGGAGCAGGTATAAAAAATATGAAAATTTGCAAACACATTTACACTATAAATAATGTATTTTGCACCATGCAGATGCATCTTAAAGTTAACAATGTAATGTCTGGCCTTTAGGTAATGTAGCAGTCGTGAGGTCATACGTGGCAGGGGCCACTTCCCTGAAGGAGAGAACGGGTGCGATGGCTAACATGAGTGCCTGCCAAGCTCTCGGCTTTATACTCGGCCCAGGTTTGTAACGGGATAACATTCACAATATGCATTTGAAAATCAGTCTGTAAGGATGGATTATTTATGCGCCGTTGATCGTACAAATTCTGATTTGTTTTAATACTAAACTTTTTATAATTCAGTAGAAATTAAAAGTTTTTTGTGTATTTGTTTTTGTAGCTCTGCAGGCTGCTTTATCATTCATTGGAGAGACTGGCATTAATGTGAAGTTCATTCAGCTTCAGGTTAACATGTACACTGCTCCAGCGCTGTTGGCCACCTGCTTTGGGGTCATTAACATTCTGCTGGTTATCTTAGTCCTGAGGTAATCCTTTAATCTAAGGAAGCCCAGCATAGTTGGGCATATAAGTACATAAACAAATTACAAAACTGTGTATTGTTTTGTGTATCTGTGTACTTCAAAGTGAACTACTTTGGTCATTTTTAGGGAGCACTTTGTGGATGACAATGGGGCGTACATCCGTTCAATTAACTACACTTCAGAAGGTATCCTTTTATGTATTTATAAAAATATATTATTATATTCATATTTATTTACATGTCATGATATTTATTTGCTGTTTTCTTTCATCAGATCAAGTAGCTGTAGCTCCTGAGGTGGAAGGTGATATTGACTACATCGCAGTGCTGACATCCAACATCCTTTTCTTTGTTATTCTCTTTATGTTTGCCGTGTTTGAAACGTAAGTGATCTCAAAACTTATGATAAACATCTTATTGAAGACATTTAGCAAATCAGCTCACATTCACACATGTTGTCATGTCTTAACTGCAGTATATCTACACCTCTATCAATGGACATGTTTGCATGGACAAGAAAAGATGCAGTTTTGTATAACGGCATCATATTGGCTGCCATTGGCTTTGAGTCCATCATTGTTTTTCTGGTGGTGAAGGTGGTTTCAGCACGGTAAGATCTTTATCTTAAGCTTTATTAATCATTCTTAACTGTAATATTTCCCATATTTTTCAGATATCCATGTTTGGTTGAACTTTGAACAGTCAGACTTACCTTTTTATTTAAGTTTGTAGCTCTTGTAGCGCATCTAAGTTTCCTGGTTTTTGGAAATTTAAGCTACTCTGTCTATTTTATCTAAAATGATTAGATAAATATTAAAAAGCTTCATCAGCAATAATATTTAGCATATTACTGCTCATAATAGCACGGTACATTTCTCACTGCGGCTCTAGCTGTAAAACCTATAACCTAATTCAGTTTACTAGTTACGGTTCCACTTTTCGTACAATTTTAGGAAGACTTCATTGACATAAATTGCATAGTGACTGTTTTTTCTCTGTATCTGCAGACTCATACTGTATATATTGGGTGTCAGCAGTCTGTAAACACATGACTTCCTTGTGTTGCTGTTGTAGACTGATTATTCAGAACTCTGATCAAACCTTTTTTTCCTCTGTGTGTTTTTCAGGATAGGAGATCGACCTCTGCTTCTTGGAGGCTTGATTGTTATATTTGCTGGTTTCTTTATCCTGTTGCCATGGGGAAATCAATATCCTAAAATACAGTGGACAGGTAACTTAAGACATTTTTACAATCCATCCTTCTTCAGTGTAACTTTAAATGTATGTTAAATTGCTAAGACTTGTTTTACTTTATCATTCCCATATACAGACATTAATAATAACACTACACCAACAAGACTGGCACCCACCCCAGCCTTTAATTCCTCCGAACCCACCGGATGTCCGTCTGAACAGACCTGGTGCTTTTTTACCCCTCGCGATTAATCTTGCACAGTACATCATGTCTGACATCCTGATCGGAGTGGGTTATCCAACGTGCAACGTAATGTCCTACACGTTATACTCGAAGATACTGGGCCCCAAACCACAGGTATATCATAAACATTTAGTCTTTTAGATGATGCGTTCGAGACGTTTATTGTCATTGATACCATTTATTTTCTACATTATGCAGGGAGTTTACATGGGCTGGCTAACAGCATCAGGAAGCGGTGCAAGGACCCTTGGGCCCGTGTTTGTTTCTCACGTCTACACCATCCTGGGACCCCGATGGGCTTTCAGTATTATCTGTGGAATAGTACTAGCCGCAATAATTCTTCTCTGTTCTTTGTATAAACGACTCGTTGCCTACTCTATACGCCATGGAAGGGTGTAGGACTGATGGACAAGTGCTTCCGTGGACAACTAAAGGACAGTTCAGGCTTTTTGACAGGATTGAGCGAGTCAGACTGGCAAATGTCGACTAGAAGAAAAGCCACTAATGTATTTATAGATACATTGTGATTCCAAAATGGTTAAAATGGGTGAAAATACTATGTATTGAACGGTGTTACTTTCACTATAAATTTAACTACTACTAGAGTAGCACGGTATAGATCAGCTGTTTTTTTATGATTTCCAGGTGAGAAACTCCTCCGTGAAGTGCAGAATAAGGAGAGATTTGGCAGCTCAAAGGCTTAGGAAGCTTCTTATGATTTTAAAGCATATGTAGTTGCTCAGTCTAAAGTTTTACAGATTTTTATTATTACCTTGAATTCTTATTGCATTGTAAAAAGTTTTTTTTTTAATATGACAGCTGATTTGTTTAAATGACTATATGTGCACTGATGAGAGAAGATGATTGAGAGATGACAAAACAGATGATTCTTTTTAATAACACTAGGCCTGAAATGTATACAAGACATTAAGCATTACTATTCGTTTGAGCCAAAACAGTACAAGTATTCACAGCTCTGACCTGAAGAATTATATTACTGATGATTATCGTCTTCAAGACATGTATTTACAACTGAAACAGTTTTTTCAAAGTCTTTGTTTGTGGTGGATAGAGCACAATATGTATATTTCTTAAATTGACAATAAATCGTTCCTCTTCAGAGGATCCTTCAAAAACAATATGTTGCATTTTTTTGTTTCTCAAAGGCACAAAACATGACATCCACTGTAACGGTATGGGTCACAGTAATTGCATTTAAATGTCTTACACAGATCATCGCTCAACTGCTTCGGCTAGCAGCAACAAAGCTTCTTTACAAAAGAACCGTTATACCAGATACTGTTTGTGGGGTTATTTTCACACCACGTGTCAACTCAACTGTACTGTGAAGATGCCTAGTGTCTGTAGAGATGAACTTGTGGACTTGCAATGTGTCGGTAAGCCTTGCCAATCGGAAACGAGAAGCTTAACCAAAAAAGAAAAATCAAAGGGACGTCGTGCACATACAAAATGCATAGTAGTATTAACATTATTTCACACTTGTGTGATTGTGTGATGCAATTTTTAGCAGCCTCAAAACCATCATTCCCATGATGCATTGCGTGCAATGTCATTTTCTAACTTTTTTCCCTCTTGTTTTTTGCAGTGGGTTTCACAGCAGCATGTTTTAACAAGCCTGCAGCTCCACGGCCAGCTTTCACAAGCATTCTGTTGGCAGAAAAGAATTAAGCAAATGGATAATCCAATAGGGGGTTAGAGCTCATAAATACATACTTTCATGTTTTAAAAGAAGAGCCTGTTTGTCCAGATACAGTACAGCTCTGTAGACTGAAATATGTGTCTTGTGTTTTACAACATTAGAGGATTAAATAATAAGTCAAGTCGAACCACTGTTAGCATGTGTAGATGATCTATATAAATTAGAGCAACTGGTATTCGTTTTAATATTGTGTTTTAGTCAACTTTTCTACATTTATGTATTCTCACCGTTTATTGTGTTTTTTAGGGCAGGCTCTGAGTTTGTGTTTTTGGCTGCCACAGCTGAAACAGCCGGTTTGGCTCAGCCCACATGGGTGATCAGGGAGAGCACAGTGACCACAAGAGGAACAATGTCGCCAAGCTAGAGAATCGGCAGAAATCAGGTGATTAGAAATTAGGAAATACACATAGAAGACATCATTAAAATAATATGAAAGTTTCCTTACAAGGTTTTACACACCGCCCACATTCATCACAGTGTTTCCATTCTCGCCCATCCTGTCATATAGAACGCAGACTGAAGGATCAGTTATTCCACTCAGGATTTTTTCATATTATCTTCTCTCATTTGTACCACCGTTTCTTTCCAATAATCTACTATTTTACACACTACGAAATTAAAAGAACCTTTGATAAATGACTGATATAACAATAGCAACAACAATAGCTACATGAATTAAGTCACCTCATAGAGGCTGACATAGAGATAAACATAACCATCTCTTTATTCTCTGTTATTAGATACTATAATATAATAATAAAAATGCTGACGCTGTGAATAGTCTTACTATACTAGCATTTGTATGATGAATTGTTCTTATGCTTAGATATCAGCACTTACCTTTGATGGGCATGTATTACACTTTGGGCAGTGCTTGTTTCCTGCAGAAACATACCTCTCACAAACACAGCAAAATCTGAGAGGAGGGATTGAAAAGCATTTGATCTAAATTTCAACCCACCTCACTCAATACATGTATTGCAAAATACATTGTATACAAAATCAAATGACCTGATGGCTCTTGCTGAATATTAAGTGCATGTTTAAGAACAGTTAATTGTGTACCTGTAGCCCTCATCCTTTGGTAAAACGATATCTTTGGGACTCAGATTGGTAAAAAGTCGAACAGGTGACTGCTTACGGCCAGTCTTTCCGTGTTTATAGAGAGGGTGGTTATCATAATCAACCTTAAAATAAAGAAAAACATTAGGCTCTATCACACTTTATATATCTGTTGATATATTCACAATTTGTTTGATGTTATACCTGGTAATCCAACATAGAGAATGAGGGGAAACACTCAAGGATACGAGACTCAAAGAAGTACGGGAATATCCAGATCATTGGCATCTCTGCGGCACAGCTCTCTAAAGATTATATCAACAACAGCAGGTGAGAATAATCCCTTTTTTATTGGCATTACTGTAAAACTATTTTATTTCTGTAAAAATAAGGGATTTATGAATGCATCATTTGTGAATGAGGCTGCAAATTAAGTTGAAGGTTCACCCAACAGTTTACCCAAAAATTAAAAGAAGGGTATTATAGGTATTATTTTGTGTCTTTTCAATTTAAAAGAAACCAAAATGATGAGAGAATTGTATTGTTTGGATTAACCATCTCTTCAAATCATTAATTATATTTCATGATGTCCCAATTACCCATGAAATCCCACATACCTTTAAGTTTTTTCCAAGTCAGTGATATCCGAATGAAACTGTTGGCTAGTGGCTTCACCAGGCCTCCAAAAGGAGGGTCTGTAACCATAACTACTTTGGCTCCTCCCTCTTCACATAGAAACTCTTCAAAAAACGCCACCGCTTCCTGCACAACAGTGGTTTATCTTGATTACTTAGTGCTTAGTGACCACATCTGACATCAAAGGCAGCAGTTTCTTACCTTCTCAAAGAAGTGATGGTTGAACATATTATAGTGACAGAACTCATCTTGCCCATAAAACTGGCTGTATCTAAGACGAAAAACAAACCAGAGATGTTGATAAATGTAATGCACAACTAAATCAATACAAGCATCAACATGCATTTCACAACAGTTCTCAAATATCTGCTCTTATTTCTAAACCCTGAAGGTCAACAAGTCTAGAACAACCATAATCCTGTCAATCAAATATGAAAGCTGCATGCAAGTGCACACACACATATGCAACAGGCTTTGGCATGTTATAAAAGGCTGCACACCTTTTTCTAATACATTCCAGAGAAGAACTCCAGAGGTGTTTGCAGGACAACCAAACACACTTTCTTTTACCAAACAATACTAAGGTAAGTATGATACTGAATAAACAGTTTTACAGATACTGTATGTGTGCAATAAGTACAATATGCTTTTGCACTGATGTTATTGTAATTTTGGCATCCACTGTGCTCTAGTAAAGGCTTGCTGTGGCATTTTATACTTTTGTCATTTAAAGCTAGTCAAAAGGAAATAGTTTGAGTTTCTGAATAATCTTAATATGGAGAACCTCTTGTTTTGTATTTCATGCATTAGAGACTTTAATTGTATGCAAACTGATTTCAATTATGAGAACTGCAACCTACAGTGTCGTATATGCAATTCCCTAAAAATAGGTGCTAACGCTGCAAATAAATACAACTCCCACAGTTTAAAAGTCTGTTTGCAGAATTGTGAGAGATGGCTGAGAAAGACTTTAATCCTCTATCAGAGGAAGTCGGATCATTCTGTCTGGCTACTGAGGCTCGTTCAGGGACACAAGTCATCCAGCCCTTTCCCCGATCTCCAAAACTGATCAGAAAACAGTCAGGCATGTCTCCAAAACCCTCAGAGGTAATGACAGCTGTTCTAAAAACCATCTTCTGTACAAAAATAGGTGGACTAAGAAGCATCTAGAAGCATTTTTAAATATGTACAAACAAGCTACAATAGTTAAGGATCACTTATCAAAAGTGCAGTAATAAAACAAGTTAAACTGCTGAAAATGTGCATGTATTAAAACACCAGAAAATTGTAAAAACAGCTGCCGGTCTGGTTGGAGGAGTTGAAGAAGGAGAGAAAAAAAACTGAAGCTCATCTTGAATCTATTAAAAAGCGTCAAGCAAACCTAATCGTATGTATAATTCCACTTACACAAACAAAGCAAAGCTTCCTTTTAATTTTGCATGTTGACTTTAACAACCACAGCTATGTTGTTAATCGACTGATGGAATGCACATCTAAACATTCATGTCTACTGCAGATGAGCTCAGAGACGATGAAGCAGCGAATACAGGAGTGCTTTGAGGGGTTGCATATGGCTTTGCAGGAGGATGAAAAGGCTGTTTTGGACATGATAGAGCAAGACCGCAGGGAAACCAGCAGTAAACTGAACCGAATTCTTCAAGACTGGAATCAACACCTTGCTTCCCTGCAGAAACACATCAATGCTATGCAATCGGCACAAGAGAGCCCAGTCGAGTCTCTGAAGCAGGTTCTCTACAGCTATCAGATAAAACATGCTTTTAATAAACTAACCATCTGTGCTCATAAATTTGTTTACAACATGTAAGAATGATATATTTTGTTTTGTGCATATTCTTTATTTTCAGCGGTTTCCTGAGGATTTTAAGTAAGGCCATATTTTTTTTCAATATTATAAATGATTGTCTAAGTCCATTACATTTTTGGCATAGCTTCTAATACAATTTTAATCTTCTACCAGGATGACGAGCTGTCGTAAGAAACTGGACCCAGCTGAAGAGGAGATAAAAATGAACGAGGAGAGAGTCCAGAAGCTCATGAAGACCCTTAGAAACATCTCCAAAGATCTGAAGGCTCAGCTACAACGAAAAAACCTTCTGCTGGGTACCAGTTCATTTAATTAATTTTGAATATATACCTAGAGGGTTAGAAAATAAATAATAAGAAATGCTCAGAATGAAAGCATCAATTGTTTATTTCCCCTTCACAGATTCCTCAAATGTGGCTATTGACAAACAGACCTGTCACAAACAAATCAAAGTGACCTCAGAGGGACGGGGCATGTGCCTGTCTACAGAGGACCGTTCCTTACCCGAAGACCCTCTGAGGTTTGATCAGCTGTACTGTGCCTTGAGCTGCTACCCTATTAAATCTGGAAAGCACTATTGGGAGGTGAATGTGCATTGCTGCCTTGCCTGGGCTGTGGGCGTGGCTTATGGCAGCATACAGAGGAGAGGGCGGGACAAAGGAGCCAAACTTGGACGGAACAGGTGCTCGTGGAGTCTTGAATTTCAGGAAGGGCATCTCACGGCCTGGCACAACGATCGGCACTTGGCACTTCCTGTCACAGCAGCTCGGGCAGCACCGAACAGGGTGGGAGTATTTGTAAACTATAACAAGGGTCGTGTGGTATTTTATGATGCTGAGACTATGAGAACGCTGCAGGAGTTTTCAGCAGTGCAAACGGCTGTGTTTGACAGAGCACATCATCAGTTTACTGAACCTCTGTACCCAGCCTTTCGGTTCTTCTCACCCAGAGAGAAACACATAGGGCATAATCACATGGAGATCTGTGACCTTAACCTTTAATATTCTTTGCGAAAACTGAGATCAAAAGCAAAATTGTTAGAGCAACTATGTATTGTGGCTTGTAACAAAAAGAAGTGATGAGATCCTAAAGAGACGGTCTACCACTTTTAACCTTATGCTCAATATAGTACAGAGTAAAAAAAAAAACAGAAACCTTGTGTTGTTGCTCTTTAACGATGTATTTCTTTGTAAACTAGTATTAAGTCTTGTATTAAGCTTACCTGTAATCAATATCCAGCAATAAACTCTTCATAGCATGACTCTTGTCCTCGATATTCCGTAACTTAATTAACTCATGTAATCTGTGAATAAATAAAAATGAATAATTCAGTTGCAAAGTTAAATGTGAAAGTACACTTAATTATACAATATAATTCAGGTTTTTTAGTCATTTTAGAAAAAATATATAAATTGCCTGGACAAACTGTTCAGCATTCCAGTTTCATTTCTACAGGTATTATGAAAATAATCCACATGTGTTTACAATAAGATTCCCAAGACACATTTTTCATCTATAAGAGTACCTACCGTGGTGTTCCCACACAGAGAATTTTCTGAAAGCCTAACCCCGCCAGCACATCCAGCAGGAAATGACAGCTGCGGTCTGCGAACAGGTATTGTGCGTTACTCTTCTTGTTCTCCAGTGGACACAGTAGGAGACTGGGCCTTCTCAGCCGCTGGACTGTGATGTCCTCAGAAAGATCCCTGTGTTTTTTGTGATTCAGCCATTCGTCAGGGAGCATCAACAGCTGACAATCCACACAGAACCTTCTTTGTTCCAGTGGCAGAGAAACAAATGCTCTAAATCTGTGAAAGAAACAAATGCACATGGCACAGAGGAAAGATGTGGGAAGACTATTTTATGAGTTTGTTATAGATCTGTAAGATGCCATCCTTACAGAACATCCAATTTAATCCTTTAGAATAAACAGGCAATAATGCCAATATGCTGTACCAATATTTTATTAGTGTCATGGCAGAAATTTAAGGTTTTAAGTTATTTACCTTGAGCAGTACTCATGGTGAGTGAATGGTGGCATCTTGGAGCGGTTTTGCTCCTCTCTGGCAAGCATCCGTGTCTCTGATATCTTAAGTATAAATTAAACCCATTAGGTCTTTCATTACCAAACTTCTTGAATTTCTAAAGATCTTCTAAAATAAAAGCTGTTTAAAGTGTCACACCTAATGGAGGCTGTTACAGTAAAACTTGGACACTGTCAAGACAGAACATACAATATATTTAAGCTCAAGTGTATTTCTACAAAAATTATTTTATTAGAGAAAGAATAAGACATCTACTTGCAAACACAGCCGATAAAAATAGTCTAAAAACAAGCGATTAAAGTATTGGTTGGTCATTAATGAATAAACTAACCTTCTCGTCTTCCCACTGAAAAAAGTTGCAGTCTTTTCTGTCACGACAAGCAGAACAGGCGAAAAATCTCTTTCCTTTCTCATCCCCATTACCCATTTTCTCGAATAATAGAGTTGGTCCTACGAACATTACATGACAACGGTCTATGTTACAATCATATTTTAGGACTACATCTTATTGCCCACATGACGGTAATACACTATTAACAAATATTATTTCATACCATGCGGACAATGTGGCGCTGATTTGTCCACCTCATTTTGAATAATCACTTCTATTCCACCGCTGTCCACTACATCATCCACAATTTTGTTCATATTCGCCAGAAATATTGCATGTAAGAATCAAAACATCACTCGCATGCCTGACAGGAGGCTGCCATGGTAAACTATTTGGTCGCACACATATGACGTCACAGAAACGGTGCTTATGCAGTGAAGCGCTAGATCTCCTAAACCAAATGTAATTGCATATTGGAATCAATTTGTAAGTGATGTTGATTGGAAAAAAGTCTGGCTTCTGCCTAACCGGTATCTCTTAACAAACAAGGTTAAAGAAGTGTCTTTTAAGCTTCTACACAAAATATACCCTGCTAAACATTATTTAATTAAATTTAAAAAAGATATAGATGTAAGCTGTAGCTTTTGCAAGCAGAAGCCGGAGACAGCTGTTCATTTATTTTGGCACTGCCCTTATGTATCTTTTTTTTGGCAAAATGTACTTGACTTTATTGTTGGAAATGTTGATGGAAATTTTATTTTGCAATGGAAAGATGTTCTTTTAGGCATTATTGTAAACTCCAAAGATAAACAGACTTGCACTTATTTTATTAATTTTTTTATTTTAATGGCCAAATTTCATATACATAAATGTAAATTTTCAGGTAAAAAACATGTTTTATAGCATTTAAAAATGAAGTGAAATATTATATTGAATCCATATTGCCCTCGAAGAAACAAAAAGCTATTAGAATTTTGCAAGCATGTACACTCTTTAATGTATTCCTTTAATTTTTTATATATATATATCCCCCTAGCATTTGAAATTTCTAAATTGTTGTAACTGTATAGAATATGTTTCTCTGTTCAATAAAAAAAAAAAAAAAGCGCTAGATCTCCTCATTGTTTGTAGTATTAAAGCATTATTTGGGACAATATTTAAGAAATGCTAAAATAAAACTTTTACTTGGTATTTTGGTAAATGGTTATTTTGAAACGTGGTACCCCTAAACGTTTATTAATGCGTGGGTAATTACGTTAATTAGTGAGCACCTGTGCTGGGCTTTGTAAAGTTACTTAAGATGGGCGTCGGAGCTGGTCATGTGTTTTATCATCATGGCTCCCCGAAGAACTAGAAAAGTCAGTCAGCATTCAGACGATAAGCTTGATGGTCAACAAAGCTTTGAGCAAAAGATTAAACTAAACAAGAGAAAAGAGCTTTTCATACAACAGTTTGAAAAAGAAGGTCTGTCAACGCTGGTTCTGCTGCTACTTAAAATATACTGAACGTTAATGTAAATGTGGTCAATATAAAACGCACTAGACCCATGATCAAGCCAATCTTTTGTATCGAAACAGCCCAGGATCGAATTAATGAAATGGAGACCAATCTGAACAAATTATTGGCAACCATGGACCGAGTCTGCAAAATCGAGTTGATGAAGATGCCCCACTCACTCCACACCACACTAATAAAGGATCTCATGAGTGGTACGACTATACCGCACTATACTATACTATACTATACTGTTTTCTCTGTATTAGTGTTTATACTTGTTTTAATAGTATTTATTACTTGTTTAATTTATTTCAGATCACGAAACATCCGTCGGTGAAGTCACCATGGCAATCACGGTAAAAACTTTCTTTTGTTGCCATCTAGTGTTTACTTAATGTAACTACATTACTTAAACAGAATATTTTTCTTTGTAGTGTGCATCCCCAGAAATTCGGAAACCTCTAACTCGGAAGCCAAGCAAAAAAGGTTTAACGATGATTTATAAATAAAATATTTTAACTACTTAAATTAAATGCATCCTAATGCCCCTCCTGTAATTCTAGGGTTCAGTGACGTGGGAATGCAACAAAAAGCATCAAACAAGAGCGCAGTAGTGGAAGGGCAAAAGGTACAGATTAATGATTTCTTGGTCTTTTTAGAGTGCTTAGTCCATAAGATTTACTCAAGTCTTTATCATAGAGAGGCACAAAGAAGACCCTGCACTCCAGTAACAGCACAGGAAGTCTAAGGTAAACATTTCATGTTCATTAAATGCTTTTGATCATCATGTGCTTTGTTCTGTTGGTCATTGTAGTTTTGCTTTATCTATCATATCTCACTCACAGATGTGCCTCAACTATCAGTGCAAAAAGAACACAAGGACGGGTTGTCAAACTAAGCGACAAAACATTTGGGTTGGGAGGTAAATTAAGGTAATTGCTATTCAATAATGTTTGTAAATCTCTGTGATGTGAATGCATTTAGATTTGTGTTGCTAAACATGCTGCATTTCTATCAACTAGCAGACAAGCAAGTCGTTCAGTTGGCGATGAAATGATGGCTTCAGCCACAATAGTAACATCCCTCGGAGAAGTGAGTATATAGATGTTAAAATTCAGTTCACAGGCTACTACTTTTTTAACACAATGTTCTTTTGTCTGTTCTTTAAGACTTTGTTCCTTTCTGAAGACAATAAAGATGATATCAATCTTGAGCTTCTTGATGATTCAGCTATAAGTCAAATGCGAAAGATCAAGGTCAGCAATTTTAAGTTTCATGTATTTGATATAGTTACTTAAAAATGGTGTTGTGAGCATGATATAAATGTTGTGTGGTCTTTTATTACAGGACCTAATGGATTATCTTTGTAACAAAAGAGTGTTCAATAACACTCGCTGATGTGGTTTAATTTGACCAGCTGCTGTCTGTTTTACACTTAAAGCTATTAAGATTATAATGTATATGTATGTTATGTAAAGTAATAAAAATTATTTTTTTACTTTTTGGCCAGTAGTTTGATAGCAATGACTTCACAAATCTGATATTCTCAGTTTTTTTGTGGCACCAGTTGTTTATATCTCAATGTGTTGATCGTATTTGCTAAGAATCTAAAAATGTTTCGTCAACGCTTACGAAATGCATGGCTTTAAAATATTAAGGTGTTGGCTTAAAAGCCATTCAACTTTTATTGTTGTTTATGGTGTCTACTAGAGCAGTCATTCCCAAACTGTGGTCCGCGGACCACTAGTGGTCCGTGGGGGTACTGCAGGTGGTCCGTGGAAAGGCAAAATAAAATATTTTACCTTCATTTTACCAGGAAATTCCCATAAATTTTTTTTAAAAGAATATGTAGGCCTATATTGATATAACAAGCCTGTTGCACACTGGTGTGATGACTAGTTATAGTAGTGCTTGTAAGCCTATTTAGAGGTGCGGATTAATTCAGGTAAGTCTGTGTGTAGACATTTTATTATGTGTGTTATGAGGTGGTCCGCAAATTTTTTTTGATTACAAATAGTGGTCCACACACACAAAAAGTTTGAAAAACCCTGTACTAGAGAACACACTGTAAACACTAGATGGCGGCAGATTTCTAGCTAAAATAAACTAAAATAGTGTTAAATTGTACAGCTGCTCATTGCAGAAATTATTTTATTAATCTATTAGCTTTTCGGCGTTATTTTATTTCTAATATAGCCAATCTGCTAAAAAGAATAGCTGAAACCAACCGAAGCTGGTTTGGTTTGAGTCATCAAACTGATGTCATAAATATTTAATCTTGTTTGTCTACATCTTTCATGCTGTCCCGTGTCTTTGTCCCACACAAACTCAATTTCCCAGATGCCCGCGGTTGCTGCATGTAGATGTGTGGCAGTCGGCCCGTGCAGTAATGGTGCTGAGGCAAATACGCACGAGCGCATCACGGCCGTACGGCAACACCCCGTTCGTGCATACGCCCGCAACGTTGCGCACTACGTTTATAGGCGATCCCACAGCGTACGTTATGCCGACTTGTCTTCAGTCCGACCTGTGAAATCACATATTTGGGGAGATTCTTTTATTTCTTATCAGGCTGACATAAGCGCATGACCATTGGGGTTGAAAGATGTACAGCGATGTTGCCTCAGCGGTGCGCGACTGAATGAGGATCTAGAAACGGGCATATGTGACATTGGCCATTGGTAACGTCTGTGGGTAACGATGAGCACTGGTAAGTGTCTTAACGGCCATATTAACAATATAACTGCCTGTACATTTGTCCATGTTTCTGTACGCGATAGCCTGGTTCCACCCACCAGCTCCGTTAGCGCGCTCATTATGTTGCATTGCAGCTTTGTTGTAGGCTACTGAATTGCGCAATGTGCTGTCTAATGTTTACAATTTTTTGCTTCAATGGTTTCTCTGTACCAGGTGGATAATGTATTGTTGCTTTATTGAAAATAAGTTGGGAATAAGTTTGAGAAATGGGTTCACTTGTGCGGATCATCAAAACGACTTCAAAGACAATTGCAATGCTTGGTTGTCGCCACATTTACCTGCAAATAAAATGCAACCAGAATTATGACCCTGACTGTTACTTTGTTTCTGCATGTAAATGTCAAGTAGTGGAATGCTGCTTTTTATTTACAGAACAAATTGCATCTCTATTTATTAAATGTTTTATTGCCTTTTTTGAACTCCCTTAAATTCTCACTTTAAAAGCACTTAATTAAATACAGGTCATCATACAGCAAGTGAACTGTAGACCTGCATGTTATCACTCAGCTTGTGGTAGTTTAAGTTAACAGCTAAGGATATTAAGACGAATAGCTGGTTATTAGCAGGGTAATCTACAGGTAATCAGGTATATTAGCCTGAGGTTGTCAATATCCTATACCCTGATCAATATTGTCTGTGATTGCTAGCAGGTTTTGTGTAGAGAATATTCCTCATTTCTGTGCGGTCATGTTCATGATGTTGCTTAAATTAGAAGACACATTTTATTGTAATTTAAATGCAAAGGTCTGCAATGATAAAAATTAATGGATACTGTATGGACTGAATTACGTAACTTTTTATATTTAAATTGACCATAATTTTGCCAAAACAAACTTGATTTTCTAAATCTTGATGGGGAAGATCTTTTTCTCTGTTCGAGTTCTCAAGAACAATTGGCTTAATATTTGCTAAAAAAAAGCATTGTATACAGTACCAATAAATGAACTTGGTGACAAACCTTAGAGAGCTGTTTTTTATCTTGCTTTATAGTAACAGTGTAAAATTAGGAAATAATCCTGGATGACGATAGTGAATCTACTGTATAAAGAGAATGGTATGTGTTTCTTTTACTTCAAGACTCAGATTTTGCATAGGATGCAGCTTCATAATTTTAGGTAGCAACACCTTTCATTCACATAAAATTCTTAGACAATAAATCATTGCCCAACACACTGCAGTAGGCACTAAGTTATGTTTGTCCTTATTATAAATTACCTCAGTTTTAATTAAATCAGTACTGTGATTTATTGCTTATTTTGTTTATAGATTTACATTTAAATTTCCATTCCTTCCTTTTTAGATGCCACTCTTCTTTAGAACAAACCTCATGCCAGTTGATAGTCACTGTGTTAGTGGAAAATGCAGGCTATTGCAGTGAAAAACCTAGTTATAATTTCATTAGAGGAAGTTGATTGGTGTTTAAAATTGTTCAATTCAATTTATTTTATGATTTTGCACCTGATGAGATCAGATGAGGAAATAGTTGGTGATATCACTTCTGCTGCGTGTGTGAGAAAGAGAAACTAGTAATTTGTCCTGAAATCTAGAGTGCTCTTGTGACATTTTTTCTGTCCTGGTTTTATTAGTACTAAAATGGCCTCCAGCTTAGCCATTAAGAGTGAGACAAGGCAGGAACAAAATAAGGAGTGACCTATAAAATAATGTCATTTAAGAGTGCTTTTGTGAATAAGAAATAAGGATTAAATGGTAAAAATGTATCTGATGTTGGTCTGCATGATTTGCAGAAAATTGTGCAATCAAGTGTATATCAGAGGAAGTACAAACGAATTGTTTAAAATCCACATCTCTGACTCTGTGCATGACCACCCTGCAACAAAACCACCCTGCTGGTTCTGTTAATTGTGCCTTGGTTGGATGCATGCTGGGCGAATGGCATTTCATCAGCAGCAGGTGTGTTTGCAAGGGCATGTCAAGAACTGCATCTGTGTACTCAATTTTTTTCTAATTACAATGGATAATTCCTTTACACAAATCCTCACAGTAAAAAATACATTCACACTAACATATCACTGTAAATACTTGTAGACATGCTTTATTTTCCAACAAACTACTTGACGGGATGTTGTGGGCAGCACATATATAATGCATACTACATATTCTTAATACATTATTTATGTCCTAATGCACATAGTGGACATAGTTGTTAAAAATGTACAGTTTGCTAACATTGATATGCCTGCATTACTGATGTTTTTGACTAACCTTTTTTATGGAATGAACTTCAAGAATTTATGTGCTAAGTACTCAATATTTGTTTCTCACGCATAGGCAAGTATTTGTTGTTGAGACCAGTTATCTGCACTTCCATGCAAAATAGTCTTTTGTTTACCCTGAAGGCAAAGATGACCTGCTATCATTACCCATACTTGTGACACTGTGCATATTCTCTTTTGGTCGGCTTCTTTGAACACTCACTTTTTGTTGTTGTGTTTTATAATCGTACAAACTTGTACACTATAATTGTTGTGATGATAACTCATGTGATGCTCCAGTATGTTGCTGTACACATTTTGATATGAATTGCATAGGTTTAAAGCTTTGCTAAGGTATTATTGGTTGTGTTAACTTCATTTATTCATCAACTGTTTACATGACACCCTATAAGAATTACAAGTTATCTGTCTAAATATATCCTCAAACTTGAAAGCTTGTAAATTTAGAAATAACCAAAATGTTTGAATTGTCACAGTATATCCTTTGAAGTGATTTCTGTTCTTATAAAACAAAACCACTTGCTCATACAAACTCTTAAAAATAGGTTGTTTATTGGCTCCGAGGTGCAGAAATGTATTCCTATGAAGAACCACTATTAATGGTTCTTAATATTTGGTGGTTCTTCAGATGTAGAAGTTCTTTGTGTTGCTATTTGCGTGTGTATGTGTTGTATCTTAGGTCTGGAAAGGGAATGTAACAGCAGGGTGTGATGATTGTCTTCCCGTTACCCTCTCATCCAGCCATGGCAACCAGAGGAGAGCTGAGGTTACTGGAACGCATCCAAAATGTAGCATCCTTGTGCTAAACTGATAGGTCAGGTCTAGATTTACGGCGGTAAAAAGAACAGTTTTCAGGCTTTTCAGGCCTTATTATCTACTGTATGTTTTGCTGCACAACAGTGAAACAGTCTATGAACAAAACCATTTATTTGACCATTTAATTCACAGCTGAGACTCAACTATCTCTTACCTCAGTGCCATCTAACATCATTTTGAAGCAGCACTATAACATACTCATCACTTACATATACAGTATATGTATGTATATTCATATTCTTTTGTGATTTTACATAATCCATTGTGATTCTCACCCATAGCTGTGTGTGTTTTGGAGGTTGCAGAGATTTGACACCTGAGCACCTCCGCTGTGCTTTAGAGGAATCTCAAGTTACGTGGTGAGAGTAGAGGACACTTAATATAAATAATTCATGACTTGAATCTTGTGCAGAAGTGAGCAGAGTACATCCCTCTGAAGTCATCCAATTATCGCTATCCTTCTCCAGCCCGTTTCTCTCTCCATTAGCTCATCAAAGGCCCACCAAAGAGAGTATAGAATGAAATGTAGGTAATAGGAATTTGGAGTGAAGATCAGAGTAAGAATTTGAGCTTTTGGATAGGGTTCAGTTTGACCGAACACCACAGAGAGTGAGAGATACTGTGTGTGTATATGTGTGATTTCTTGGACACTGATGAGGGCAGGGCAGGCTGCCATGTCAGCTCTCTGTCGAATGTTACCTACAAAGGATGAGAGAACGTAAGCTTTCCCAAAGAACAAACTGAATAGATTTGCTTACTCTTATGGCTTCCCTGAAACTCATCCTATCTACGATGATCAATGAGCCCTAATGTGGGTCATGACTTTCAGCTTTATTGCGCTCACACTGATAAAGGTGGCATACTGGAATATATTGCTGGAGTGTGACGTTTGATGGATCATCATGATCCAGCAGATCAGGCAGATTAGGCAGACAAATCTGGTTGGAGATCTACAGTGTTTTCTGCAAATTTAATCTCATTTTCTATATTTTACATAGCAGATGAAACTAAAGGAATCGTAGTGATTTGCTTTCACACACACACTCTTTAATTGGGTCAGGATGGAGGATGATGACTTGTCTGCGGTATTTTCAGGGATGAGGCCAAACTTTACTCAATTTATAGAAACTATTTAGTGCAGTTCAAAGATAGATAACAAATTCTGACATACTGTACAGTTGGTGACAACAAACCTACAGAATAGACATGTTATGCATTTGTGTACTGTACCATAAATCATTTTGTATTTACTGTATGTGTGGAACAGTAAGGTCACAGTAACACCAAACCATTGTACGCATTGTACACATACAATTCTGTACACATAACATTTTGTTAACATTTTATACATGGATCTGTTATATTTTATGTCAGCCAAAGTTAAATGCAGTGATTAAAAATAATTCCAGTACAGTAAAACTGACTTACAATGCATAGTATTTTATAATAGTCAGCACAATCATATTTGGTTGAAGACAATTTAAGGTATATATTTCTGGCTTTTGCATGACTTGCAAAATCTGGGTGTATATAAATATATATATATTTAGAGTAGGTCATATGTGCTTTGTTTGTAGGTTTGCTTGTGCTTGTGTGTAAATTATGCTTATTTTAGTGGATGCCATCTGCCTCGGACCATTCAGCTGTCTCTATTAATATAATATCTAGTTGATAAATAGTCTAAAAATATGCTGTATTTCTGCATGCAAAGTTGTAAAAGCAGATGCCGCTACACGCAAAGACGACAATGCCTGCAAAGTGTCAAAGCTTTATATTAAATCATTTAGATGGACAGCAATAAGAGTTTGGTTAGATAAGTCAGGCACATGTTCTCTGTCTAGCAAAGGAAATTGTGTAATGTGTTTTCTTTGAAAGTTAAACTTGGCTTCCTCTCTATTTCTTCTTTCTCTCTCTTCCCATCTCTCATTTCAGAACAATGCCTCTTTCATTATTTTTCCATGGTTTGCCAGCACGGATTTTCTAGCAGAGCCTTAACAACCCTGTTTAATAATGTTGACATAAACTTTAACTTGATGCTTGCAGCGGCGAATTTAAAACAGTTGACAAATCACAAAGTGTTACAGTAATTGATGATTTGTTTGTACTTCCATTGAGTGTGAGAGTCTCCATATGGTTCTGTAACAATGTTAAAGAAAAAAGTGAACGAATCCAATTGTAATCTGTTGGAAGTCAAGTTTGTATTAATGAAAGAAAGTGTTGGAAACACTTCTGTTGCTTGGCTGCCTATTCACATGCCTGATCATTATTCAAGATTTAGAGGACATGTGAGAGAGAGAAAGTCAATTATGAAATTGACTCATGGTTTTTGATTAGACATCAAAGAGTGAAGTGTGCTAAAGATGGAACTCAAGTGACGTTAAGGGGACTTCAATGGTGGAAAAGATTGAAGCTATCATTACAGCCTTAATGAAATTGAATGGGTGTGTGAAACATTCTGCGGTTCATAAATACCTCCTTGACCTGTTTAAATATGTTCATAGTTCAGACCTTTCATTAAATAATCTGCATTTAAGTGTGGTCTTGGCTAATGGAGGTGTGATGACAACATCACGGCTATTGTAACTATGTCCAAACCACCACAGATGCGTGGCTTGGAGTTCAAGAAAACTAGGTAGCAGTTTTACAAATGTTTAGAGCAAGAAATTCAGGATTTCATGAATATTTTCATATTATATGATTCATGGAAAGGTTAATAATTGTGGAGAGCTTTTATAACACATTATTCTTTTTTTTAATAAAAGCCATAAAAATATGAATCAGAACTGTTTTTTAGCTGCCTGCAAAAATGCAGTTGGGTGAGTCAAAGAGAAGATGAGACACTTTAAAATATTAAAGTAAAATGTTTTTGATGGATTGATTACCATTTTTATTGCCATAAGGTTACTATCAGTAATGTTATTGTAGTGAGACGATGGTAAATTTGTGGTTACTATGCTTTTACTAAAACTATAGTAAAACCATGGTTACTATATGTAAGGGATGTTGTTATCGGTTTGTTTCCATATGCCTGAATCCGACTATTATCCCAACTGGGCTCAGTGATAATCCTGCTGGGCACCTCACACAGAGAAACGCGGTGAACGCCCTCGGATATTTAGGCAGGGGTGTCATGTTTTTGATCGAGAAGCTTCTATTTATAATCGAGTGCTGCAGTAGCTCGAGGTATTGAGGCGGGAATCATATGACCTGCTGCTCATTCCTCCAGTATCTCTGTGACACAAGCGCGAGCGCGCTGCATCTGTACGACGCGTTTCTCCGTTGCGGAGCTCGACATTAACATGTATCAGACTTTCACTGAAATACTGTCGGATATCTGTTTAAAGATCATATTTACTTCATTCGATACCTTCAAAGCGGGCGTTGACGTTTATTGCGCGATACGATGCCTGAAGAGAAAGGTAATGTTGAGCTTTAACGTTCAGGTTTTGTGTATTGGACACGTTTGACGGTGCTATTTAATTGTAGCATTAACATTTGATAATATGCTAATATCTTTATACCTTACGGTATTTTTAACGTCATGCTGATGTTTGATTATGTGTGTTAATATGTTGACAGTTGATTTGTGATCTTGCTAATATAAATTATTACTGCAGTAACTATATTTTAACTATTATCCCGCATGAAGTATAGCCTACTTTATTATTTACTGTAGTAAATTGTAGTGTATTATTAATCACTACAGGTGTTATTTTAGATTAACAATATTCTGTAGTAGAATTGATGAACTGTGGTAAACACTAAAGCAAACGCTTATTTTGGTAAAGTTAACTATAGTGAAGTACTGAAGTGTAAAGTGTACTTCACTAAAATCGTTTTGATGTGGGTACAATATATCATAACCACAAAATTGAATAGAAATCAATTCAACATAGACATCTACTTTTACTGTAATTAAACCATGGTCATTTTTAGAGAGTTTTGCCATTCTGTGCAACTGTGATTATGGTTGCTCTTGGTAAAGAAATGAAGAAAAAAACAAATTTCTGTATTGTAATATATGTTGCCTTTAAATGATAGAGATTTGGCAAATATTATTTTGAGATTTGTTTATTAAAACAACCATATCCACCCTTGTGAATATGAGTTTGGCAGAAAGACACACTGTTGCGCTCTGGGAGCTCAGATGCAATCTGCTCTCATTGGACACCAGTATAGATGTTTATGCCTGTGTGTGAAAAACCAGAGGGAGGAGTAGAGATTCTGACATGTTATAGTCATATAAAAAGCACTTATTTTATGCATGATAAATGTCTAATATGTATGCATGTCTAATGATGTGAGATTAAGGAAGTTTTTACACTGAAATGATATCTGTCTTAGTAAGCAGACAGTTAATTGCTTTTGAATGATTCAGCATTTTAACAGCATAACTGGTTACAAAATATATTAGATTTTGAAAATTATAAGTAAATATGAAAATGTAATTTATTTCTCGCTTGAGCTATAGGCTGTTGGTAGACCTGACACTGTCAAAAGAGATGCTTCTGTTAATTAGTCAGGCATGGTTATTAGCCAAAAATCTCATAATGGCCAAGTATCTGCCGGTGAGATATCTGTCATAAATCTTAGATTAAAATACTAAACGTTTTTTTAGTATAAATGTACTTTCAGGTATCTCTTGAGTGGAATGTTACTGTCACGTGTACCAAAAATAAATCTAGTGCACTACATAGGACATAGGGATGATTCAGAATGTGTAAATATAAATCCATCGGGGCAAATAAAGTTGTGATTTTAGTGCCACGTGAGAAATCAAAAATGCTATTGGTTATTTTACAAAGCAGGAGGGACTGCTTAATATGTATTGCACAGTCTTTCTTTTTAAATTGAAATTACGTCATCACATTAAATAATGCTGCGTATTTAACACTTCAATTGGACATGAAGGTCTGTGAATGGATTTGTGTATATGTGGCTGTCACATAACAGAGAGGCAACATTGGCACCTGCCCGTCTGTGAGATCACAGAGCAGTTAGTCTTAACTTACCGTCTCACATCCACAAGGGCAAACGTATCCAAGTCATGATATAACTGTTGGAAGACTCTCAGTAGCTGCAGAAATGCCTCTAGCACAGACGGTCTTTCTGATCTTTCTAATGCAAGACAACAGATCTCGGTGTAAAAAAAGCATGGAGAAATGAAATAAAGACAGCTCATGGTTTTCTGGCTCTCAGCAGATTTGAACTGTAATTAATGGATTTTTAAAGTTTGAGTTCTGCTGTGCACAATTTAACAGTGCCTCCGAGGTACTTTTGATACCTCTTGCACACGGAGGATAATGTAGTTTCACAGTGTTCTTCAAAGCGCAGATCTGGGAGATCGATACAAACATAAGTGTGCAAATATAATATGTAGCATTCAGTCTTGTTGTGCAGCTCGCCTTTACACTTCCTCTATGGGTGACTTGAATTGAGTGCTTTGAATCCATTACTGTTTCTCTGTAATTTTTCCCAGGTTGCGGCGAAGCCTGAAATGGAGTCAATTGTGAATGCTTTAAAATGCGCACTCTATTTTTACGACTGTACAATTTGCTTTAAAATCCATTAATCGCCCTGCCATGTTTGAGGATCATCCTCACTGTGTGAATACTGCGAGTTTTTATTTAAGCAAATCTTGGAATATTTGCTGTGACTTTGATCCCAGCATTTTTCACTAAGCAGGATTTCTCGTTATTGAGATTATGATGGATAACTACAATCATCTGAGATTTGTTGGCAGACAAATTTATCGCCAGACAGAAAGGAAGTTTAAATGGATGCCACAGATCATAGTTGTGACATTTAATGAGAGATAATTACAAACACCAGTTTGTAAATGTGCTCCACAGCTGTACGCTGGAAAGATTATCATTTTGTATTTTAGGTTATGCTATTACACATTTAGCAGTTAGATCTGACTTTGTATTACTTTTTATAATAATAATAATTATTGATATAATATAATAATAATATTTAATGAATATGTTTTTTTTATTGTTTTAATGATTTAATGATTTATTTATTTATTATGTCTGGATATGATTATGTTTAGGACTTTACTTTCAACAAGCACACATGGGCGTGTTGTTTGGGTGTCCACAACAGGTTTGTCTTGAATCTTTTGTTGCATTAAGTAAAAGAATTGTCTTTTCTTTACACATTTGTCTTTCTTGTCCTCTGGATGCTGCTCATTGGCTTGTCACTTTGAACGACCTGTGACCTTTCTGAATGATGTCGGCTGAAGAATCATCAGGTCACATTAAGGTCAAATAGGTGACTTGACTTATATGCATGAACTTGCATGCTTTTGTTAAGGTGTAGTGAGCAGGAGATGAAAGCAGACAGGTGCAAATGTAAACCTCACCGTATGGTGTAGAAGGAACGTCAAACAGCTTTGACATGCACCATGTGATATTTGAGTAACGGGGTATAACTAACATAACTATATCAGTACGCCGTAATGTTGGATTATGCGGTTTATTAACAGTGTCTCATTAAAGCATTAATGAGAATTCCTATTTTACAATCAAACCCCAAAACCTGCTTTATTGCAAAACTGTGACTTGGTGTGGTGAGTGGCAGAAGGTCCCTGCAGTGGAAATCTGAGACCCATAAACACACAGACATGTCAACCATCCACACAGAATGTAACAGGGCATGATGGAATCCCCACGGGTTGAGTAGAGGCTCTATTTATGGAGAACCTGCCTAAAGATGGATGACTGTGTCTCTACAAACGCACAAGCCGGAGAACAGGCTGGTGCGTGTGTGTGTTTAAGGACATGTGGAACAAACCTCTCCTTTACAGTGACCTTTAGCTGGTAAAGCTTGTAAGGGTTTAGGTGATATATGATGTGGACATATAAAGCATGCAGGTCGGAGTATAAAGAAGTTATGACAGTGATGGGGATCTTACTACTGACTTCATTTCTTTATTTTTCCATTTCCTAACCACATACTTTTGGCTTGTGATGAAAGGAAAAACACACATTGATTGTTTTTGTATACTGTAGTTTATGAGATCTTAAGTGATTCAACCTTTGTTTGGATCTTATCAGAGAAGTTGTGGTTAGAACTTTCATAAGTTCACAATGTTAGTTTGTTAGGTTGTAAAAGTCTTGTCCTGTTTGAGCAAGCAACCTGTTTCAGTACCTGCTTGGCCATCTGCGGAATTGTCATAATGTCTGAAAATGTATACAGAAAATTTGTTTATTTCTTCATTCTAGTTGCATACTGTATGCCATCAATGTTTAACAATTTTAACTTTTTCCCCATATGCTAAAATACAGTGTGATAAGCCTATAGATGAGCATGCTGGTCAAGTGTGTTGTTCTTGTCATTTGTCACACCATCGGTCTTGTTTGTTCTTCTTAAAGTAACACTGTTGTGTTTTCTTTTAGTGAATATTGATCTCATTGATGTCTTTGAGGCTTGCTGACCCTTCAAACATTCTTTTATAACTGGAAACATACCTTCCCAAACGCCTGTAGAGCACCTGTCAAACTTTCAAACTGTCATTTTTATCAAGCGCAGTATCATGAAAGCTGTGAAAGCAGACTGTCTCCACCGTGGTTTACTATCCTTTATGTTCATTGTGTGTTTTCAAGATTGGATTTCACACTTTTTTTGCTGCATATTTTTGCCTGATATGTAGAGCAGGAAATAGCTTTCACCTTCAAAGCGTTTTTTAAACATTCCCAGCATGCTTTTCTTCATCTTAAGCTCTACTAAGTTGTCTCAATAGGTCTATAAAAACATGTCGGTGTGGTGTTGACAGAGTGAAGAACATTTGCATGAAGTGTAAATGTTTAATGTTGGATGCACTATGTGTTGCTGTTCTTGACAGTTTTCATGACTAACATCAAACTTGTATCCCTACCTGTCAGAACTTAATTATATTTAGTTAAATTGTTTTGAGGAATATTTTACTTATTAAGTATTTAAAGTAATTAAAGGCGTCTCACATTGGGGCTGGATCTAATTTTAGCTTTTATCCAGCTTTGTTAGAATATATGTAAATGAACAATGCTTTCTTTTTGTCTGTTACCTGTACCAAGAAATTTGTATTTGTCACCAATTCAATAAACTTTTGCTGACAAATAATTTTTTGATTCCAGGTACAGTTACACTTAAGATAAGGCTTTACAAGTCTGCGTAAGCTAAAACAAACTGCTCTCAGAAACTTTTCAATGATTAAACTCCAAAAACAAGTTCCTAGCCTATGAGAACAACCAAAAACTAATTTCTCCTCTGCATTATTTACATCAAGAATAGCTACCTGTTGTGTAAATCCCACTTTAGAATGGAATGGGATGTCCAACAGAAACCAGTTTTACACGCCCTTGCAGGTCTTTCTCTAGCTGTGTCTTGGACTGTATTATAAGGTGTTTGTGTGAGTTTGCACGCTTTTGTAATAGATTAGGTGTGAATGCTGGGTACAAACAGCCGCTAATGATGCCTTCAAAATATGACAAAGGAGAGTTTTGACGTCATCCAGTCACTATTGTGAACATCCTGTGATGATCGTGCGAACGTGTTGTTTCAGGGTGCAAGTTCATGGTTTAAATTTGAAGTGACATGTTGTGCTGTGGATAAGTGTTTGTACTTGCTACCAGTTTATGCAGCTCCTGCCATTCACACTGAGAACCATTTACCACCAAAAGCCACCGAATACTATTCTTGTTGAAAGTCCTTGACATTAATTTGAGTTAATATTATGCAAATAAATAGTGATGTGAAATGGTGACTACCGATGGCATTTACAGCTTTATTGAGCTATTAAGACCTACTAGGATCTGTTTTTTCACTTGGGTATTAAAAAATAATTTCTGACATTAGTGTAATCAGTTTAGATCACTATGATTAATTCTTTCATTTTCTTTATTTGGTCCCCCACCAGACCTAATTAGAATTCCTCTAAATTGTTTATAACTTGTTTTCTTACTCTCTCCACAGCATTTCACCAGCAGGCTGTTCACAGTCCCCTTGACCAGCAGAAGGGCCCGAAGCAGACTGGCCCCGTCCCATGTCAGAACTGTGGCAAACCCTGCAAAGGCGAAGTGCTCCGGGTGCAGAACAACCACTTCCATATTAAGTGTTTTGTTTGCAAAGGTAACGCGTCAGAACCCTGTCCATTCATCAACTTTCAAATTGTGTTTGCTGAACATTTTATAATGGCTTTTACGTTTGGAATGTATACCAAACAAAGGTGATGACAATGTCAAGGTCAAATCTACTTTATTGTCAAGCACAGCGTTGATGTCAAACCAATAAACCCAATCAATCTTGTGGTTGTGGAGGGTGGGGTGACCACATAACCACATAGAAGTCACTGTTTTATCTGTTTGCTGTCTGACTTTAACAAATTAGCTAAGGTTTATGACAAGGGGGTGACCGCGGTTTCCTGTTTTGTCTTTGAGAGCATGTGTGTTATTAAGTGGTTGTTGGGTTGTGTGTATATGTATTTCTCCCACCGGCTGTTTTCAGTTTGATAATGTTGTGAACACAGACAGCAGTTGCTAGGTGACCTCTGGGTTCAGACAATATGAGCTTCTTAATGGGGTTTAACACATTTTATTCTTGACTCAGAACATCAGTCAGTGTTGTTTTACATACCACTTGACAAATGAGTTGCTGCTTTTATTTTATTTATAACCTCCCACTCTTAACTCTTATTGTTTTTAATAACAGTAATACTTTAAGCTGTTTAGTAAGGATTTCAGATTTAATGCAGGCTTGTTAAGGCTAGTTGTAATTTGTTGACATGTTTTGTCATGTTTTGAAATCAGGCTTAAATTTAGGTCGGTTTAAATTTATATTTTTGTTTTAAAACTATGAACTATTTTATTTACTTTTATACAACTTTTTAAAATGTCTAAACATAGTTTGCATGAAGGAATCTGTGTGTAGTTTTAATATGTTCCTGGAAATACTCTCATTTCTCCTCTTCTTTGTTGTTGCATTGTTTGGAGTTACGCCAACATGAAAAAGTGAAACTCAAGTGCTTTACAATTTCAACGCAGGTTTTAAGTAACCCGTACTATGAAATTCTTATGAATCACACAGAGAACACCTGCTGAGGTGATCTAGAGCTTATGTCACTTTGGCTAAAGATTTTAAGGCATTTGCATAAAATTTCATGCAATAATCATACCTATCTCAGAAAATCCTGATTAGATCAACTAATTGAATTGGGCTGTTATGTAATATTTGTGACAGGCCTAAGTTAGATCAGATGGGCAATGGCATGTCTGCTATGAAATTCAGATAACATGCTGTCTTTAACTGTTACTTGTTAGTTTCTTTGTATTACTTGTTTAATAAAATCAGCTTTCGTAAAAAACTACTTTACATTTACTGCTACATTACATAATGCATGATTTTTGTGATTTTTTTTTCTTTCTAGAATTCAGAAACAAATTTTAAAATTAAATGGAATTTCAGTTTAGTCACAGTCTAGACTCACGCTGTTGTACTTAATCATACATAAATCCTGCAAACTATAATACTTCATTAGTTTTATAATGCTCATTCATAGGAGGCATTGTGTGTATGTTTTTACAGGAAGTGTGAGTGTGTGTCTTTCCAACACTCGGTGTCCCGCCACACCCCCTTTAACTCATTTGTTATGTAAAACATCAAACAAACCAGATGATATTGCTTCAGTCCAAGATGTTTGGGAGCCTTCATATGGAGGTCTGGAGAAATGCAGAGCTCGTGGGGAAATATAGTTATCACAGAACCGCCTGTATTTGTTTCTTGCACACCATGACAACATGATTATACTATTTAACACAGTGGGGTCTGAACTGAGCACGCCCAATACTCATTCCAAACATGTGAGACTATTCTCAAACCATTTTTATGTATCACTTACTCAAAAATGTGCATACAGTATATATGATTAGAAATATAGATATGGTGCACATCTGCCAGGATTTTATTAAAAGGTAACATAGGGTGTAAAGTACAAAACATAATAAACCTGTATATAAACAGGCAGTTTAAGGAAGTATTGCCATATTAAAATTAAGAAGGAATATATAGAATTTTGCACTATTTCTAGTCACTAATTAAATGCAAAAAGTATTTTTATTAGTGATCTAAGACAGGATTGCACACCCTTGGTCCACAATTCTTTAGGATCTGAACTCTCACCTGCATTTTGCATAGTGTATATGAAAGAGATATATCAGTTTTTATTGCTTAAGCTGAATAGCTGTGCATATTAAATAGCAGTAATTGAAGGACTTCTTATGATATACACAATTTCTGTGTTTGTTTGTGTGTGTGTGTGTTCGCTCCTTTGCAAATGTGCGGTCTACACCCTTCTGAAAACACTCGAACACAGCTGCCTTTTATTTGCCTTAATCCCGTAGTGATTTTTTGAATATTGAACACACAGACACACATGTGCGAACTATTCACATGCACACAAACACACTATAGCAAAATACTGCATTCTGATACCTCATCTGGGGAAATTCTTAGAAAGCTGTTTTTCAGAACTTAACATTCCTTTGATGATTAATATATATTTTTCAGCACTTGTGAAAAGCAGCCTAGACAGAATGGCTTATCTTTCATACTGGAGAATTATAAGGAACCTTGCGTATGTACATACATGTACAGTAAATTTATTTTGCAATAAAACATGTCAAAAGCAGAAAGTGCACAGAGTTCAAGTGTAGCAGGAAATACATAAAGAAGAGTGCAATTACTTAGTTTGTTTAAGTTTTCAGTAAAGCTTCCAAGCATGAATTTTACAAATGAATGAAATCATGCCAGACTGCATCTAAATGACACGCAAAATTAAATTGTTTCCAAATGAAGGACAAAGCACAATGTGTTTCTGTGCTCAAGGCTACACTGAGTTTCCCTGTTCAAACTTTGTAGCAAAGCAGCTCAGCTTTATCTGACCTTATGAAAAACCTAGTGGTGGAAATGCTCAGATTCACAAAAACACCTCAGAATTAATAAACCTTACTGGGGTACTGATGGGACACACAATAACACATCTCGAACAACAAATACACACACAGACTCTCACTCACCTGTCTTCTTTTTACAAACACTGGTGATAAATGGTGTGGGTATATTATTTGTTTTGCTATCTTATTTTACAGCCTACAGCTGGTCTTTAGTGCACAACTCTGTATCACAACCACAGTATACATTGAAGGTTCTTTCACAAACCTCAGGAAATTTAGATGAGCATGAGAAAAAGAGATACCATTCGTAGTAATTTAGCAGAAAAGTGTTGACAGACAAATAATATGCAACAATGAAGTATATTTCCTCTGTTTAATTGAAATTATTTGCTTTGTTTGGTGTTAAAGTTAAATTATACATACATACATACATATATATATATATATATACATATACACATACACATACACACATATATATATATATATATATATATATATATATATATATATATATATATATATATTATATTAGATTTTTACATTTATTTTTACATTTACATTTATAACATTTATAACCACTGTGCTTAAAAATATATATAATAATATAATATATAATAATATTCATATTATTTAATGCATTTAGGAATGGTAACAAATACAACCGTATTGTAAATTGTTACAGTTATATTATTTTGTTTGTTAATTTTGTATTTTTACTGCTTTTAGGGTTCAGTTTTCTAAATTTCTTAATTTGAATTCAGTTTAATTATTAGTAACATCTATTTGGACACCTATTCAATTTTTATTAATTTACATACCGAAGGTTCCTTTAAAGTTTCAATAATAAAAAATTGAAATAATAAAAAATAAAATCGTGTGATACTATTATATCTTGAACAGAGTATCGTGAATTGTATCAGATTTTGAGCTTGTGAACTTTAAGCTTTTCCAAGAATTACTATGAAGAATTACTATATTATTATTATAATGAAGAATTATAAGAGACCAAGAGAAGATTGTTAGTTTTAACATCTTATGTTATTATGCTAAAAAGTGGGTCGTGTGGAATGAAACAAATAGCTGCCTACCAATATGGATAACTGATCATAATGTCTAATAATCGGTTGTTTAACTGTAAACACATTCTCTTAAGTCTGTACTCACTTATGACTAAAAAGTGGTCTGCCTGGTCTTTCTTTGTAAAGTATGTGGGTGTGTTTGCTTTTTTTGCTGTTTCAGAATTTGTCCGTTTTTATTCACTGCACCAGTCTTGTTTGGCCTGTAGCCCAGACCTTTCATGTGCAGTGATTTGGATATTTCTTCATATGCTTGAGCGTTAACTCATCATATCCTAACCTCTGTGTCATGTAGACAGCCAAGCAGTTACATGTCTGCATTATTTTCATTACATTTAGTACACACAAATCTGTACTTATGATTTAGTGATTGAGTCAGCATGTAATTGCACATGATTAGAGACAGTCAGTTACAGGTTAAACAGAACACTGTGTGCCGTATGCCACTAAAGCACCAGGACTATCAAGGTGAATGTCACAGCTGGATGACACACCTAATCCTCTGCCAGATGGATGATGATGCAGGTGTTTTTCTGTTCATCAGGCAATAGACTAGAGGTTCATAGCCAAAGGTCTGTTTCTGTTTTCTGCAGAACCTGCAGGATTGTGATGTATATGGTTGTGTTTATGTTGAGTTAGTCTCGGTTTTAGCTATATTAGTATCTGGAAAAGGCTATGAGGTTGTGAGAGTGATAGCACATGATGTTCTGTTTGTATAGTATGTGCCCAGGCAAGATTCTGCAATTAATCTGCATCTCCTCCTGTGCCAGAGGAGAAGAGCAGGTGTGACTAAAGGGACCAACTCATTGTGTCATAGAGAGGAAAAACACCCAGAAACAAATACTGAATATTTAGTAATCGTGAATCAAGATTTTGCATAATATGGACACATTTCAGAGAAATGTCACAGTTTTAATATTTAAGAAACAGCAATTTTGCTACCAACAATGTGCAGTGGGAAGCTCATGCTATAGTGCTAAATAAATGTGAAGTGATCAGGATCAAAGTTGGGGATTACAGTTTCTTGTTCATTCTTTTGCAGTCGACAAAAATACAGTGTGATCTGATTATGAATTGTTTTTTTAGGGCAGTAGCCCGACTGCTGGATCTTTGATGATAATGTGATCTCAGGCACAGAGAATGCGGACCCTCTCATGTAGAGAATCAGCAGACCCTGACCGCTCTCTTAAGTTTGTCTGGTGGTCAGCCAACTCTCTCAAAAGATGCAATCCAGCACCATTTTGATTACCAGAGAATTCTGCTAAAACAATGCAGCTAGCTTGTGTTGGCTTAAACAGTGTGTAGGAGGGTTGTATTACCCTTTAGGAATACAATGCTTTCATCTGTTCATGTGAGACCAGATAATTGCATGTTGAGAGTGTTTTCCTCAAGGACAAGACATTGCAAAACTAGCACCATCACAGATGTGTAAGGTGAATAGAAGGTCATTACTGTTATGCTGTTTATTTAATCTCCTTTATTGAAATAAATAAGCTTGTGTCAAAGATTAGGAAAGTATTTCTTTAAAAGTGTTTAATCCATACATTTCAAGTTTAAGCACTTAAACCTTTAATTATAACTTCACTGTTTACAAAATGCAGAGGAAACTACCAGGATTCTACAGGATGCAAGATGTTGCCAACCTGGTAAAAAAGCTAAAGTTAGTAATTGTTTGTTAGTTAGTAAGGGATTGGGATTTTATTCCTCTTTAAAATCATTACATTTTCTGTATTTCTATTTTAGAGGATGTTTTAGAGTAAGATGGATAAATAAACTAACGTCACAGGATACCAGGGATGAAACTATATGTGACCCTGTCTGTGAAAACCAGGCTAAAGTCTGAAAATCCAATTCTGCGATAACGAGCATTAAAGTTTAATTTCACCTATTATTTTCATTATAATTTCAATCTTTGACATAATCTTACTCCGACAACGTTAAAGATATCAAGGTTTTATTTTTACAGCATGTTCTTAACATTATGTAGGATGATTTTATGTACAAAACAGTAAATCGCAAGGAAATTACTTTAGCTGGGTTTTTACAGACAGAGTCACATATGCTCTGCTCATGATTTGATACGAATAAACAATACTGGGTTCATAATTTTGATAACGTTAACAATGTGCAGAAACATTTATTATTTTGTTAAATAATTGACAGTATCCAAGGCTTAATTGAACATTCTGCATGTAAATAATATACATTAAATAGGTCTATCACTGTAAAATACAAATGACTTATAACATAAAATATATCAACAATCATGAAATTATTGCCATAGCATTTTTTTTTGGATTGTAATATGCAATATATCAATAGTCTGCTGTTAGTGTAGTTTTATAGTGTTTTATATTTATCCAACATCTTATCAATATATTAAGCAGACAAATATGATGAGGAGACATGCGAGTACAATTTATAACTGAAATTAGCCAAGAATGTGTCAAGAAATTGAAACACCAACTGCAAGCCTCAGTGAAATATGTTTTATAATCTTGCACACAAATGTAGGAACATGTTTACATGTGCTTTTTGTAGTGCTATGTGAGTTTAGGTTTCAGTGAGACAGAATGTCTATCCAGTGTATCTGATTTCAAGTCCAGCATCAATGCATACGCCCTTTCCTAAAATTCAGTAACTCAACTGACCCTTCCAATTTCTTATTTACTATGCTTATTTCTTAATACAATCATTTTTCCATGTTATATTTTTTTAGTCCAATCCTCTTGTATAATTCTCTGAACTGTATTTTATATTTTATATTGTCAACATCATATGTTTACTTGCAAGGTCTCAGCAGGTGTGACATTGAGCAGCAATGTGAACGCTAGAATGTTAAAATTTCATCCCCAAGGTGCTGATGGAGTCTCCCTTAGGAGCACTTAACCCAAAGTCACTCAGAAGGGACGCTTCCTGGTATTGTTATAGTGTATGTTGTTTTGGATGAAACGTTCTCGGAGTAACAAAATTGCAAATCGTTATGTTTTGGAGTCTTGAGCTCTTGGGCTCTCAGTATGGGCTGATGTTTAGGATGTGTTTGAGCAGTGTTGCTTACAGACATTCATCACCCCACATGCTTGATGTTGTTTACTATTTACAGATGTGCTAAATATACTGTATTTTACATACAGTAGACGACTTCTGATGTATGTGGGTTTACATCATTTGGTCTGCTTGGAATAAAAGAGAGTTCTATAAAGATTCAAATTAAACTTGCTGGAAAAACCTCATGCAACTGACTGATAACAGATGTTTACCATTACCTTATAAAATTCATATTTTTCAGTGGTCAAGTTATGTAATTAAAGCATGTATGGTTTCTACTACAAATCAGCATTAGGTTTGATAAAGTGATAATAACTTCTGTTTACAAAAGCTTGTCCTGTGCTGCTATCCTACATCAAAGGTTCTAAAAAATTTGTCACACAGTATCTCCAGATAGTTTAGGTAACCCTCCATATCTCTAACACAGACCAATCACACTTCAGCAGCCATGGAAAATATGTCTGTCATTTCCTGAGCAACATTCCTGTGTTATTGTTTGGGTTTTTACTATGAGCTGATCGCTGCATTACAATCTGTTGTGTGTGAGTGAGTGAGTGAGTGTGTGGTTGATTGTATTGTACTTACACGAGACTTTGTACATGTCCTTTTCAACCTATTTGGGTGTGTGTGAATGAGCGAGAGATCCCTCTTCTGGAGCGAAAGCTCTTAAGCTCTTTTGTTACGGCCAGGTGAGGTCATATAAGATGCAGTCTTACAGAGGCAGGTGCTTTGATTTGTCAAGTGCTATGAGAGAATTTTGTGCGTACTTTACATTCATTGGGCTTAAAGTTGGTTCTTAGAAAAAAGTTGCAAAGGCTTAAAGGTTGCTGCAAGTGTTCTCAATTATGTTTCATTTAAATATAAAGTTTGTTTCAAATTTGAGACTTGGGTAAATGTCGTAAAAGTTCTCCATGTAGTCTCACTAATGTCCAGGGAAAACCTGGACTTATTAAATGTCTTGGGCAATTACGTAGTTTGGGCAAGTTCTCGCTTAAAAACAGAGCATTGGAGAGAACAACATTCCACAGTTATCATTTACCTCAGAGGAGGTGGAAAATTGATCGGTGCAAAGTATGATGTCATCGGAGCGTTTCTCTGTGTGTATGTGTGTTATGTTCTTGGTGTGGTTCCTGTTTAAGTGGAAAAGGGCTGTGAGAACAGGAAGAAGAGGTGGAGAGTTGAAGGGAGAAAATTAGTGTTTTAGTTTGTTTTTGTCAATCCACTTATGCACCTGCCCATCTCCATCTCATCTCTTCTTTGTGCTTGATAATAATCAGGACACACAAGAATTACTCACAAACAAATACACACCCTCACACACTCCAAATGTGATTTGACTAGTTAAGTGTTTTTGCTTGTCATTATGTGTTTTTATTGAAAATTATGACTTATTTAAGGATATTCCACTTGATCGGGTGAGTCACAGTAACAGTGCATGTGAGCACCAACAGGTTTCTGCTTTAGACATCCTCACCTGAACTTTAGATCCGTTAAAACTTTTTGAATGATTTTAGTGAGATTTTAGTTCACATTATTGATTGTTTCTGAGGGCATCATTAACCCACTTTGGTCTCTTTTTTTCTGCAGTTTGTGGTTGTGACCTGGCTCAGGGAGGCTTTTTTGTGAGACAGGGCGAGTATATCTGCACTCTGGATTATCAGCGTCTCTATGGGACCCGCTGCTTCAGTTGCGAAGAGTTCATTGAGGGGGAAGTTGTGTCCGCCCTGGGCAAGACATACCACCCTCGCTGCTTTGTCTGTGCCGGTTGCAAGTAAGACACACGTTAATACACATTTAAAGTTTGTGCTTTTAAGATTTTTTTTAACATTTAGTTTAGATTTACGTATCCCAGGCTAAAGTCTAAAAATCAAATTTTGAGGTAACGAGCATCATAAAAATATCAAGTTTATATTTTCAAGGAAAGTTCTTTACATTATGTAGGATGATTTTATTTAGAAAACTGCAAATCACACAAAAAAAATGACTTTAACTGAGTTTTTACAGACTGGGTCACATTTGTTTTCTGGGTCACAACTTAAAAATTGTGCACTTTAAAAGTTTTTTTACAGTATTAAAATGATATTTATATATACAATATCTGAGTGTGTGTTTGTGAGTGAAGCATATGAGAAAACAATCTTGTTACTCCAGCAGGGTAAGAAACTAAGAATGTTAAGTGTATGTTCTGCTCCTAGGCCACTTATTTTCAGAGTGGTGTAGGGTGACCCTTAGTCTCTGAATGGATGCTGTGTGTGTGCGCATGTGACATGAGTACCTCCTACATTTCCATAACGATACCCATGTTTCTTTGGACACGGTGTACCCACTCTGGTCTCTTGGGTGTGACCGGATCTTAAATCACATTGTAAATATCTCACTGGTAGTTACTCAGGGTGACTCCATGCAGTTTTTTTTATTCAATCACAAACTGTATGACAGGAATTTAATAAATAGTTTTAGTATTTAAGCCTAAAAATCTTATACACTAACCTCCTTAAATCCAGTTAAACCAGGTACTTAAAGCAATTAACATTATTTAGTGTTGGGGCATGTATATTTTTTTAATTAAGTCATTTTCAGGTTAAACAGGCCTCATTTTACTGTTATTTAGACTTATTATAGTATTAGTATTTGGTGTCTGACTACTGCAAACCCCACAGTCCCTCCAATGGCATGACTGAGTTCACACTTCAGAGACTGCATGCCTGTTCACTGACATATTCTGACCAACTAAATTAGTCCAGCCACGCCAGAACTTTGTGTAATGATGACCCAGGTCTAGGGTGAGGCTGCAGCATAACTGGAACATAGTCAACAGTGATCTTTTTCACTTTTTATTTTTAAGACCACAGTGTAAACACAACTTCAGGGATTAGCCAAGGTGAAACCATCAAACAAAGTCTTTTTACCTTTATTTTAGCAAAATAATACAATAGAGATGATGTTGTATTTAATATCAGCATAGCTATGATTTGACACATTTGAATATATTTATTGCTTTATGGTAGTAGTTTAATAAACAAATAATGTAGAAAAATCTTAAACTTTACAATGAATTGATATTAAATGGATTTGAAGGTTGGTATTTATGTTACTAACCAAATGTAAGCAAATTTATGAAAAAAGGGGGGAGTTTATGCCTTACTGTACCTTTAATACTTTGATTACTAATATTTTTATGGAGAATTTTCCAATGGTCCCCCCTTAGCAACACCTCTCAAAAATCTTTCACAGTTAGATATTTTTTCATTTGTAACTGGCCGTGATGCACTATTTAATTAAATTATGATATGGGAAATACAGTAAGTATTTAATTTAATGACTTAAATTACTTATTAAAAAAACGAATGACTGTCCTTTAGCAGGAATTGGCTTCATACAAACTTTTCATTAGTGTTTGTCAGTGTGTTTGTCAGTGGTTTTCATGAGTTTCTCAATTATAGTCACTTTTTGTCTTATTTTTTCTCATTTAAAGTGGATGATATAACTAGTTGAAAGGTCATCTTCCTCTTTAAACTGATTTTTTAAACTTTGTAATGCCTAATGATATGCTGTGTGTGTGTTTTTCTGGCAGACAGCCGTTTCCAGCCGGGGGTCGCGTGACGTTTAATGGGAAGGAGTGTATTTGTGAGAAATGCTCTCAGGCCGTGCCAGTCAACAGCAATGCACCCCCGCAGGCCGTGCACAGTGAGTGCTCTGTTTTCCTGATCTTATCTGTCTCGTTCATGTTATTCTTTATTCTGAATGCTTGCAATGATAGCTGTGTACATCTTACAAGAGCAATTCACTGTTAATACTGTATATGTTGTCTCTCTCTCTCTCTCTCTGCAGATTGCTGTGGGTGTGGAAAGGAGTTTAAAAACGAACAGTCTCTGGTAGCGCTGGACAAGCACTGGCACCTTGGATGCTTTAAATGCAAAGTGTGCAATAAAGTGCTTAATGCAGAATATATCAGCAAGTCAGTCTCAGTTTTAGTTTTTAGTGCATGATTTTTTTTGATAAGTGCATGTATGTTGGGATTGTTACAATTTCTTGATTGTGTCTTGTGGTACAATACCAGCTGAAGAACTGTAGCAGGGTACCAAGTCTCTTTCTAAATGCAATATTCTTCATTATTGCATTATTTATTTTGCAATATTACATAATAATTTAGAATAATGAATATAATAATAGTATTTATTTTTTAAATTAAATTATTTATTTTAATTTTTAGTTTAAGAATAAAAATTTACTGCATAATTATATTTTTTAATATTGCATAATAATTAAGAATAATGAATATAATAATAGTGTTTATACATTATATTTTTATTATTTATTGTAATTTTCATAATTTATTTTTAATAAAAATAATCTACTGCATAATTAGGATTTTTTTCTTATTGACTGCATGTGTGTCTTACAGTATTTACTTACAAAAACTACTGTACTGTACATTATGAAACTACTGTACAAAAAATTGTGAAACAATAGTGTGTGTTTTATCTATCTTTATAATAATATGATGTGGCATTTCCACAACCATTCAGAAATGTCTGGAATTACTCTGTATTATTGATGTTAATGTGAATGAACAGTGTGGATGATCTAAGGGCCAGAGGGTAAACAAGATGTTTGTCACCATCATGTCATCTTTGATTACACAAAATGACATTTAATGTGTCTTGATGTTCTGCAGGGATGGTATCCCTTACTGTGAGGCAGACTACCATGCCATGTTCGGCATCCAGTGTGACACCTGCAAGAAATACATAACCGGGAAAGTACTTGAGGTTTGTGTGAAATCTTTTTTACACATCTTTTTGATTCTTAAATGGATGGATTTATTAATAAATTGATGATTATAAGGCTAAAAGGCTGGGTTAATTGCATTAAAACATTCGTTTAGGGCATAAATGAAGTATATATTGTGTATGTGGTCAAAATGGTCTTTTTTGATACATGTTCTTTGTTCAGTATTCAATATTTCAGTAATTTAAAACATGAAGCATTTTATTTTTGTTTGCTCTTTTGTAATACAATGGTTCTGCATGCTCCATAGTGTACATATCATCTGTTATGTATGCATGAAGATCTACAGCTTTGTGTCCTTTAAAGCTCTAAAAAAAGTATATCTGTATTTGTGTGTGTGTTTATGCCAGCTCTTTGTCAGGAGTGGCATGCTGTTACTATAGCGACTCCGTCCCATTGACGCTACCAAAATTAGATCAAGCCACCATGTGACATGATATTTCAGGAAGTTTTACCTAACACAGCCTTCTTGCATTAATGACTCTGTAGTGTGACGCACATCATGTCTGCTGGCAAAAAATTGATGTAAGATGAATGAAGTCACGCAAAACAGTTTCATTTTCTTTTGCCTTCAGCAATATTTTTCACATCAACTGAAGACTAGTTGACACAAGTATTCTGGAATAAGCAAGAATATTTACCATCATTTCAGAATAATACCACTGCACAAGCTTAGACAGCATCAGGGTAACTGGGGTAATCAGAGGTCATGTAAGTCTATTTATTAATGGTATTTAAATAGGTTTTATTACTGTAAGTCTGTGCCACCTTTGCTGTTGTATCTACAGTAACAGCTTAGATTAAATGAGGATGTGTGGTTTCCAAGATTGTACTTTTGTGTCATATTGACTCTGATGGGAATCGTACCCGAGTCTGAAATGTCATGACATTTAGACGAGCACGACTAGTGTTCAAAGATGAAAGCGATGGAGAGGGTGGAGCATTGGGGAGGACGGGATGCATGGATTTTATACTGCAGGTTATAATGTATGTTAATGAGTGAATGGTTGATATGTTTATAAGAAAAATTTACAAGATTAAATAAATTTTATAAACTCTCGTTTTACATGTTGAATAAATGATTTTGCTTTTTACATATATATATATATATATATATATATATATAAGGAATGTAAGGATATCCCAGGGATTGCACAAAAAAATGAATAGTATAATCTGCCAAATGCGTAAATGTAAGGATGAGAGTTGTCTTTGATTTCTAGAGAAAAATAAATAGCTCTCCCTACTGTTCAAACACAGTTACTGCAGATGCAGCTGAAAAACGTTATTGCTTTGTAATCATAGCTGTGTTATGTTTTGTAGGCTGGAGAAAAGCACTACCATCCCACATGTGCCAGATGTGCACGCTGTGAACAGATGTTTGGGGAGGGGGAGGAGATGTACCTGCAAGGTAACTTAAATATTTCGCTTTTGTCCACCTCACTGTAATTATTCAGTCTTTCATGAGACTCTACATAGTGATTGACTAAGTGCACTGCAGAGTCAGAAGGAGATTTATAGTCAGATGTGGACAAGGTTTTGCTTTTAGAAAGCAGATTTAGTTTCTCAGTTGGGCTGAATAAAAACTTGCTGACTCATACAGTACAGCGGAGGATTGACTGTGTTATTTAGTTTATGCAGTAAATGTTATAAAAGCCTGCGTGTTATTTTTAAATATGATTTTATTTTTGAATATGTTAACATTACAATAAAATCAAATGTGAAATCAAATGGTTAATTTGGCTGTTTTTACTGTATATATCTCTTTTATTTACACAGGTTCTTCCATTTGGCATCCTCCTTGCAGACAGGCAGCACGGATGGAGGAGAAGAGCAAGGTAAGAACAAAAATACTGACAAATTGTAAGAGAAATTCAAGGGGAAATTCACTAAACAGTCGTGCACCTTACTTTAATCATTTATTACCCACAACTAAGATTAAACAAGTGCTAAATGCACTGAAACAGCACCGTGTTGTATTTAAAGTAAGTCAGTGTCATTGTTTTTAATGCAAACTTTTTATGCAAATTACTCAGTTAAATTTTAATATAAATTTTTTTGCATGTTTGTGCAATACATGCCTCACATAATTCCTTTAGTGTATGGTATTTTATAAAGATATATTCTTATATATTTTTTACCTTATATATATTCTTTTACCTTATACATTAATTATAACAAACCCCAATATATACCTAGTAGTATTTGTGTGCGCATATCACAGATAGTATTACAGAGTGCAATTAATTCCTAGTAAATTCCCTAAAGACTTAAATCGTGGATTTAAGCTCATAAACTCTTTGAAGATTATTTTAACTTTTCTATTTTATTTCTAGAATCAGTGACAGGCCCTTAGCCTGACAGGTGTGGGATATAATAATAGCTTATTCTTATTACTTACAAAGGCAATTCGAAACACGCAAACTTGTTTCAAAATAAAAATAAGTTCATTACTGGCCTGACATAGAATGCGTTATAGGAAAATTAGAGTTGCTTACCCTAAACTAAGGTGATCGTATGTGATGGCCCTTCAATATAATAACCCTTTCCCTGCAGAAACAGGTGCGGATTCAGCTCAGTGACCTCCAGTCGAATGTCCCTGAGCAGGTTTGTGACATGCGGCCCCTCCCCTTCTGCATGGGCTTACTGTACCTCCCGACCTGCTTTCAGCTTTAATACTGTAGAATGCTCACCTAGATCCAAACTTGGTCTCCTGGGCCACCGTAGGCTACTGCCACACCCACCCAATCCTGATTAAAATAATCAGGAGTCTAACAAATGGGTTTTATATCTATACACATGCTGTGAATTGATTATGACAAGCATGGTGTTTGTTGCTATTTTTAAAATAACGTACTTGAAGAATTTCTGTATATCTATTTCTGTACTTATATAACAAGCAGTGTTTGGCAAAAGACTAAACAAGCATCGTCTACTTTTCTGACCTAATTTTCAGAGAAAACGTATTAAACTGTTGTTACATCAACACAAATGTAACAGCCCCACAGGAACCACTATTAACTCACCAATGGCCTCATGACATGACATGATGGTCACTTAATACACAAGTATGAATTGAGTTGAATTCAAGTGAATGAAGCACACTTTTTACGACTCATTTGCTATCCCTTTATGCTTCAGTACTTTATTGTTCGTGTTCTCACTTTGTCTTTGTTTGCAGGTGACCAGAACGTCTTCCGAGAGCATCACCTCTGCTCCTGCCTCCAGCACGTCAGGATCTCCGAGCAGAATTATCTATGTAAGTGCTTATCTGAGAAATATTTCATACTGTAGTTTCACTTTAGGATGCAGATTTTACATTGAACATCAGGTGCAATACACCCAACACAATAGCCAAAATAATAGTACCAAAATAAAAGCTCAGTCCTACAAGTAAAACATTAATAATATTAATTTATGTTATAATAGGGATAATACTAATTATTATTGTATACATTTTTTTTTTATTATTCTTTCAATTTAATGTTGCATCTAATGTTAGTTTCTGTTTTTATTTGTATGATAGCGCCACTAGTGGGCAGCAACACACAAGCCTGTGAATAATCGTGTGTAAGGAGTGTTATGATGCTATAATGTTTCTCTGTTTTTTTTCTTTGCTCATTCTCAAGGCAAAACTGGGTGATGAACTTTTGGACTATAAGGACCTGGCCGCTCTTCCTAAAATTAAAGCAATCTACAACATCGACAGGCCAGACATGCTGTCATACTCTCCCTATGTGAGCTACCCTGTAGAGGACAGAACATTTGGGGAGGTACAGACACACATCCTCATACACTTTCATGTCTTTTTTAACAGTTTTTACTTTCTGCAGGTGAATGAATAACTCAAACACTACATAAACATTGTCAAACAACGTCGATAACATGTACTTACTGTATGTGCTACTGTGTTTAACACCACATCATCTTTCATCTCTAACCCTTATCCAGCGCCACTTCATAATTTTTTGTCTAAAAGTAGGAATGGGCAATTTGTCTTATTTATAGATGAGTATTGCATAACATTGATTACTTTGCTAAATTAAAAAGCATATTTTAAAATTATTGCATTGTGCATTCATAAAACATAAATGTCCTGTGCTGTGAGTAATGTGACATGCAAAAAAATGTAGAAAAATACATTTAACTCTTAACAATTAAGTTAAATCTTTCTCATCCTATTTGTAACTTTTGCAATGGCGATAAAGGTCTCATGCTATTTGTATATTTTCTATAGTTTTTTTCTACATTTCTGCTGTCACACCATACTGTAAGTCACAGTCACATATTTATTTGTCAACTACCCCCAAAATACCAATGGGAACACTTGCATTGAATTCACACACACACACATATATAATATATACTATAAAACTTTTTTGTGTTTTGTTTTACAAGTGAAATAGTTTGGAGCTATACCTGACTAGTCGATTATTATTGCTCATCCCTACCAAAAGCATTGTTTTACTGCTTTTTTTACTACAGTAGTTTACAGTCATGCAGTTAGGCAGAAACGCTGTTTTTCATAATCATTCTTTCATTGCATTCCAGTCCATCTTACTCATTTACTCTCTTTGTTTACAGTCACCCCAGCAACTTACCCCTACACCAACTGAGGTACAGTAGAGTTGACATGAAGAACCAGGCCCTCTTATTGTTTCTGTAATTCCTTGTGTCCTTTTTTGATTTGAGAACCGCTGCTTTAGTTTGGTGTGCTCTGTGTTTGTCATCATCTTCAGTTCTAGTGAAATCTAGTGTAGTGACCCAATGATCAGCCTATTACCAGTAAAGTAATAGAGGACTGATTATAGTGATGTGTAGTGTAGTGATTTGTTTTTAGTGATTGTAGTGGACTGAACATGTGTGTGTTTCATCTCAGGGCATATAGTTTCCTCCTGTATGCCCTAGTGCCATAGTGATTACCATTTAGCTTAATTTATTATCTCAAGTTGATTATTTTGAGTTGTTGGTTATTTCAGACTAAAATACTTTCTGTGTTTTTTAGGGAGAAGGGGAAAAGTCTCCCCGTCAGAGAAGACCCTCCAGCCCGAGTTCCAACAGTTCTTTAGGAGGTTATGGCCGATACACCCCATCCCGCTCACCACAGACCTACAGCAGACCAGGTATTTACCACATACATGCTGATACTCTTCTTTCTTGGATAGTAATTGTGTAACTATTGTATGTACGGGTTCATTCAGTATGTTTGTTGGATCTTCCCTCCTTCACCAGTAAACAAAGTGTTGCATTCTAAAATTACATATTCAAACATGATTTGACGCAAAACGTATCAAATGGCGGTGTTGATTTGCAGAACAGAAACATTTAAACTGTTAACTGTCACCGTTCCTCAGGAGGAACACCTATGTTATTTCACTATTAACTTTAATATTTCATAGTTGAATTCTAATCTAATCATGACAAACTATGTATTGATGGAAAGGCATAAGACTTAATAAATATTGGACACATTATCATAACAATAAACATAAACAAAAAATAATAAAAACTTTAATAATATTTTTAAAAATACCTAACATATAAAAAATGAAAATATCTAAAGTGTAAAAAATTGTTTTTCGGATAAAATAATTTTCATGTGTATGCTCATCATGTGCAGAGACAGTTATCAGGTTAAGCATCATTTGGTTTCTAGTATAGTTGCTGATTTGACATGTTTTCCTCCAACCAACTTAGTCTCTTGCTCAGAGCAATATCTGAGCATAAAATACTGTATACCACTCTTCCAGATTATTCCAACACGCTACATGTACCGACTTCGGGTAGGAATAGCGCCCATGGCATTGCCAGAGACTCCTCCCCGCTGCCTATGTACAGCGGCAGTGGTAGAAACACTCCACAGGTGGGGATCTGTGGTGTGGCCCTGCCCCTCAACCCCACCACCCTGGCTTTGCTTCAACAACACAACTATATCCCTTATTTTAGAGGTACCACAGCTCTGCCTGAAGGTTTTGCTTAGTGCCAATCCAGTGTGTGAAATCTAGTGCAGTGCACTTGAGGGTGTGCTTGGAGTATTTGATTTTGCAAATGAGGGTGTTAAAGCAAACCAACTAACACCACAAAGTGCATGAAATTTCTTGGATTGCAACACATATCAAGCCCTTTATCCCCTATAGGTTCATAATGGTTTCTGTGCAATCTGCAGATGTGAAATCACTACACTATCCTTCACTTTCCTAAACAGGAATAGAGACAGGATTCAAACAGGAAGGAAAGTCTGAAAGTAGGCCTAGGACAGCCCTGCACCTCATTTTGCCTTCTCACGGTAAACCTTGGACCCCTCCGGTCCCAGTCTCTCTTTCACTGTGTATCACCAGTGTGTTACAGTGACATGAGATTGTAGGTGTACCACAAGGTTCAGTCTTTGGATTGCTCTGTTGTTTATGCCTGCTGTTGTTGAGTTTGTCTAGTGATTTTGCATGTGGATATTCATTATATTTTAGCTAACTTAATGCAGATGACTAATGCAAACGTTGGTAATGGGAATTAATATGTACATTTTTGTGGTAGTTGGTGTTGTTGTCATCTGTAAAGGTGAAATTTCTCACAGTGCATTTGATATTTGGATTGCCTTTATGTTTGTGTTGCCATTCAGTTTGTGGCTGTTGTTTCTCTCTTAAAATGTTTTATTAATCATAATGTTTCCACATTCTTTCCATCAGTGTTAAGAACTAAAAAATAAAAATAGAGATACATTTTGATCCAAAAGTCTGAGACCATTAAATAAATAGTTGATTTCAGAATTTTGTGCACTGGCATGTTGTCTCGAGTTTGTCCAAAATCTGATGATTCATGTTTCCCAGCATAATTTAAGATTGCATCTTGTCTATCTCTAAAAACACCTTGTGAGTTTCAAATGGAAGGCAAAACAGTCAATATCACAAATATGCATATTTGATTAGTGACCTAGAAGCAATGCAGAGTTAATGTTTTATAACGTTTCTGGGCATTTTCTCTAAATCCCAAAACTTAAATTTAGCATATGAATCATGGATTTTTAAAGTGGACTCAGACTTTTGTACCCCATAATATGTGTAATGTTTTATCTAGAATATATTGGTCTGTAATGTTTCCTTCTGTCTACAAGACAGTATGAAAGACCATTATGCTGTGAGCTGTGACATTAAATGTTGTAGGTGTTACTGGAAGACTACTGTAGACAGATAACAAGAACCCAGATAACTTGTATGTGATCCAGTTGTACAGCACACAATTTTCTTGTCTGTGAAGTTTTCTTGTGTGAGGAAGCATATAGAGGTACAGGCACAGGAATACAGAGTTTTTTACATTTACTGATTATAGATCAGACTTGAGATTTGAGTTTTGTGGCTTCTCTGCAGTAAGAAGGGAAAGCAGGGATAATGTTCACAGGATAAGATTAAAGGGGTAAACTGGGGAGCTGTAATTTTAGGATGGTTTGCCAGGAGCGGTGGCAGAATCTTTGGCCTTGTGCAAACCCGGGCCTGAAATTTTGTTTGGATATTTTTGATTCACTCACTGTCTAATTGACTTCTTTTTTATTGACTAAGGACCAACATAAGAAAATGGGTTGTTATAAGTTGCAAAATCGAAATTCAGATGTTTCAAAATTGTCTATTTTAGATATGCTAGATTGTTCACAGAATTTGTGTCGAGGATGGTCATTGGGACTGATCTTTATTCACTGCTTTTATAAATCAAACGGGTAAATGATAAAAAAAATTAACAACAGCTTTGTGTGTTTAATGGTGCGTGCATGTGAAATTAAACTGTGTGTGTGTGGTCGTGGTAAATCTTACATTGTGAGGACCAAATTTTCCCACGATGATAGTAATACTTTAATTTTCACCTTGTGCGGATGTTTTATGTTTGCCTGGAGAAAAACTGCCTACAAATGAAACTAAATGATGTTTATTTGAAAATGTAAAAATGCACAATGGTTTGTGTTAGGGTTAGGTTTGGATTAGGGAGAAGATTACAGGATGCAGTATACAGATTGTACAGTATAAAAGTCATTGTCTATGGAAAGTCACCATAAAACATGGAAAGCCAACATGTGTGTGTATGCGTGTGTGTTCATATAACCTCACAGTTCAGCCTGCCAGTGACCCGCTCAGTGTCATTAATAAGTAAAGCTGCTGTACAGTGTTCCTCTGTGAATTTTGCATGAGTTGCATGTTTTTTTGTGGTTCTCAAAGTTCAAAAAGATGCCATCAGTACTACAAACTTTTTTAATTTCAAATGCAATGATACATTTGTTCAGTGGTTTTGAACTGGCTGCACTGTGAAGTTTCATTACAAAGTTGTTGAGTCCAGTTTTTTGCAACCCCTTCTTCTCTTTTCTGTTTTCTCTGTGTCTGCCGTGACCTTCACCCACCCGAGGTAGTGAAAGTGGGCGGAGCACCCCCAGTCTCTCCACCTACTCGGATGGCAAATCTCCCTCTAATACATATGTGGCTGCCCCACGGCATTTCCATATCCCAGGTAGGCACATGTGCTTAAACATTTGCTGTTAATCTTTAGCTGTATAATTGTATTATCTGCTGTGCAACCTACCCTGAAGACCAAATTTGATTGTTCTCAATCTCCTCCTCTGACCTTCATTTTGAACAATGCTATATCCTCTCTTTTACCGTCCATATGTTTACTTCTTATTTTTATGAAAACTATGTCCATCTGAGAAAAGTTATGTTCTGCCAAATATTGTTCTTGGATCTTTTTCTAAAGATCACGGCCATGTTTGTGCCCTGAACTAACTGCATGGTTTGTGTCAATAATGTATTGTTATTTGCAAAGACCTGATATTAGTACATAAATCAAACATGTTTCTGTCATTGGTCATTCCTGGAAATGATTCAAATGAACCTAATGATCATTGTCATGTGTTTTCTGTCCATTGAATTTCTTTGTCCTATATTTTAATGACGTCTATTGTTTCTAGTGCTGGCACGGGCTGAAACAGCTCTTTTTAAGACCCATATGTCTTATATTACGTGACTAATTTTTCCTAGCTGTAATGGCTTAGAAGCAGACATGAGTTTGGGATGACCTAAACAAGCTGCAGAGATACACACACTGAGTTAATTATTAAGACATTGTGTCATTGCAATTACACCATTTATCTGCCTGTTTTCCTATGGGCTTCAGTTTATTTCAGGGCGACATTTTACGTACGTGCGATGCTGTAGTCTCTGGCACAGCATGTTTTTAATGAAGATAAAGAGTTCATTATTTACAACTTTCATTTAGACTGTAGACAAATCCGTATTTGAAATCCAAGCCTAGGAATTTGGTTGATGGTTGCATGCTGACCATGTAAATCTCTGGACATAATAATGAAATAAACTGTGACATCTTGAATATGTTAGAGAATCATATACTGCATTTCCTGCCCTTTTCTTTTGCCCTAATACCATTCTATAATAACTCATGCTTCTATATATATCTTCATGTTTTCTTTCTTATTCTCTTGCTTTTTTCTGTCATTTCTGCTTACATTTTCTCTCTCTCTGTCTTTCATTCTCAGAGGCTAAAGTCAAAGATAATATCTATAGAAAACCCCCTATCTACAAACAGCATGGTACAGTGCACTCTTTGTCCAACAATGTCACTTTGCATGCTCTTATGCATGTCACCATGGTACCCGTTGCCATGGAAACCTGTTACCTTTGACCTTTTTTCTGTCTGCTGGTTTCCATTTCAGCTCCTTGCAGACATTACAGATTCCCCTAAAAGGGTTTGGATTTGACAAGATTGGTTATACATTTATCCCATAGTTCATCTTAGTCATTTAATTAAAAAATTATAAATGATGTCATTTTGATGTCATAAAAAATTAAAATGATGTCATTATTAACTTGCCCTTATGCCGTCAGCATTAAGAAAAGATGCAAAAGCATAATAAAAGTATCATAATTATTCCAACTTCTAGAGTCATACGATGGGTTTGTGTGAAGAACAGACCAAAATTTAAGGTGTATATTTATTTTTTAGGGTTCTGTTAACTGAGACTCATTCATTCAGATTTATTTTACAAATCAGAAATTTTACCCTAATTAAGTATGTACTTTTATATTTTTTATGTATAAAGTGAATTATATACCACAATTGTATACCACATTAGTGAATACGTTTTGGTTTGTTTCCTACATAAAGCTGTCTTGTTACATCAGAAGACTTGGAATATAGCGAATGAGTCATACGGACCAGTTTTATGATACTTTTATGGCGTTTCTGCAGGCTTTAAAAACTTTAAAGCCTCTGTCATTAGTCATTGTAACAGCATAGAAATGATGGAGTGGTACATAATTAAACATATTTTATTAGTATGATGGCAAGTCAATAATAATTCTAGAACTGCAACAGAATAGTTGTTTAGGATTCACTTAATGTTGTTACATTTAATGTGAATAATGCCTTTGATATGTTTCCATCAACAAGAATATTAGTTTAGCCTGACATGGAAACAGCAGTCAGATATGTTCTTTATTTTCGTTTTGTGCCTCTCTTCATCCAAACATACTCATTTGTCAGTTGTAGCCCACAGTGTGTCATTTGTCTATGGTCTTGTGATTTAGATGTAGATGTTAATCGATGTTTGGTGTCTCTTGTTTTAGTGAAAAGTCAAAGGCATTTGTGTACTCGATTGTAATTGGTTCCAAGGCATCTCTATGGCTCATTGTGATTGGGTTGTAGATGTATTAATTACGTGATTGGTTTCTTTTTATCTCTTTTTCCTGAACTTGCACCTTCATCCTGATGACATTGTGTGTGGTTGTGTAACTTTTCACTTGCTTGTTGATTCTCTTTGATTTTTCTCCCCCCAATGTTTCCTGAAATCTGTTTGATCACTTCAAATCAGGCTGATAAAATCAAGTTGCGTGTGCATTTATAATAGTATGGTAATTCTAATTTTTGTTATGTGTCCACTGTTGTACTGTATCTTGCATGGTGTAACTTGTCAGTGTCACTTCTTCACACAGTGAAAGTGTCTATTAAGGGCTTATTTAAACTTTCATATTGTGCCACAGCTTCCAGAACCTCCTGGCAAGATGGTGATGATGTGGACAGAAAGGTGATTTTTATATTTATGTAACATACAGTATAATACAGTACAATACAGTATAATGTTCAGTATTATTTTTGTTCATTTATTTTTCATAACAGTAGCATTATATCTCTGCCTGTTTTGTGTTTGTCATTAGACCAGAACAAGTTGGATGAACCTGAAGGGAGACATTGATGGACAGTCTCCAGACATGGACCCCAGAACCTCCACCCACAGCTTGCCCACTGATATGTCTCAACCCAGTAAGTAACCAAGCAGTGATTTATGATGAACTATGCCACAACTGACGGACAGACATAATTTAGAGGGAGAAAGAAATACATTTTCAAATTAGATTTTTAAATTTATATCTTTTATGAGATTAAAAGTTTAGCTGTGGGACGTAAAAACTAGGTAAAAGCTCTGCACTTACTGTAAAAGATATTTGAAAAGTAGCAAAAATAATTTTTTTGTAATTCTCCTAATTTCTCTTATTATTTACTCACTCTCATGTCACCTCAAAACCACTTTTTTATTCAAACATAAAGTTTTTATTAAATCTTACTATCACTTCATACAGAATACATATATTGGTCCCAGAATGTTAAAGCTCCAAAGAGTGCATCCATCCATAATAAAAGTAATCCTACCAGTGGTTCATAAATTCTTCTGAAATAAAACAACGTAAAAATATTATTATTATTTTGCTTCATTGGCAAAACTGAAACCAAAACATATTTGAGCAAATTTTGCTAGAGAAACTCAAAATATTAATCATTTTTGATGATATAAACTGAATTTATGAATCCACTAGATTTATTTGGATGGATGTGCTTTATGAAACTTTAACATTTTAGGACCTATGTATGTGTATGAAGTGACATATATTTTTGTGTTCAAAAAAACGTTTGAACTGTGTTCAGCTAAAGAAAGAAACTCCTATACATCTGGGATTGCATGAAGGTTTTAATAAAAGTCACTTGAAGAAAACCCCGTATACTGTATCTATATAAACAATCTAACCAACTCTCTTTTACAGACTTTCCATACAACAAGTCTGCTTCATTGCCAGGATACGGTCGGAACGGCATATTCAAGGTAAATCTGTCTTTAAATACTGTGCATTATTGCAAAGCTGTTAGAGCTTCATCACGATAATGATACAGAAAAACACACTGCAGACCCTTTCAGACTCTGCATCTGTTTGTGATCTTCAATTCTACGTGTTTTGGAACGTATGTGAGCTGTGGTTACAAATGCTGTCACTCCCTCTCTCAGCAAAAGGAGAATCCCAGTTTTTGATCCCAGTTAGATTTGTCAAATCAAACTGCTGGGACACGTAATGGTGGTCTAATCACACACATGGATCATGACACACAATAACAGCTCAGTTAGTGTAAAGATTTAGCTGAGGAAGCTGTGATGAGGGTGTGTCCGCGTGTTCTCGTGCTTTGAAGAGCACGTCTCGTTTCCAACCCTTTGGCTGTTTTCCATGTTTTGCTTTGATCTTTAAATTGAAATCCGGCTCCATTGCACAAGATGGTTTTTTGGCATGTTCTGTGTAGAAGACGTTCCATTTCCATTGCAGAAAGTCCAGACACATTCATTCATTAAAAAAAATCCAAATAGACCTTTTTTTGAAAGCGTGTGTTCTGCAACTTCTCTCCTGTACACAAGGTGGCAGTATGTTGCAGCTGTTTTTCTTAGATTTCCCAGGACAATGAACTACTTAAAAAGAAAAATATTACTGTTCTTCATATCTAATCTGGTCTGACTTAGTGTCATGTTTCTTCACCCTTACTTTACACAAGCAATCGCAAAGGCATGTGAAAGGAGTAGTTCATAGATCAATATTTGTAACCAGACACTCCAGCTGGCTCAAGCCCCAAGGATTCGAGCTGCTGTCTGTGTTAGCCGTGAAAGTTTTTCTTTCATTTCCTGAGGTTAAATGTCACTGCAGACAGTTTTTATGTTAAGAGCCTTGTTTAGACATGATGTTGTTACTCCCACTGGTTTGAATGCTCCTAATAGCTACTGTTTATAATGTATAATAGTTCACCCAAAAATGAAAATTATTTTATTATTTATTCACCCTTATGCCATTCAAAACTTGTATGACTTGTAAGAACACAAAAGAAAATATTTTAAAGAGTGTTGGTATCCAAACAACATTGACCCCCATTGACTTACAGTATGAACACAAAACACAAGATATTTCTATATCTTCTTTTGTGTTTTCCAAAAGAAAGAGTCATATACAGATTTTCAACGACATGAGGGTGAATAAATGATGACAGAATCTATATTTTTGGGTAAACTATCCCTTTAAACTCTATTTTATTATTCATATCTGTACAAATATTGATTTAACAACAAAGTAAGCACGGATACTTTTAACCTGTAAAATTCTTTTTAAATACTGTTGTCATGTCTTGGTCATTATTAGGCAGCAGATCTTGTTGAAGATGATGTAGATCAGGACTCCAACTGGGGTGGAATGAGAGGTGAGTGCCAATTAAATTAATAATAACAGTAAATGAGTTATCTTTATTTTACATACAAACTCAGTTAATGATAATATTTCTTTCTCATTTTCTCATTTGTTTTTGGCAACCTTGTTCCCGTTTTCCTTTCCTTCTCAGAGTACAAGGTAAGTTTTGGTGTGTGTAATGGAATCTAATGCTGTATTTTTTAAAGGTCCTTTATACACATTTTTAGACTTCTGTAGCAAATCTGTTTGTTGCAAATAGCTAATACATAAGGCTAGCAAACCAGGGCTATTTTGTGTGTTTATTATTTTTTTGGGTTATGTGTTATCTGTGCAAACGAGTTTCTTTTACACGACCATGTGTTGCAGATTTACCCCTATGACATGCTAGCTGTGTCTCACCGAGTCCGAGTAAAACTCCCACGTGATGTGGACCGCACCAGACTGGAGGTAAATAAAACTGTATATGTACTGTATGACCTTAGATCATATCTGTTTGTCTTTAAGGCTTGTTATTATGCAATGCGGATTATTTAACTAGATGTGTTGGTTGGTTTTGTTTTCCAGTGTGATTACAATCAATTGACACTTTGAGCATCATAGCTCCATCTCTAACTAAACTTATGTTTTAAGTTACGATTGATGACACTTCTGTAATGATTTTGGCACATAAAATAGGCTTTATAATGAATCACACATTATCTTCCAGTTCTTAAGTTGATTAAGTGTTTCATTATAATTTTGTCAGTATACAATCTGTAACTGGGTCAAAGAGGAGCAGAAGGCAGCCAGACGAAGAGTATTTTGTGTATGTTTGTGTGAATGCATGAATGCACATCTGCCTGTGTGTAGATGTTGGTGAGGTTATTTTGCAGATGCTTTGACTTTGTTGGACCACAGTCCACTTGCCCACAGCCAACACATAATATATCTTCTGTGTTGTGTCACTGTTTTTAGTGGGTTTAGTTTAAGGGGAAAAGGGAGGAGATATGTCTGGCCCACATTTACCTTCAGCATGAGTTACTGGGAAATGCTGATTTATGAATTCCACTCCCTATAACTCTTCGCTTGGAAGCGTTGTGGTTAAAACGCATATGTGCGTTAGTCTATTATAAAACCCATCTCCTGATATAAGAAGCCATTGTCACGTCTGTTTGAACTGAGCGTGATTAGAGTCAGTTTCACAGCGGGGGGACATACACAATGCCCCAAGCTGAAATACAACTTCAGCATGTGTTTATAAAAGTGCAAGATACCCAAACATCTGCGAGTGTTACAGTACCCCATATGACTTGGCCTGAAAGAATAAAAATTTATACAAATCCATTCTGGAATGCTTTAAAACCAAATTGAGGTCACAGGCTTTAAAGCCTGGCAAGCGTAGTTGTGCTCATAACCCTTATTGTGCAAAAGCAATGAATGTCCTTAACTATCGCAAAGCTTTTTGACACATGCATATAGATGGTTATAATTATTGTCAAAATTATGTCACTTTTCCCTCTGCCTTTATTTCTTATTGACATTGTAGATATTGTTGTCAGAATAAACACAGTGCTTAAACTCCTGGCAGAAGTCCGGTGGGTTTGTTCTGATTAGGGTTTCATTCAGCTTATGACAGTGTTATTTTAGGCTTTGCTGGATGACTATAGCATGGAGGTATTCTGACTTGATTAGTTCAACTTTGCGAACTACTAATGCAATCATAGGGTCACAAAACTGTTACTGTGGAAATTATGTTATGACAAAAACATTCAAAATGAATGAACACTGTAATATATTTGAGCATCTTCAAAAGTAGTCACCCTTTGTATAGAATTTGCAAAATCATATTCTTGGCTTTTTATCATCCAGGTTCTTACCAAGCTTTTTAAACAGCACTGAAAGAAGTTTTATTTATGCTGAACTTTTATTGGCTGCTTTTTATTCATTATTTGGTCCAAGTAATCCATTCCAAAAATATTTTTTAATATAAAAGTTTTCTAATTAAGTAAATTAATATTTTAATACAGTTATATTTTGTCTACAAAAGTCATTTTAAACATTGAAATATACACCTTCAGTTCTTTTGGTCATAAAAAACATTTTTGTCAATTGGGTTTAAACTTTTGACAGGTACTGTATCTGTACTTTTCCTACTTGTAAACTTTGTGTACTATGCTTATTGTTGGCTCATAATTCAAAATGGTTAAAGGAGCTTTGAATAAAAGCATTTGCTGAATGAATATATGTAAATGTACATATTATCAGGCCAAAAAACTCATATCAATACCTCTCATTCCAGAGGCACCTGTCACCAGAGGACTTCTACAACGTGTTTGGGATGACCATTGAAAAGTTCGACCGTTTGGCCCTGTGGAAGAAAAATGACATGAAAAAGAAAGCTCGCTTGTTTTAAATGTGCCGAATTCCTGAAAGGAAAGCAAAAATAGAGAGAGAACCTCATCTCCCGTGCCCTGTGTGCGTGGAGGGATGAGTGTGAGAGATATATATGCACCTCCATTCTGCTGCATAGCTGCTGTCATCCCATCTCACGCTGAGTAAGAGGGAACATGTTGAACCGCTTTCACTACGCTGACGATGTTTGCCACCTAGCTTCGTGTGTGAACGCCTTACCACGTGATCTGAATGTCACTCTGATGTCAGAGAAACTGGAGTCTGAACTGAATTCTCCACGGCTCTCCTGGTTTTTCCTTCTCCTTCCTCCTGTCTTTGTGGTGATTGCATTGTATTTTCTCGCACTCGTTACTGATATAGTCCCTTTCTTTACATTTTATACTGGCTATTCATTTCTATGTAAATGCCTGTCTTTATGATATACAGTTCTGTCTGTCTTTCCATACTTGTTTTATTGTCTGTATTTTCTTTTTGGCTGCTATGAATGTCAACTTTAAAGTCCTGTCTTTGTCTGCTCAAAGGGTGGGAATTCACTAAGAATAATAGTGCCAGTTATTTACATTTACAGTTATGTGCTGTCTGTGTTGTTTTATGCCTGATTCACTTCAGCGATTTTGCCAATCGAGTAATGGCGCAAACTAACCCAAAAGTCTTTGCTGAACAGTTTGCATGCCATAAATCTCAATGGAGTCGGTTGCGGAGCGGTTCTGTGTACTAGCTTGTGGAGGGTGTGACTACTGTGCTTTGGGACTGTACTTCATCACTTCACCAACTGAAATCCTTGTAATTTAGGCATCCAAGATTAATCGTAAAAGTACATTTTATCATAATTTAATGCTATAATTTCTGCCATGAACAATATAACACTGTACACCAAATCAATTTTTTATTTATTAGCACAAAGTAATTGCTCCCACTTTGTGACTAAAGTGTGCCATCTATAATTTACATTTAAAGAAGCATCATTTAAATACAGTGCAATGAAATTTCAGCGTTTTTAGTGCCTGATAAAACTGGATTGCGAGCATTTTTGTGCTGAAACACGACATACAAAAGTGGCACAGTTAGTGGATTCAACCCTTATATTGTTACTCACTGTCTTTCTCTCTCACCGTCTCCTGCTTGTTTCTCTTCTGTCCTCCTTGGACTGTAATATCAATCATGTAATAACAGCTTTACGGAAGCTTCTTCATTCATGGCTTCAGCATGACCAGGCCAAAGACTCAAGGAGAGCAAGGAGTCAACTATCTTGTGATCAAAGCACCTTATAGTTGATGTTTAATAATCCTTAGCGTTGCTGTGAGTGCTGATAACAATACATAACCTTTGTGTTACATTATGTATTTGTTTGGTTACTTAGGTCAGTGTGAGATCTATTATTAGATTTATATGGCATCAATGGTATTCAATAAGACATTAGACCAAGATTATTTATTCTGAATTGATAACAGCGCTTTACATATTCTCTCTATAAATTGTGCACAATACGTATAGTCATGGTTATATTATTAACATCATTAATCAAACACATCAGGCATTGTTCCTTGTATTCTACACAATTTAGAGTGCTCACAGCAAAGCAAATCCTTCAGAATATTTTTGTACTTTTATTTGTATTGTATTTTTTTTTAAAACAGAGTTTGCCAATTACTTTATTTACTTATTTACAAATAATTGCAGAATTAATTTTAGCATGGAGCAATGCCAAAGGTTACATATTCTTTAGCAGATAACAACGCAAAAATAACACAACACTTAATAAAGCATGCAGTTCAGTGGCGCTGATTTTATTTAAAACCCAGATATGATTGTGTTTTAGTTTTTTAAATGACTTAAGTGTGTGTGCAGTATATGTCTGTTACTCTTGTCACCCTGTTAAGCATGCACAGTATATAGTAGAAGCATCTTTTAATGGCTTCGTATAGAATTGAACTTCAGAGTTTAATCATGACATGTTTGTTTTTCATTTCTTTCGGCTATTGAGAGACAAAAATCAGTGTTTGTTTATTCAGGAACATTCTTAAGTTTCCTCTGTACCAAATCTGTTCTAGATTTTCAGTTGTTCTTGAAGTTTTGTTTGGTTTTTTGCAAATGCTTAAGACCTAAATTAGGGGGAAAAGGTGTTTTCTTTTCAGAAACCTCAACCCACGTGGGTTTGAACCTACGTTTGACATATACAACATATATGTTGTATACTATCAAGGCATCTTTTTAAACTGCACAACTGGGATACTCGCTATCAGATCCTCTGCATAAAAATCTTTTTTTGTAAGGCCAAAATGTTCATGTTTTTCATGCAGTTAAATTAGCCTTCATCGCTCATCTCAAAATATATATTGTTCTGGGAAACATACAGTAAAGCTTGTCTCTTACACATGAATGTGTTGTGGTCTGCACATGCAGTAAATGTGTCTGAATGCGTAGGAGGAAACCTTCCCGGATGAACAACGTTGAGCTGTGGAGGACGAATGTGTTAGTCTTATTTAAACAGCTGGAGAAATAGAAACGCATGTGGGCGTGTGGTATTAGCTGTCAGTTCAGCGGTCAGAAAGTTCAGATTAGGTGAGTTCAGATCAGTGTGTGTTCAGTCATCTTGTTTATTATACTACACAGCATTATTCTAATGTTAAAAATCAAGATTTAACAAGCCAGGTTATAACTGCTTTTGAAATCCTGTGTTTTTCTTTGTGTGTGTCATGCAAATATCTTTGTACAGACATATTACTGTGACCTGAGAGAACCCAACATTTTGAAAAGCTGCTTTTCATATTGCGACTTCTATTAGATATGAAGAGACTTTGTGCCTGGTTTTAATTGCATTTATGCAAATATTTAATTTTTGTCAGGAATGTTTGGGATGTTGTATTTGTAGTCACACTAAAAGTACCTTTGTTAGGTTTACCATGGGTGTGCTTGATTTTTTTTGTTGGTATGCAAACTAATTATAACTGTGATTATGTGATTCTGACTGTTCAAAGTACTGAATGCATTTGGGGTAAAAATGTAAATGCAGCCTTTCACCCACAATGTCTTTGAGTTGCTTTGCAAAAATATCGATAATTCATCTCAATAAATACAACTGCTTCAACTTTTTTTAAGCTCTTTTCTCTCTCCTTCCCAACATCTGTAGCCGTAGCAATTGTTGAAAATTTTGTATAGCAATTCTCTTATCATTGCATCCCTTTTATGTTTTCCTCATGTTTGCACAGTAAGTCGCTTTTGTCTTCTAATACTGAGTTCCAAACATTTGATTTAAGATATTTCCCACTACAATCCGTAAATAACGGTGCTCTTTTACGTACTATTTACTTGCAATGTTACTAAATCTAGACTATGTTCCGGGTTTGATGTAGGAATGTCTTAAAAACGAGTAGTCTCCAACGCAGCGTAAACGCTTACATGCAGAAGAAATGTCACGCCTCCTATCTATTGGCTGACTGTAATCGCAGAGCGCCGCGTGATTGGCTGAGACGGTTGTCAATCACAGGCGGATTTGACAGCGGGTTAGCGGGTGTCCTGAGCGGTGATATTATGAATGTGAGGAAGCTGGACGGGGAGAGGAACAACAGTGCTGCCGGATACAGGACAGTCCCATTGTCTTGTAATACTGTTATGGCGGAGAGTAACGGTGAAGGTAAGATATCATTTTAAAAATTATTACTCAATTATTTCTCTTTGTATGTTTTGAAAGTCTTGGTCATTTCTAAAATATTGTCTAATATCTCGGTTTCAACACGCCATGCGGATTGATTAAAAGACATGCAATGTGTAGCTAACCTCAACAGTAGTGTCATTCAGTTTTTTCTGGAGGAAGTTTTAAAATTAAAAATACTTAAATTAAATTATAATTCTTCCTTGTAACGATAAAATGTGATCATTGCTTACTTTCTAATGTCCTTTCTCAAATACATGTTAACTGAAAAACAACATACCACAGCCGTTGCTTTCTCATCCTGCGTTAATATTAGTCATATCTGCAGCTGCCATAAGGCATTTTATTGTTTTTAAAGTGTATGTGAGCACAAAGACGCACGAGGCATCCTGAAGAACTGACGTCATGATGTGATGCGCTCGTGGGGGTCTAGTGTTGAATAGCGCGAGCCTGCAGGGATCAGCTGGCGTCTCGAGCCAGGGCCACAGATGATGCTGAGGGGGAGGGTTGCTAGAGGAGAGGCACAGAAGTGTGTCTGGGAGAAGCATCCTGAAATATGGATCTGGGAGAGGTGCGTAGCTAAATTATGGACAAACATTAATTTAATGCTGCGGCCTATAAACCATTTGGAAAGTACTGATGGAAAACATTAAGTTTTTCTTGTGATTTATATGAAGATGAAACATGGTTGTCATAAGCAACCGCATAGATTTCAGTTGTTTGTATAGTGGATGCCAGCTGGTACATGCTGTGTGTGCTGAACTCCCATGCTTAAACCCCAATTGGAGTACTCAAAAAAGGGTATGGTTCCTCTTAAATGACCCTAGTCCTTGTTTACGAACTTCACTGTTATTCCCTAGTGGAAATGTTTTGCAAATTCAGAGGAAGTTAGCTGAAAGCAGAAGATTATTTTTAGAGTGGACCATGTGAGATTCACAGTATTCATCTGGGAACAACTGACAATGAAGTGGACAAGAGCCCTCATCCTGTGCATTGTTGTTTTTTTTAACTCTGGCACTGAGATGAGAAAACAAGGGACCAAAACATAAAAAGCCACCGAAGAAACATGCTACATTTCATATCTCAGTATCCAGACTGTCTCAAAACAGTCGAAACAGGTAAAGAAAATATGGCTGAATATGATCATTTGGAAAAACAGAGATAAGAATGTGGACAAAGCTTTGGTAGTGTCTTTGATCAATAGCCAGTGTAGAGTTTAGTTGGGTGTGACCTACCACTTTGAGATTCCCTAAGATCACAGTCTGGGAAAATAGGCGATAGAGCCTGACTTGAACTTTTCCTGCACAATTGGTCGTACAAACAGGAGGTTCAACTCGGGGTGTTCTGCTTCCTAACCAGAGCACAAACAAAATGCCTTATTGAATCACACCCTTTAAAAATAAATTTTCCTTCAATTCTTAAGTAAATGCTGATGTTACTGGCAGTTTCATATCGATCTGGCAAAGACACCAATGAAAACCATGAACAACTTTTTTTTATATGATATTGGCAGTTTTTGATTCCATTTAAGGTCAAAAAGCATGCAGGTTGCACCCTTTTGTAGTGGTATATGAGTCTGCATGGGTTATGGTTTATTTCAAGAATTTTGTGACAAAACCACATAAGGTGAGGTCATCCAAAGGCTAAATGCTAGCTGAATTCACAGACTTCTATTTGTTGATTGTGATGCATGTGTAAGCTGACTTTAGTAGATGGGTGTTTGATAGCCTGATAGCTTGATGACAGGTCTGTACATGTGCTTCGATGTCTGATTGCTATAGGATGTAGTGACATCATTTCTTGTGCACATGTGAGCCTGCACTGTGTGTGTAGACTAGAAGGCAGGCTATAGGTGGATCCTGCATGTAAATTAAAATGATTAGTCTTGCTCTCAGTTTGCAGCGATGTAAGCCTGGAATGTATGCATGGTACAGTACAGTTTTCTCTTGTTCCCTGTCTAAGCTGCTTGTTCTCTCTTGTGGTTATCGTCTAGCAGTCTGCGCCTTAGGATAGTTTTCACAGACATTCATAGTCTCCAGTGGGTTTGTATTAGTCTGCCTTAGGATGCTGCATGTAGAGTTATTGTCTGTGTGAATGTGTGTGTATGTCAGACACAGCTGTAAACAGCAGCTACTGTATTTCTTTGTCTGTCATAATGAATACCACTAAAACATAAAAAGACAAGATTTATAAATGCCTGATATTTTGCCAGTAAAGAGATGACAGGAGACTATGGTGGGAATATGTTCTTGCACTAAATTGTAATAAGCCCAAACACATAATTACTCACATGAGCACCACAATTCAATGTGTCAGAGCATGTATACTGTTGCACCATGGCACTGGCAAATGCTTGGAGTTTGAAGCCTAAACGCAGGCCGGATCATGGTCTTGTGAAGCCCTTGAGCACACATCTTTTGAGACACAAACACCCAGCCCCGTTTTTTTAGGTAGGTTAAGATTTTGTGACTAAAAATAGTAGCCTACACTAATCTTTACCCTGTGGAATGCTTGTTGTAATATTTTAAAAATGTTGAGTGAATGTTGAAATAGGGTTTGAACTCCCAGCCCTACTTACTGTAGGAGCTTTGGTTTTGAAAGGGTGTTAAATGTGAGATTCACATACAGTAGTAATGAAACAAGCCTAAAAGATTTCTACTATGAGAATGTTTTGACTGTAACAGGTAACGGTAAACCAGAAAGAAACCCGCAAATTTCTTTGTGAGAGTCCTGTCTTTTACACCATGTGTGTTTCAGGACCTTGGGGCACTGTATGCCCAAGATTCATGGGGTTTGATTAATAGTTTTGGGCCTTATGGCCCAAGGCTTTGGATGACCCTGGCAATCTATAATCTTGCCCTTGCCACAATAATGTATAATATATACTGTTTGAATGTATCCAGCAATTTCCAGCAAAATGTAAATAAATGTGTGCATGAGTGGTAAAGTAGCACATTTACACAGTGTATTTACTGCACACACATCAGCTGTGTGATCCTGTCTCTCACAAGCTGTCAATCATCTACAGTATGCTCCCTGAGGCTCTGAAACAGGATTGGATTGAGTAACAGATCTTTAAAGAAAAACATGAAAAAGTGGCATTGCATGCCTACAGCTCTTTTTTTTTTTCTTTTGACTTTGTTCTCCCATCAGGGCTTCCTATTGAGACAACGCCGGGGGAAATATATGCTTTGCTTTTTCCTTGTGTTAAACACTCAAGTGTGTTTGTGTTCATGAAGGATGTGCTTGTACTTCAAATCCCCCATTAGATTATGTGAGAGCACACAGACTCCAAGTGTCTGTTCTGTACACCAAGATGAACTCTAGACCTCTGAATCAATGTTTGAGTAAGCTGATGCCTCAGGCTCTTTAGAAAGCATTTATCTTTTAGATTTCTCTCTTCCTCTTTCTCATTAATGAATAATCACTGAATCATCAAAAAGTAGAGGATTACTCTCATTTTTATCTCAATCGTTCTCTGTTTACGCTTCCTCTTATATGTGTGTGTGAGACGGAAAGAGAAGGAGGAAAAAGTGGATGAATTACGAGGACGTGGTAGTAGTGGCAAAGAGATGTAAGATAAATTGAAGATGAAAGTGTTTGTGGTTCTTAACACTCTTGACCACATCACAGGCAGAGGGAAATCTGATTAGTTTGATGTGGTTGGTGTTTTGTTTTTTTTGCGGGGTGGAAACGCTGGTTAAGCATTTTATGTTTGGGACGTGTTGTTGCAACCAAGGTAACAGGCTTTCTGTAAAGGGTTGTTTTATAGCTAGCAGATGCTAGAAGTGCTAGCATGAATAATTAATGTGCAGTGTGCTGTAATTGTGGCTTTCAGGAGTTGAGGTAGTTTTAGTTATGCTAACTTTACTACTGTAATCGTATTTGGGGTTTTTTCAAACAGCCTACTTGTCTCTTGGCTCAACAAGCCTTTGTTGTCTCTTTCTCTTGTGATGCACCGAAATGAAAAACCTGGGCTGAAACCGAAAATTTAGAATGCACTTGGCTGAAAAATAATACCAAAACTGAAAATGGCTTTATTAAGAACCTTAAAAATAGTTTTCTGTATAGTTGTATTAATATAAGATGTTTTATCTTAACTTGAATGTACTTATCTGAATCTTTAAAATGTCTCCACACCGCCAACATCTTAAAAAGGTGTATTTATGGGTGCTTGTGTGCATTCTGCTGTGAAGAGGGACTGGTATGGACAGCCCCAAAGTTTATGAAGCAGCCTGGGGGGGCAAAGATCTCCAGTAAAAGTGGATACAAATAAGACACAGTCACAAGAATATAATGCACATGCTCTTTTTTCATCACATTCTTTCTGTTCTGGAAAGCACCATCTGTGTCTTTGGGTTATTGATCTTGCAGGTGTATTTTTAAGTTCTGGAATTTAGGGCCTGAGGCAGCCCTCTCATCTTCCTCATTTCTTTCTCTATATCTATATCCTCTCTCAAACGCAATAACTTTTTCCTGCTTATTTTGTACTTGTCATTACCTATGTCCTTGCCTTCTTTTCAGATTCTAGATTAATCGAGACGGGAAGTAAAGAACGGAAATATTAATCAACATGCTGCACAAAATCCCAATGCAATGATGCAATGCAACAGCAGAAAAAGTGATACATTTTATGTGTCCATGGGTAAAAGTGACAGTGACTAACAGATGATGTCACATCCTGCTGTGTGTCAAAGAAGGAGTAAGACTCTTACAGAGTCTGTCAGGGTGCATACTGTATATTTTAGCACTTGTGTTTGTGTCACACATTTAGAAATAAACTCATACATCTTATTCTTTTTAGGCTGTTCCACCCATTCATGTTATTTTAACCCACTTTCCATCAATTTAAATTTATTTTTGGTTAGGGCGTGTGAGATTTGGGTGATGATGAAGGCAACGTGGCCTTAGGGTATTCGGGCAAAAGTTTAGTTTGGATTTTAGCCAAGAGTACAGACTTGTTAGCACATGTTTTTGGTATAGTGGTATCAGGGTTTTCTGTACTTAAATAAGTGCTTATGTGCATGGTGCTGGATGGATCTTTTGGTGAAAATAACCAGGTGTTCACTGCTACATGCTTTAAAGGTGTAGCACAATTTCTGTTCATATTCTATAATGTGTTTAGACTGGAATTTAAGTCAGTTTACATTTCAATTACATGCCTTTTCTAGAAGTCATATATACTTTTAAAATTTCCATATATTTAAGTTAATGTAGGTGTTATGGTTTATAGGAATACATTTTCCTGCCCCCTGTATTTCACTCTGAAACACACACACCCTTAAAGACGTAGTGCACCCAAAAATAAAAATTATGTCATAATTTTTTCACCCTTATGTCATTCAAACCCTGTATATGATTCTTTCTTTTGTGGAACACAAAAGAAGAGATTTTGCAAATCGCTGGTTACGGGCACCCATTGGCTTCCATTGTACCTTGTGTCCATACTATGAAAGTGAATGGGTGCCGGTAACCAGCATTTTGCAAAATATCTTCTTCTGTGTTCTGCTGAAGCAAGAAAGTCATACAGGTTTGACATGGCATGAGGGTAAGTAAATAATAGAAGATTTTTTATTTTTGGGTGAACTATCCCTTTAAAGAGTTCTGATTAAAATGCACAAACCTTTTAGATGTACCTTAAATTCTACTGCTTTAAGTTTGCAAAATATTTGTGTAGTGCACAAAAGGAAGAATGATCTTACTGAAATATGTATTATTTAAAAATCATGTTTTTTATCTTCTGTTTGGTTATTACTGCCCAGTGTTATTGTAGGTTGTTTTGATTTTTGAACAAGGTTAAGATCAGGGAAACATTGAGCCTTTGATATGCGGCCTGATAGTTCACATGTGCCATGAAATCAAGGTGTGCATGTGTTTTAAAGATTATTTAAACAGAGGTTCATATAACATTTCTGTGAATTTGAAAAAATGCATGTATTAGAGGTACTTCAGATAGCCTTTGAAGACTTTGCAGTTCTTTTTTTACAATTAAGCATTTCATTTGAAGGAGATGCAGGAATGCAAGAGGCTGTTACATTCCCATAGCAGCACCTAATCCAATGTGGAAAAACAGATTGGTAAAGCCAAGTTTCACCATAACGAACACACAAACGCCCACCATTTCCTCCATAGCGCTTCTGTAGATTTAATGATGTCTGTTCCAAAAACAGCAGTCCTCAGTGTTGTGATGTTAACTTTTTTGTTGAAACAGGTGGCTTGTTTGATCCATAGGAAATTCCATCAAAAGGCAGTTTCCAGTGTCTGAATGTGTGTGTTTGTGTGACTGCATGTACTGTATGCTCGATTTAACCTTTAGCAGCATTTGTTTTTTTTAGTCTTCAATAAACCTTCTGTCTTTCTGGTAGACAAAGTTGTCAAAGGATTAAACCAAACTATGTAGGCCTACACAAAAACACAGAAGAGAATATTTGTTGCTTTATATCATCAAACATTGTCTAGATTAGTTGTTTCTTACTGTTTGAGTGCTAAAATAATATGGTTAACAAACTTCAAATAATAAAATGTAACTTTGAAAAGAGGAAAGAAAACGTCCTTCGTATCCTCGTATCATTATTTCCGCAGTGCTTCCAGTCAAACATCCATTGATATTGGAGCCAAATTATCTGTCACTTGATAGAAGCTGGCCAAATGCAGCAGATGCCAACCGCAGACACGCACCCATCTTCAAAACTATGCACAGAACAAAAAAATGAACCAGACTACATTAAATACAGGTTCACTTGCAGTGAGCATAAACATGGTCTGTGCCAACCACAATGTGTTTTGTGCAGTGAAGTATTAGCTGCTGAAAGCAGGAAACCATTGACATTCAAAACCAAAATAGTCTATGTTTCTATGTCTTGTTAATAATTTTGCATAATTGTAGTACTATGTACATCATGCTAATATTAACACATCTCAATGTTTTGAAAATGTATGTTTCTATTTGCATGATAAACTACTATCTTGGGCTGCCACACTATTTATTGATAAAAATGATAGGAGTACAGTAGAGATTAATAACCACTGACCCTATCTGTATTAAAAGAATGTGATATAAGAGATAAGATGTCACCTCATCTATTTTAAAGTGTATGAGTGTTTCTATTTGTGTGTTGCTGTGTGTAGGTTTTTGTGTGTGAGAGCTTTGTTGGAGGAGAGTTATACACACAGGTTTATCTATCCCCTCTCCTCCATTTCTCACATCTTTCTTTATCCTTCCTCACTTTTCATGTGTGTGTGATAACTGTTTGTTGTTACTGTCGTTCAGCACTCTTGCACTTGAAGCTTCGCAGATGTTTCTTTGGAATGCAATTCCCGTAATTCCTCTCTCTTTAATGGTATTGTCGAGCACTGCTATTGGCTGCTTGTTGAGCCTCCTGTGCTATTTTCAGTGATTAAGTATCATTTCGCTTAGTTTACAAAATACAAAAACTTAAAGGTTATAAGGGTAAAATATTCAAGCCCTGGTTGTTATTGCACAATAGTGTCTCAAAAACAATAAACAGAGTGTTTCACTGGTTCATGAAAGCAACCAATGATGAGTTTTTTCAAGTAGGTGTACAGCTGGCTATAATTGGATTTTTGTAATTTCAAGCATTTCATGGCTTGTCGTCTCTCTGAGAACAGAATTTTCCATCCATCCATCTTTTTTATTTCTGTCAAAGTTCAGCCTAGAGGAGACTGCTGGAGGTTTAAAGCTGATTGGTCAGCTACCTGACATTAGGGGCGGGTCTAGGTAATTTGTGTCTGGCAGGTGAGGAAAAGTCTTTCACATTGTATTAATCTCAACGTCCCCATTCTTTTGCTGTCATTCCTTCTCTCCTTTCTCGCCTTTCACCCACATCCTCTCTCCTCCCCTCTGGCCCTGCTTTCACTACCTTTTCTCTGTGGCATTTACTGTAAGGATTGTGCGGTTTTGTCATATTGAAAGTGAGCAACTTAGTTAGTAACTGATAGCAGTGCATGAACATATTTTACTTTTTAACATGATCCCCCCATGAGTGAGTCAATGGCTGTGTTCCAACCACTATACTGGAAGTGCTTCCCCTACACTAACTATAAATAATTGTAAATATAAATAATCGTTATTAAAGTTAAAGCCACATTTCATTAGAAGTATGACATTAAAACAACAGGTAATGGAAAACTAAACAGAAGCCAACCATTTAATTGGACAAAACAAACTAGTACCCAATGCTATCTTACCTAATAAATATTCATGAGCTGATGTTATTAAATAGTTCATCCCATTTGTCAAACCATTTATAAATTATCAAGGATTTTGAGTTGTATTATGTTTGTGTCAAATACTGTATCTGTGTAAAGTATGTTGGATTGACAAATTGTGATGCACCTGGCCTAAGAAATATATTATTTAGTATGGTCACTCATTACCCTATATTCTATTGTGTTGTTTACTATCTTTTGTTAAAAGGCAGCACGATATATCAACTCTGTGTTTATTCCAGTTACTTTATAGTCTGTTATGAGAAGCCAGGGTCCATATATGTACCAGATCACATATCAGGAATGCTATCTCTGGATCAGATCTGATCCTCAGCACTCCTTGGCTTAAACCCCAGTAAACAATATGAAAATCTGATCTTAAATCAGCACTCTGCATGTATACATGCTGTTAGATCTCTGGGGGAGGACTTCCTCCCTGTGGTCTGATGAAAATCAATGTCTGTGGTTCTGGCTGAAACATTTATCAAAATCATCTGATGGAAAGATCCCCGATCTGAGGAAACCATGGACTGTGTCATGTCGGCTATGTGAGGATTTGTATGTGTTTGCTGTGTGATTGAAGGAGAGCCAGATAAAAACATGCAATCATGCATTTTGTATTAAAGCAGATTGGTTTCTTAATTGGGTCTCCTCCTCCCACAGGGTCCCCAGCTGACTGCAGCCATAACCAACAACACACAGTCTGGACAGATGGTGAAGTGAGCTAAGCGTGGTGGGGTGGGGTGGCATAAGTGTGTATTGGTCATTGTGACTGGCCCTTCATACATGTATCCATCCATCTGACTGTTTGATGTGCACTGTTGGACCTGGCAACAGCAGCAGGGCTTGAGTCTGGGTTTGGGTTGGGGGAGGGCTGTGTGTGCATTTTTGGGGGGGTAAAGGAAATGGATTTAGATTAAAACAACAGACAACAAGGGGAAGTAGGAGGAGGACATTATGTTTGGTTAGAGGAAATCAAGAATACATTATATAGAATCTGACCAGGCTCGGGAAACAAAGGAGCTGATCAATGCAAATAGTGAATGCACCAATAAATCAATAAAATAATATATAGGGATGAGTTCCATTCGGCTACTATTCCTGGTGTTAACTTGCCGACTGTTCGTCTCCAGTGTCCACTATCTTCAATGACTGCTCCATTAACTATTGAAAAATAAACTTGCCAACTGTGTAAACACGACATTGTCTTTACCAACACTGAATGTACACATACTTTGTGTCAGTTTGTGTTGTTAAGATCAGTTTACAAACATCTAATTGGTATAAACAAATGAAATAAACATTTAGTGTTAGGGCAAGACTTAAGAGATGGATGGATGAGAGAAAGTAAACTCAATCTCATTTATATGAATTTACACCTTTAAAACCAGATAAAGTACATGTATTTTATATGCACACTAATCATTGATAAATTGCCGATTACTCTTGACCATGCATACATTTCCACTGTAAAGGAAGTAAACAGAGTATGCACTGTAGCATGACCTCATCTGCACCAGTCCAGAGTATCTAGTATGGAATGTTGAGCTGTTTTTTGTCAAAGCCCTTTTTAGGGGGGTTTACGGAAATATGATTGTGTATCTTCTCCAAGACCCCTTGTTGGACTGGTTTGGAGTGCACTATCCAGCTGACCCTGCCCAACCCTAACACAACATTAATGAATGCCTGAAACCCATCCAGAATATTACAAGAGTGCTGTGTGTCAAAAGGCAGTCATGCTCACTCCGGTTCTGACCTAGTTTTAGACATTGCTTAGTATTGCTCTATTCCCCCTCCATCGAGGTTTTCCTTCATTGGACCGCAGCCAGTGTTCCGTACTGCTTGTCCATATGTGCTTCAGCTTTCTGGTCTTGCTTCGCTATAAAACTCTGGTGTCAAATTATGCAACCTTTATCTCTTAGTCACATGAGAATTTATACAACGATGAAGCTTTATTGATGATTTCTCCAGACCTGTATAAAGAATTTGGGTTACTTTATTTTTTGCATATGATGCAGTGTACCAGCTCCTTTATGCAAGTCCATCTATGTAAGTCCATCTATGTGTGTTGTTGGATTGTTTAGTTTAACTTTGCACATGCGTATATAAGATAAAATCTTATCAGGGGAGAACTGGTAAGATGGAGAACAACCAATAAAATGATGCCAAGATTTTGCTATTGATTTTCACGCTCTTGGCCATTGAGTTTAGGTTTTTTGTTTTGCATATAAACATTACAGGGTGGTGTTAACTAAGACAGAGTCATTCTGATCACAAACAACAAGGTCTAACCAGGTGGGTCTGAAAAGACAATGCACAATTCATCATGTACAGGACGATCTGACACTATTTTGCATTTAATATTCAGTGTTTTGTTTGACGCTTTTAAGTTTATAGCAGTCACAGAGCTTAATCAATTCTGTCTGCAGGCATAATTCAAGATGTCATCATGTCGGATATCTATTGGTATTATGCTTTTGAAGTGGTATAACACACTGTTTAAATGTATTAATCAGAAGAATAGTCTTCTTTAGTCCTAAATCCTGTCTGTCTACTCTTTTATAAAACCATAAGGAGGTTTTGGCCTGATTATGTCTATGTGTATGTGTAGCAAGAAGAAACAGCACAGCCAAATACCTCTGTGATATCCCTGTTGTTTGGATTCAGTGATTAGCAGGGGTTGCAGATTGCAGAGCTGATATTTAGTAATTTTAAATAAATCAGAAATACCCGGCAGGCTTCCAAAAACGCTGGAAACATTGACCAGCGATTATAAAGGTTCTGCAAGTCCTTAGTGTTTAAGAGCTGGAAATAAATAAGTCAAGTTCATTCAGGGCACTGATTACAAATGCTAGTTTTTTAATAGACTACAGAAACAACAGGTGAGTCAGTGCTCTTGAGCTTTCAAATTAATTTGACTGTGGAAATCAATCCATTACTTCTGTTCCAGAGAGCTACGTTTTCACAATTCCCATTGTCCTGCAGGTGGTGTGCAGAATAGCTCCAGTTCTTCCATTTAGATTTCTGTAGTTACCAATGAGGCAAGCCGACTTAGTAATGAGGTGTTTCAAAGGGGTTTGCTGCAAACTTACATTCCCATTGAAAACGTTCCTTTGGAGACACGAAAACACATAAGCACTGATGATTGACACATAGGCACATTTACTTCCAAAGACCTTGATTTCAGCCTATTTGTTGCCCCTGACAAAACGCCCCTGTCTTTGGTGTAATGAATGCCATGCTCAAAAGAGGAAGCAGCCAACATGGGCTACCAAGCTATTTAATGGTTCATTACAGTTTTGTTTTTTTAAAGCTACCCTCCTCACAGTTACAAGTTTGTCAGCATGAGGCCTCTGCCACCCTCCAAAAACCTACGAGTGTGATGTTAGGGTCAAATCATGTTAGAGGGGTATCACGGTGGTTAACTTTAGACAAAATATTTTTCTATTCTTTTCTCTGTTATGACCCACTATTTGTGTATTTCAAGTATCTTTCAATAGACTGAGTTGAATGACTCCTTCGCCTGCCAGGAGTCAATCAACTTATTGCTGTCTACTTGGTTCAGATGATTTTACATCTGCCAGATATTTGATCTGTTTCATTTTTTGACAGAGCTGGAATGTTTCACAATTTATAGGCGTAGCCCCGCTGTACCTTGTTTTTTTCTGGGTTAATTTTTTTGTTTTTAATGGCTTTCAGCTTGTCTGGGGTATCTCTCTGAAGACACTTAACTCACCTAGTATATCAGTCTGTGCATCCTCCTCAAGACTGTATTGTATCATGTGGTTAAAATGACTCTAAGGATGTAGTTCTGTGGCAGTGTAACCTTGTTCTCTCTCACCACCTCTGCATGTCAGGAAAGAGACAAAGATTCTGTCATAAGTCTGCTTTTCGCATTTAATATCAGTGGATAAGAGTCTTACAAGGTCTTTGTCATAACTTACATGATGTCATAGGAAGTACTTCAGTGTTTCAGTATGCTTTCAGTAAGCATAAAGTTTACCCCTATACAAAATATCATACCGGAAAGCTACTTGACAGAGAAGTGTAACAGCACAATATCGCAAAACTTCACAAAAGATTGTTTTCAATCTGATACAGTGTTGAATCTGATACTGTGATGATTGCAGGCTCCGTGTTGAAACCTTACTGAAGCAACGACATGCCTGCATCTATCTGCCTGCATAGGTTCAGTAATATATATATATATATATATATATATATATATATATACAATTTACTTATACTATGTCAAATCCATATGACAATTTACTTATACTAATCGTATATCTAACTAAACACGTCCTTGTGAATCCTCGTGCACACATGCGCTGAATCCAGCTGTGGAATTGGAGATGTGGGGCTACAGGGCGGAGAAAAGAGAGAGAGGAAACTAAATAGAAAAGGAAGGAGGTCCCACTTTTGCCGAGCACGACATGGAGAGAAAGTGGTTTTTTTAGGTCTCCACGCAGCTCCCCTTCGAAATCACAGCCGTTGGCTGCTGGTCGGGCTCGCGAAAGACTGCTAACAAACAAAACCGTGTCACGATCCAGCGGAGAGATTCAAGGGAAGTTTTCACAGGAAACAAGACTCTTTGCCGGGCGGTTGCAAGCGGAGACGCTCTGCTGGTTCGCACAGGGAGAAAGAGGGGAAACAGAGACGGCTCTGTTAGGCGGATTTTAATGAAATACAGCAGCTGTCTGACACACGCCTGCCACCCATACGGATCTCGAGTTAGATGCGCTTGACTTTAAGATGCGGAGCGACCCCATATTGTTCGCCTCGAGGGGTGAGTGTCCAGTATCTGCATGGTTGAATTCATTGTTCAGTGCTTTGAGACCGTCGAACAATGTCTCGTGCAAATGTAACGAAACATTGTATCAGAGCAAACAGTCTATGATAACAATGGGGATAACGTATTTTAGTTACAGTATATCCTGGAATGGAGGAAAAAATGTTTGATCAAAAAATTTTTGATTAACACACAGATTAAAAACAAACAAAAGGATTTTTGACATTATTAATTTAATTTTATCGGTTAGTTTGGTGTGAGAAGAAGTGAACTCACCCGTCCCCGTGAGTCAGATTTTCTCCGTGGAATCCCACACAGATCCACTGAGGTCCGTTAGACACGTTGAAATTTACAATATGAAGAGGCGGTAAATTTTATGACACGAGGTTCCAATAAATTTGTGTTTTGCTTAAATTTAAATAAATGTTTATAGTATTTTAATAGTAGTATCATTTTAATATAGTATGACGAAAAATGGCATGAACACTTTGAGAAAGAGCGATTTAAGTCACCCGTAATACCACAAGGGTGATACAGGTGCCCTCTTATCTTCTGTCACAGAAGTGTGCACTTTAAAAACACAACATGAATTGTGTATGCAGGATATCTGTGATTGGTTGGCTGGCAGCTGTAGGGTGTCAGGTATCCCCTATGTGCATCACAACTGCACACTCCGTTGGGTATGACAGAGCCCTATTGTCCACAGTGGTTTAACGTTATCTGGGTGGTTGTGGCATTGAGCACTATTTGTTGTGTTATATGGAGCGTGCACTTGAAGATCATTCATCATCAGAATGCTTCGTGCTTCAAAACGGATTCTGGATTGGTTCGTTGGGAGATTTGAGCTTTTCTGCTCGCTCATAGTGGGCTGCTGGTGGTTAATGTGTTTATTGGCATTAATGAAAATGGCACTGTGTTGTCAAACCAGTCAGACATGCTATGAATTGCCACTCTATTACTGTGTGTGATGTGGGCACTGGCCTGTTAGCCTACTTGGCCTTGTTTGGGGGTCTCCTCTCCACTGATGACTTTTTAAAGACTTACACGTGCCAGAAAACCCTAAACCCCTCCTTCCTTCCAACTAGAAATGTCTGACCCAAAAAGAAGACGAGAGGGAAGAAGAAAACGGATTCTGTAACTTCTTTGCCTTCCTCCATCTTTTCCACCCACTCTTTCAAGTGTTTGGCACCGTTACAGACTTTTATCATTTTTGTTCCCCTTTTTTCCCCTTTAAGTGGAAGCCGTAAACATTCAAAATCACATGTAGGAGAGTTAATGTCTGTGTTTTACAAGCCTTCTTACAGACAGAATATCTGTTTAGCTTTTCTATTATTTAAGGATTACAATATGTATTGTATTATGCACTGAATTAGCCATATTTTTCAGTATGCAGATAAGTGGAGGCTAACTGGAGAACTGTCTAAACTAACTGGTCTGCTTTTCCCAGGAACTGACTCTCATCACCTACTGACTTTTTGTTGCAGAAATTATTCATTAATAGTTAAGTTAATACTACAAAAGTGCATATATGGTTACTTCTTCTATCTAGTCTTCAGTATAAAAAATATTTTTCATTCCTAAAATATTCAAAGAAATGTGTGCAGGATATTTGTGCAGAAGAGTGCTTCAATAATTGTTTAGAAGGAAAAATGTTGCTGTATGTATGCAAACACACTTTTCTGTGCAGTTTGTCAGGCACCGTTGAGTCTCCTCCGCCTTCTGGAAGGACGATTCTTGAAGGTTTCTGTAACCCGCGGCCGCTCTCTCCCACTCCTCTGCCCACTGCGGTTTAAGAGTTAGTGCTCTGTAATTACACACACTCACTCATAACACAGAAGTACACATATATGGATGTATATTTCAAACAGTCCTTATAACCGAAACTTCTGTGTTTTTCATATGTTCATGTGGATACATGGACAGACACATACTTCACACATATAATCAAACACAGAGATGAATGAGATCCCACACTGCAAGTGAGATATTCTCTTTCATTATTGATCACCGATGCGTTTGATACATGCAACCACGCAGATGCTGGTATTGAAGCCCATCATTAGTGGGACAGTGGAGCATCTGTTGAATATTTTTTGCTCTCCTATACTTTTCTACTATTTTCCAGGCATGTGTAGAATGACTCTCTCTAAGTGGTGCTCTCATGCCGGAGTTTGTGGCAGAAAGGGGTAACCATGATGAGGCCAAACCGTAAAGCAGGCTAATTTCACAAACCACAGACTAGTAGCTGCCCATCGCAATTCCCAGCTGCCAAAAAAGCTACTTTGCTCTGGGCACCCAGGGCCTGTCAAATCAGAAACAGATTTTGGAGATAATCCTTGCTTTAGATAAAGCAAGACAGATTTAGCAAGATATAATTCTAAAATTTAGTAAATGACAGGAAAGTTTTGCTCTTTTTACACTCAATGTATGCAATGATCTTTTTATCTGTCCATTCCTCTAATCCTCCATGTGTTCTGCATCGAAGTGTTTGTTGTGTAAGACTGGACTGAACCATAGAGAAGATTGTGGTATACCTCTGTCATCACCAGCTTTCTGTCTGGATCCTGTCAGCAGACTTCAAAGAAGAACAGTGTGCTGGATGAGCAGTCTTTCCTTTACAAAAAAAAAAGAGAGAGAGAGGTTCACGTGTATGTTTTTGGCAGATGGTTTCTCACTAGAGGAAAATAGCTGGTTTGCTATCTCCTTTTGTCATAGGTTTGTTATACATTGAGAAAAATAGCATCATCTTGGCTTGATATCGAAATACAAGCAGAAAAGAGCGAATGGGAGAGAGCGATAGAAGCAGGAAGAAGGGTGTCTGAGAGATGTGGGATAGTGGGCCCTCCACAGAAACTTGGCATGAGTTTATAACCGAAAAACGCCTGATTATATAGGCTATACAGTAGGTCATAGATCATGCATATGGATACAAACGGTTCATTAAAGAGAATTGGTCTAAAATCTGACGTAAGAGTCGGATAGGATGACATTGTGGAGACAGAAAGATACTCTGTAATCTGCTTGTGTACACACACACATATTTCCTTTGGTACTTAGTGGTGGTGAATTTCAAGGATGTTGTTGCCTCTGCAGCCTGGGTGGTAGACCATAACCACATATACTGTACATATACACCTACACACACATACTGCAACAGCGGATAAATAATACTAGTTCCCGCTTGCTGGCAGCTTTGGAATTGGTTTTATTGACCACATCCCTCTTTGTTATTTAATTTGGGCAGAAATGATGAATAATGTGCTTTTTGTTCAGCAGAGACTGAACAAATTCACAGAGTTTACTGGGTCAGCTTGTCAAACTGGTCCTAGATAATCTCGAAACTAAATACCATTCTCTCTCTCCCTTGCTTTCCTTTTCCTTCAACACCAAATTAAAATCAGCTTTGCTATCGAAACCAAACCTTCTTTAGCATGGCATCAGTTTTTTTTTGGCTGGTATTTGCAAAACAAGACTAAAATCCCCTCTTGGTGCCTTTGTTCCTTTTACCAAAGAGCTTTGTTTCTTAAGTCACATTGTGTTAACATATCCTTAATTAAACATGCCAAAGCATTTTTGTTTGAGGTGTGTCATTTTCTTTAGGAAAAATGACACAGCTTCCATCACTTAGCCTTGTTTACGTGAGGGTTTGTCAATGGAGAGTGTGAATGGTGTCAGAGTACATATTTGTGATTGTTTAGCTTTTTCTTCTCTCTTATCTCTCTCGCTCCCTTAACTTTGCTCTAAGGCATTGTTTACAGGTGGTCCTCATTTCTGTGCTCCATTCTGCAATGATTTTGTTCGCTCGTTTGGTTTTTAAAGTGTACTTTCTTTCATGTCGCTTGGCCACCATCACTGAAAGGGCTTCATTAGCTTTATTCACTCAGACATGTGCAAGCTATTGGACAGGGAATGATACAACAATAACTGGATATGCTGTAGGCCTTAGTTACACAGAACTAAGAAGGGATTAAAGTATAGACTGTTATATGTGAATATAAAAAACATGCTTTTTAACATAAAAACTGCATAAAAACTTTTGAAAACCAAAAGCCATTTCATCTGCAACGGTCATGTAGAATCTAATTTTAATTAGGTATATTTCTATCTTGCAGTACCTGGATAACCTTGTATATTTTTGTTTTGAGTGGTTGTTATCAAGAATAACATACCTTAGAATAGTGTGACTGGCCAGTCAGAATCAAGTATTCCAGATCTCTGTGTAAGTAGGACATGTAACCGGAAAATGTCTATTAAGTCAAGTACAAGAACATGTGATTTAATTAACCAGCAAATCCACAAGAACTTGATTGCATTTAAATGTCCTTATGTAAGAACAACACACTGTCCTCTTAAATCAATCAGTACTCTGGTAACACTGATACTGTATGAGAAGTCACTGTTCATACTTTTTATGTGCAGTCTTTTGTATACCTTCATCCCTTTAAGAATATTTCATATTCAGACGTTGGAAAACTTCTTAAACGTCCCTTTTAAGATGTATATGAGTGCATTTATAAAAATAAGGAGCATACTTTACAGGGTACATTAGAAAGAACATTACAGGGTAACACCTGCATTTAAATGAACTGTAACCATCCAGATGTCAGTACATAACTCATAATCGGCTGAAATTAAGACCGGTGTACAATCGTACAACACTGACACACACAATTTGCTATGCTTCAGTTCATTTCGAAGCACACTGTAATCAGTGAGCTCAAATCTCTGCCCTGCATCAAAAAACTGTCCCTCCAACCCCCTTATGTAAACCCTCAACTATGTGTTTGTATGGGCCCAGGCCCATTGTAATGCTGTTTTATAGACCTCTGATTTTCCAGGGCTGCAATTCACATTTGATAGCCTTTGATATTTCTCAGGTGCTGGGCCAACAGATACCCATAATTCACAGTTTTTGCCACACACCAGCCAACATTTCAGGGCAGAGGAAGGCACGCGGCCTCTCTGTATAACGTCAGTATGTGCAAGTCAACAAAGCAAGCAAAACACACCGTTGCTTGGTCCATTAGGTCCACTTTTCAGGTTATTCTGGCCACCTACAAAGTATAAAAATGTCAGACTGACATGTACAGTGACCAACCACACTTGGCATTCAAGGAACTCAATAAAATAATGTGCCACAGACTCATGTGGTTGTGTAGAACACACAAAAAATAAAAAACTACATACAATTTTGCTCTTAAATATCTAATTTGCATGAATTTCTTTTAAAGAATGGATGCAACTAACCTCACAGACATGAGCTAATTTAGCAAAACTCAGATAGCTTTCAAACACAAATTAGTACTGTGCGTATCCAAACTTCAGGAAGTTGCATAGCAGTCAATGTCTTTGGAGCGATCACATTTTCACACGCATCAGACAGCCAGTAAATTGACTGTGTCGTTGTGTGGGCGGGAGGTAAAGATTATTTAATATCAACTTGTGTTATGTTTTCACAGCGATGGAGGAGTTGTTGGCAGAGTTGCGGGTCTTTCTGGAGCTGTTGGACAGAGAATATTTAACAGCTGGGGTGAGGGAAAAGAAACAGCATATTTTAAACATCCTGCACAAAGTTCTGGCCACTAAAGGTAAGCACAGACACCCTTTTAGCTGCTCGACACACCTTTCTCTTCATCTCAGATTTTTATTAGCAGCATAAATGTTGATTTTCCTTGTTTTTTTGCTATCGCAGAACCCTCCTGTAAGACAGAGATACACACATCTCTCCCGGCCCCTCCTCAGATGCCCCTGCCAGCGATTCCTCACCCCTGGATGGTAAGATGTGTATCATACCGTTTGACAGTTCTGTGATTTTTGTGCCAGTGGTAAGCTTCAAAAGTCGTGTCAATCCTTAAATCACTGTTATGGACAGCCTATTTAAAAAATTGCAGTTCTGTTTGGTTGAGCTTGTGGAGGAGATCTTACATACTTCACTTTCAATTACATTAAAATGAAGAAATTGCCTTTTTTTCACGTGTTAAGGTCTTTCAAATAGTCTATAACAACTGCAGTGTTTTTTCTCTTTTCTGTTTTCTCTTGCTTTACTTTTTCTTGTGTTTGAATTCTGCCGTCACATCCCTTTGCAATTACTCCAAACAACAACTAACAATCAACAGTAAAAGCATGTGTTTTAACAATTAGTTTAGGGTTGTTTGCAGTTTGTTTCTAAAATTCCTCTTAGTCCCGAAACAAAAACAGTGTTGTCCTAAATTTGCAAGGGGTATTGTGTGAAGCGTAACTAGCACTGGCTGCTGGTTTGATGATGTCTGTTTTTGTGAAATGTTCAGTATTTTTTTACAAGCTCTGTAAAACAGCAGCAGGAAGTGTTCACATCAGTTCACTTTCTGTCACATGACCTCATAGTTGCCGACACACGACCCTGGTGTGGTCTCATCTGTCACACGTGAAACAGATTACTGTATGTGTGTGTACACACAAATGTAAGAGATAAAGTAACTATTATTTTTTGGTTTAAGGCAACAGCAGATGGAGATGTTTGTGATAAACAGCAGGTGTTCATGAAGCGTGGTCAAACACACACACACGTCCCAACACCTTGTTTAACAGTCCACCCTTCACACACTCTTCAACGCACACTCAGCACTTTACAACACACAGGATAATTAGAAACATCCTTTCGTACCTCAGTCATCCGTGCATAACCCCTGAGCGAGGGGGTGGCTGTTCCTATTTCCAGGAAGGTGAGGTGTGTGTGGGGGGGGTTGTGGGACCGATTAAGATCAGGATAGAAGAAAATATTGTAGGAAAAGGTACAACACAAAATTTACCCATAATTTCTTTTTTTTTCCATGACACTGTTTAGTTTTCTGACTCCTGCTCTCCATCAACCACACCCTCTGCTTCATCTCTCTCGCCCTATTTTCTCTCTGTCTCCCCTGCTTTGTGATTTAGTATTGCATCAGTAAGCCAGGTTTATAAACTCACTGTTATATTTCTGCCAGACCAGATCCTGCACATTCACAGTGTGTGTGTGCTTAACTAAAGCCTTCTGTAGCCCATACTAGTGGAGTGGTCAAAACCACAGAGCAAGAGAACCAGCGGGGTTGAAGAAGAGAATAAGCAGGGAAGCAGGGCTTGTGGGTGGTGAGATAGGGCCATGGACAGGACAACAGACGCCACAGTACACAAGGACAAGATTCATGTCTGGAGACTTTCTGTGGATGTGTGTGTTGAATTGAACTTTGTGGCTTTGAGTTCTCTGAATGTTTGGCAGTAAAACAACGTAATGCATCTTGTACATGTATTACAACAAGCCTAGGGGAGGTTTTTTGTCTTGCTGTTGATATATAGCTTGTTAAGTGCTAACTTGCTTCTTTCAACAAATAGGGAATGTAACTGAGAGCTTACCATACAGACACATGCACACAAATGCACACCGTCTACTTATATACTATGAATTACAGTGTCTAGAATTCATTGATCTCTTGAGAGGGATTTATTTTTATCCTTTAACAGCTTATATAGTGCTTAACTTATACTGTATAGTACTTTAAGATATTAGCACAGAAAGCTATTTTTATTTGTTTGAGTTTTTGTTGTGTTTCTTTACGGGCAAAGCATTTGCAAAGCAGATTTATACCTTGAATGAGTTTATTTTAGAATGGATAACAGATTTCAAAATCTGCTCAATGTATGAATGCAACGCTATACTTCATTTTGTGTTTTTGATTTTTGGGGGATTTTGTCATGGAGGGAGCATGTTTCTGGTTTGTCCCAGTTAGTGTCTTACATCCTGCTGGTCATAGCTGAACTGAAAGAGAGAGTGTGTGTGTCTGTGTAAGGGAATATGGGGAAGCCATAGCAGACTCCACGGGGACTATGATGATTTCCATCTGTGTTGATGTTGGCTTCTGCTCCTCCCCATCAGCCTCCAAATCTGCACCCCAATACACAAACACACAGGATTTAATTAATGAACACACACACAAACGCGTTATCTGTCTGCACAACCCAAAGTAAAGCCTGTTTCAGAGAAACTAAGGATCCTCCCTTCTTTTAAAAACAAGCCATCTTAGATAACCCCCTAAATCTTGTTTCTTCATCATTTCTCTTTTTTTGTTTTCATTCTTAAATCTTGCCCAGATGAATGTGCAAGTCATCCCTCATGACAAGCATTTCCAGCAAAGCAGAAGAATCAGGTACTTTTGGATCAATATTTTCATTTTCTAGGCCCACAAAGACAGATGGTGGAGATTTATTTCCCAAGATCCAGTTGTGCTAAAGCAAAAGGACTCAACTGTACCCCCACCCCCTCCCTTTTATGGAGGGTTAACCGCAGTCTGGAATGCAATGACCTAATCTCTTATTGTGTCATGGACAAAAGGAGGAAAATGAATTATGATTCATGCGCAACAATGCATTTTGTTAGTTGCCATGGAAATACCAATACATATGCTTATGTGAACATCTTTTATAGGTTATAGTAAGTGACAGTTTATATAGACTGTGATTTAGGAAAATGAGCTGTCAGATGTTCAACTGCTTTATGTGGAACTGCTGGAAAATTTTTGTAGAGGACTAGTAAGGAAAGAAAGGATTGTGAAAAACATTGAAAACCATTTGTTACTCCACAAACACCCACAACCACATAAACCAATCAGTGTGTGTGTGTGTATACTCATCTATACTTTGGAGATTTGTCCCCAGAAGTGAGCTAAATCCGACAAAATGTGCAGACATTTAGGATATGCAAAAATACACTGCAAATCAAGGTAGGCCACAGAAGAAAAGTGGAGGTTGAAATTTTCTACCATTTACCAGAACAGTCCCGATACAATAGACCCAGACTGGTCTGACGTTTATTCATCTGTTAACACTCACACTTTATCGTAGACCACTCAATCATAATATACAAGCATTTGCAATATATTGTGATGTGAAATGGTCTGAGAGAAAGAACGAGTGTGAAAAAAGTTTGGCTTTTATAGATCCAATTTTCTCCAGCCACACACACACATACTTGCATATACATCCAATACATATATCTGTTAATATAGACATGTTGATTAAGTAAATGTTGCATGAATGGGAGGAAGTAGATTTTTTAGGTTCAGATATGCATCCAGCTCAGACCAGAAATGGAACTGTGCCTAAAAATACTGGAGCTGCTCTGGTTGCTTCAGCAAGACTCTTCACATCGCACTTTCTGAGTGGAATTTTGTCCTCCCTGTGGGCTTAGATGCCCTGATCAACCCAAACCATAAAACAGCCTTCTTCTGTTTAGTTCAACAGTTTATGGTTTGATGGGAAATTATTGATGCTGGGAAGAAACTGATAAATAATCCTTGTGTTTATAAGGAAATATTAGACTGTGTTGGATAACCATAAAAAACCTACTCTATTCCCCCACGTTTTTCCAAACTGTACATGTATGTAGTTATCACTTTTCCAGTATGTGCATGTACTGTAGTGTATACTAGCGCCATGTGTTTTCTGTAGATTTTTGTTATTGCCAGAGAAAATATAAGAAAGGCTAAATAAAATCAATGTATTCAATGTGAAGTATTACAACTTAAAAAAAGTAATTGTTGCTAATATATGTTGGAGATAAAGATGCATTGTTGGCCATTGTTGGTCTTTCAGGCTGCTGGGCTTTCAAGGTACAATTCTTATTGTGCTGCGGCCTTCGTGTTTTTCATGCCTCTTTCAATATTTTTCTAAAGCAAGTGTGTCCCAGAATCTCAGAAGAAACATGCAAAGGTATTTCATGGCGTGAGTTACAAATATAGAGGAAAAAATATATGGAATGGGGTAAGGGTTTCATTTTTTTTTACAGGGGAAAATTTGGCAGGAAGAGTGTGTATGTGTGAGAGACGGAGACTGCATCAGTCGTTGGTTTACCTTTGAATACCACTGGAGTAGAGTTTTTGTTATTTCTTGAAATGGACAAACAAAGAAGTTATAGTAATAAACTATAACTTAGTAGACCATAGCCTACTTTCTGGCTATTGTGCTTTTTGTATAGTTCTGTATGTTCTGGCTTGTATGTGTGTTGTATCACATGGATGGAGGTAGTGAAAAACTGTCTGGTGGCAACAGTGATCACTGGTACTTCGTGCTGTAATTTTCTCTACCTGAAATGCACTGGAAAATAACAGCACTTCCTGTGAACTAATATAACAGAAAAAGAAATAAAGACAAACTTTCCATGGGTTGAAAATGAAAAGTGTTTATATGAGTTTGTCATCAGCTATAATTGTTTGCATGCAGCCTGTGAAATGAAGGAGGCTCTGGAAGGCTTATGGAGGGCTGTCACATGTGCTGCCAATGTGGCCCAACCAACTAAAGCCCAAATCACATTGTGATACACATGCACGATCATTTGCACATATACACACAATCTTTATTTTTATTCTCTTTCAAACAACTATAACAAGGTCTATAGTGGTACAGAGAATAAATGTAAAGGTTCACATACAGGTCTACATAGAAAGCAGCCTTATGAAGCAGCAACCTAATCTGAAACAGAACCTTGTAATTGAATAACTCATAATTTAATGAAACGCTCTATATAGGCAGCAACTCTGTGCGTCATACAAATAGGGCACTTTTTGTACAGTACACAGGAGATTTAACTCAAACAGATTCAACGTTTTTTTTATAAAGTTTGGTATTAGCATGTTGCTAAATAAAGCATTAAAATGCATAACACAATAATATTGTGTAAAGTAGTAAATTTTAGGTAGATTAAGCTGTTTTTCTTGCTTGAATGGATCTAACATGTTAGTTGGATTTCTTTAGTGAACTTATCAAATGCATTATGAAATTGTTTTTTGCACAAAGAATATGTGCATTGCTTCCTTAAACATTGTATCTTAAAGTATTAAAGGGCAGCTCACTACTGTAGGTTTCAGAAGTGAGCTCAGTGTTTTCTAAACATGTAAATAAGTGTTAGGTTTAACTTTTATTTACTACAGTTGTTTTTGTTCAAGGAGAAAGTTTGCCAAATGGCTTACTGAATATCGAGGAAAGTGCTCACACTTGCTAATAGCTTGTCTCCAGATGGGAATAACGAACAGGATCTGTAGTTCGGTATTCATCTAGTTTCTTTGTTTCTTTGTTTCATTCTTTATTTAACGCTTTTTTAACCACAGCAAAAAACTCTTTCATCTCAAGTCTAATTTGCAGATAATTTGTTTTATTACTCTATTGTCTTTTGTGGATGTTGTAGGTCTGTGGTTGGCTTGTGTTGATCCAACTCTGATGTGCTTTGTCTTCTCCCATATTACAGCGATCTCAATAGCTGGCCTCCAAGATAGACTTTAGATAAAATAGATGATGGCAGATTAGTTGTTTTGATATTACTAGCCTTTGAAATTTTATGACTGCAAACATTCACTGGAGCCATTGAAGCTGTTGGTTTATTTGTCCTCACATTTGTAAGAAAAACAATACTGTAATCCAACAAGTTTTATGATTGAGTTGACCACTCTCTCTCTCCCTCTGCCTTATAGCCTCCAGACAATGGTCCTCCTCCCCTGCCGAGCTCCTCTCTTCCTGAAGGTTATTATGAGGAAGCCGTACCTCTGGGCCCTGGGAAAGCCCCAGAGTACATCACATCAAGTGAGGACACACACAGTTTTTAGCATACTGTTAGATGTACAAAGATGTGGGAGGTGATTTAGAACAGCAATAACAGCATAACTGCATTGTGACACAAGAAAGAGCAGAATATTTGTGAACCCTGTCTGTGAAATCCTGACTAAAGTCTTAAAATTGAATGAGATTGGAAGCATCAAAGTAGTCATAGACATAAAAATGACAAATATAATGTGTAAAGTGTGTTTATCACTGTAAATGATAGATGAATTGCGAGATGCAGTACTTTGCAGTTTATTTATTAAATTAATGATTTCAAATATTGGAATATTGATATGTATGTATTTACATACAGAGTCACATTTTGGTATTTATTTATGTTGTAAGATTATGACTCGGACGCAATGAGCAGCTCATACGAGTCATATGATGAGGAAGAGGAGGATGGGAAGGGACAGAAGATGCGTCACCAGTGGCCATCTGAGGAGGCTTCCATGGACCTGGTGAAAGATGCACGTATCTGCGCCTTCCTGTTGCGAAAGAAACGCTTCGGACAGTGGACCAAACTGCTGTGTGTCATTAAGGACAACAAACTGTTGGTAAGCACACATACATTCAGATATAAACACAGAAACTGTTCAGTATATGACTCAGCACTATGAATTGTGTCATTTTGTGTAAAAGTGAAAACATTTCTTTGTTTTAGCAGATGTTGGAGTGTTCATAAAATGTTTTAAAAAATGTTTTGCTTTCAGCTTTAACTTCCATGTTTTACTCTCTTTCTCAGTGCTATAAGTCCTCTAAAGACCAGACTCCACAGATGGAGCTCCTCTTATCCGGCTGCAGTATCACACACATTCCCAAAGATGGCAAGAAGAAGAAGCACGAACTGAAAATTGTCCATCAGGGAACTGACGCGCTGGTGCTGGCCGTCCAGAGCAAAGAACAGGCAGAAGAGTGGCTTAAGGTAAGCAGAACAAAAACAGGACAGTAAATGTTACTTCTGTGTTATATTCATTTTAAATCATTTTAATAAGAAGGTTGTGTTTTAGATGTTGGTCCCCAGCACCACTACAACCAGTGCTATCAAACCAGCATAAACCTGGAATTCATGTTGGTGTGAGCTTGTCTTCTGCAGGAATGTCTTTTTTATACTAGATTTGGAGCAGCTTATTTAAACAAAATATTTAGATACGTCTAAATGTGATGTCCACCCACAGTTCATTCCACCCCCATGCGTGTGTCTCGCGTGATTGTGTGTTTCTTGGTTCAAGTTCAAAGGATTTTTTTTTTGTGTCTTCTAAATGGCTCTGGAGATTAAATTCAATGATAACCTGGTACTCTGTTGAATATCTATTCATAGCTCTTTTCTTCCACATTTAGTTTTCACAAATAACGAAAAGTCCCTGGGCTCTCATGTGATGGGTCTTTGATTTAATAAAACTTCAACCAAGATCTTGAAGCTCATCTGCAGTCAATGGCCGACTGATGGCAAAAGCAGTTCCCTCATTGCTGTCCATCAGCTGTGTTTATAAACAGAGTTACATCCTTCCTGGACCCATAAAGTCAGAGAACATCCCAAATAAGTGTGCCAGTTGAACATTTTCTGATTCAGTTTATTGTTTCCATGAGGTAATAAGCTTCTGTTTATTGATCTGTGGGCAGAAAGGCACGTGCAGTTAGCCTTACAATACTTTTGAATGGGTGTGGACATCTGACAGTGGAAATAAACGGTCCTGGAAAACAACACCAGCCGCAATTGCTGTTTAGGAAAGGGCAGAGCTCTTCGCCTTTTGGTTAGGTCTCTTGTGTACTAAAAACATACAGGAGTAATTGATTTTGGCTTGGGGTAAACAGAAACCACCCTCGCCCGAAGTTCTTTGTTGTATTCTGTTTCATTGACATACACACACACACAGTCTTCCCAACAAATCTTTTAATCAAGGGTGTGCAGGGACTGCCATATTCAAGCTGTTTCCTGTATTAGTTTTGAAGGCTCACGTTCCCTTTACATTCTAGCTCAGGAGAATTGATGGAGTTTATTGTGTTTTATTTAAGTACCAACTTAGTTTCATGTGTTTCTTAAATAGCTTATGAGAAATTAAAAATGAGGATGGCAAACTTGGCAAATCTGAAGTCAGTTTGTGAGATCTCTTCTGAAACTTTAACAGGTGAAATATCTGAGATGCAAAAGTTTCCATTTGCTCCCCATTTAATTTCTAGAAAAGTAATAAAGAGATCTTATCTGTAGTGTTTCTTATATGTGGTATTCTTTTCTGCTCTGTATATCTTGCCTAATTTTGTAGTCTGTTGCTGAGGCTTCAATTGTAACCTTTCCTGCATTGTGCTTTTAAAAGTGAATGCCTGGAAATAAGCAGTTTCATATGGGAGCCAGTATTAATGTGGGAATATCAGGCAATAAGAAAACTTTTAAGTCAGTGGAGACGCCCAGAGGTTTCTGTGATCTTCTGTGGCTGTTGCTTTATCCTGTGATTGTTTGCTAATGACCGGTTTATGGAAAATATTGGCCGGCTGCTTTTCATGATTCACTTTTTTAATTCTCTTTAGTGTTGTGTTACTTCTCAGCAGTGTTTTTCTTTTGTTTCTCTTTCTTCCAGTCTTTGTTTTCCCTATGTAGCTTCTCATATAGCTTCTGATCCTGTTTCCTTTTTTCCTCTACTTCATCTTTCCTCTTCTTTTTGTCATCTGACTCTCCTGTGCCCTGGGCTAGAATGGTAAGATATGGAGCGTTTCTGTTCTCCTGCATGATGCTGCATTAACACATAATGTACTGTTATGTGCGTGTGTGTTTGACCGGTGTCTGATTCTCCTGTCAGCAAGAGCCACTTTTTACGGCTTGCTGTTGTGTGTGTGCTGTTGCCTTTCTTTAAAAGACAATGAAAGATATACCGTTTGTTTAATTGTTGTTATTTTCTTAGATCATATTCTGTAATTTTGTATAATAACGCTCAGTGTTAATGACAATTAGCTCTGAAGATCTTCTCTCGCTAAAGATTTTTTGACTAAGCGTATCCCAGAAACCCACTTCATTGCAGTCAAAGCCAAAGAGCGAGGCCACAGCCTGCAATTTTCCTGTGAGCCCAATTATGTAAACCGGGTGCCAAACCCCAGCGTGCTGCGTCAAGTTTTGACGCTCAGAGGAACTCGAAGGGAATATTTGGTTATATTTTCGTCTTTTTGGCATGGGGCAGATAGACACGGGGATGTTGTTTGTGGAATTTCTCTGTGTGTTTGCGACGGTCTACTGTAACCGTCTGGTCAACTCTCCACCACTCGTTTTGGTTTTCTGGGACGTAACCCACGGGTCATCCGAGGTCATGCTCGTATGTGGCGGCGAGGAGTCTGTGCAGGCTGGAGATCTCTGGATATCTCATTGAGAATGAGAGTCACTGCTCAGCACATAGACAGCCACGAGAGCAATGACGCATGTAACAGCCTTCTGCTGCCTTCTGCTGTTCCAACTGCATGTGACGCACAGAATCCTTTTGAGTGCATGTGCATGGCAGAACGTGGAGGTGATGGAGAGTTTTGTGGCGTCTGTTTGATTAAGTGAAAAGGAGGTTTTGGATTGGCTATTCCAGGGTTTCCATTGTCAAAGAAAACCTGAACATACAGTATCAGGAAAGTTGTGATTTTCAGGCTCTGGAGTTATTAAATTTTAAAGTCATTAAAAAGTAAATGGACATTTCTATACTTTCTCTGGTAGTTGTTCCTTTTTTAGGTTCATGCTTAACATATAAAACGAGTTTCTGGAAAATGTCACAAACCATAAAAATAATTAGTCAAAAAGTGTAAAGTGTATTTCGCAATGCTGCACTGCAAGATTTGCATCACCTGACAAAAATATCATTTATTAATAATCTTATGTAACACGCAAGACACAGAATTCATGCTTTAGTCCTAATAAAGATCCTTCTCATTCATATAAATGTGTAATATTAAGTTATTTTTCTCTAATGTTTGTTCTGTGGTCTCTTTAAGGTGATGAGGGAGGTCTGCCTTAATGGAAACGGAGCGCTGGACTGTGACAGAGCTGGATCTGGTTCCCCTGTTCACAAAGCAGAACTGGAAAAGGTGCAGATTCATAGCAATAATACTGTATATTGCGTGTGTGGATTTACTGTTCTTGCACAATACATACTGTTTTACCTACATGCAGGTTTGTAAGTCTGTTTGGCATTGCGTACAATTGCCAGCTTCACCACACCTTAGTTCCCTGCATGCCTGCCTTCTGTATTTTGCACATTTGCTTTGCTGCCAGGACATGAAGGGCTATTAAGGCTTCATGTGCCAAATTCCATCTTGCCACGGATATGTGCTGCTGGCAAGGTTAAGTAGGTGTGGGGGAAATGTGATCTTATCATATTTTAAAAACACATTCTTTAGCGTGCGGTATGCTATATAACATTAGTTTTGCCATGGTCTACAATGTGTGCGTGTTGCCTTTGTTTACATGCATGTGTGACGTTTTTAAGAGAGATCTAAGGGGTTTAATGTCAACCCTCTTAAACTGGCACAGCATGCATGAGCCTATAGTAATTATTCACACTTAATTCTGAACAGATGCTCTCTTGAGTTTTGTTTAGGTAGACTGCTGAAGTTTAAGCCTATGGACTGTGTGTCTGTAAATATAAAAACTAATTACGCTGTTTTCTGCATTTCCATTCTCCTGATTCAATAAGTGTTTACTATAGTACGCCAAGCTTATACTATATATAACTTTACTCATTTTGCAGAAACTGTCTTGTGATAGACCTAGTTCGGATGGAGAGCCCTGCCATGAGAACGGCTTTTCAGATGGCAAAGATCCAGGTGAGCCCTTTTTCAATTTTTTGTTTTGTCTGTATCAACAACCTGCGAATCTTATTCGCTAGCCACTAAATGCACTGAAATAGAACTAAAATGTTGAAAGTCGCATAACTCGCTTTGCATGTAATACATTAAATAAAGATTGATAATAGAGAAGATCTTTATAACTGTACATTTATTCAGACACATAACATACAGCCTCAGTAAATGTAGAGTAGATTAAGACCGCATCCTCCACCTAGAACCGACCCACAAGATCTGGATTTATGGTGTGCGGATTAAGTTTAAGACAAAATATTTGGGTGTGTTTGTGCTGTCTTTTTGTTGCTAGCTAAAAAAAAAATCCTGAAGTTACCACATTTGTAAACCAGAGCATTCATCAGTAAATTCAATCTCATCATGTTGATGTTTATTTGGTCTGATTACATTCTTCAAACAAAGCCAAATACTAGACAAGGAGACCCTTCTTAAATAATCTAATAGGATTATTTATCCAGTATTTACACTATGCAGTCTCGCTCTGGGATTGAACTTTTCAGGACATCTGTTTCAGGTCTGTGGAATTCCTTTTTGCCCTGTTTTTTTCTTTCTTTCAATTTAAGACAGAGCACGGTCTTGCCTAAGACATGTTGGTGAGGAGCATTGCCTAATTTGACCTGATTCCAAGACTGTTGCATCTGCATGCTTGTATAATTTATAGTTCTGCTTCAAGGCTACAAATCACAATAACTGCTGTGCTGTTTTTACATGAGGTAGCTGACCTCTTAAAAACAAATAAAATCATGAAATATTATATAAGTCAGAGGTTATTTAAAGGTACAGAATCAATCAAATCAAAATCAATCAGAATCAAACATTTTTATTTCAACTTTTTTTACAATGTTGCATTGTTTTAAAGTAGCTTTACAGGAAAAAAAGAAGATGCAGAAAACAGGAAAATGTTTAAATATATAATACATGGAGAATAAAATACAGTAAAAATCATTTTTCTATCGGGTCTGTAACAGGCACCTGAGATGTTGTTAGATCACACCAGCGCCCAATTGCTGTACCTCTTTAATGACAGAAAGAAAATCCCAACGAGACCCATGCAGATTAATTAAGTTAGTCACATTCTTTCCAGCTCTCGTAAGCGCCGAGACTCTGTGAAATCAAATTGCCTGATCACAGAATTTTCCCTCATGATAAAATGAACTATATACATATGGGCCCTTTAAAAGGGCCAATGGTTTTTGCATATGTGGTTCTGGGTTTTGCCTCATGCTTGAGGCTGCTTTGCAGAGACAGAGAAACTGTAGAGGACTGACTTCAGATGGGCTTAACTTTAATTAAAGGATTCGCAAACTAAGATGTAATCTTCTGCAATGGAGCTCTGTTGGGCCTTAGGGAGGGCAAAAATTTTACTGTCTGTTTACTGTGTCGTTATGTATAATTTATCTTTGCGTCATTTTGTACTACATACGTTTTTGAGAAAGAGGAATTAATGTGTTATTCTAGCATTCAACACGTTTTATGTGTGGGCCACATCTTAAACTGCTAGTTTGCTCACATTGGCATCCACTTGGTTTGGAATCGGATGTCTAGGCAGTGTTGCCTCACTAAAGCTCTAAAGGGGATTTTTTCTTACCAAACCATTAAGCACCACAGACCACACTCCTCACTCGGTCAGATAAAATCATCAAAACATCTTGGGGAAGAATGAAGTGGATTTCACACACTGTTTAGAACATGATTTGCATGGTAGTGTCCCTGAAGACATAGTTTGTTTGGCTTCTTTCTCTCTGGTCCATTAGATTGAAGACATACCAACTTTAAAAATGAACAATATTTCCTTCCATTAGCTATGTGGATTTGTCATTTTCCATAATCCATTAAATGTTTTCCAAACCCATCTCCTGTTAAACTTGCAAAACCAACAGATCCTTAGATATCTAGCATCACTTTATAATATATTACATTATGAAATCACATAAATATATTTCACGCTATGACACTAATTTGCCTCGTTTTGCAGCCAAAGGCAAGAAGAACTCTAAATCAGAGCAGAAGGGCACCGTGGGGCGGGTGACTGGAAAGAAAATCACTAAAATCATGAGCCTGGGCAAGAAAAAGCCTTCCACTGATGAACAGACCTCATCTGCAGAAGAGGATGTCCCAACATGTGGTGAGCAGTTGCAAGCACTGCTTTCTGATATATGTTCTATAATTACTTGGGCTTCATAAATTGAAGTTAAAAATATGTTTACACAGTGTATGAGACTACTGTAGCTGATATGTTTACTAAGATTTTATCCGTTTTATTTAACAGGTTATCTGAATGTGCTATCCAACAACCGCTGGAGAGAGCGCTGGTGCCAGCTGAAAGACAACCAGCTGTTGCTGCACAAGGACCGGGCCGATCTGAAGACGCACATGGCCTCGCTGCCCCTCCGGGGGTGTGAAGTCATTCCAGGGCTGGACTCCAAACATCCCTTCGCCTTCCGCCTGCTACGCAACGGACAGGAGGTGGCCGTTCTGGAGGTAAGGGCCAACTACCCCAGTTTATGCGAGGCAATTAATGCGTCTCAGACGGGAAGGGATTAGATGGATGGTTTGGTTGGCTGGCTCTGGTGTTGATGTCATTGCCGTATCATGTGCAGAGTAGATTTGCAGAGTTTGCGTAGATGAGTTTGAGTCGTCTCATATTCCGATGACGCTCCTTCATTGCGTCTTTCCTCGCTTGTTTTTCCCGTCAGGCGTCCTCCTCTGAGAGTATGGGGAGGTGGTTGGGGGTGTTGCTGGCAGAAACGGGCTCCACGACAGATCCTGCAGCACTGCACTACGATTACATTGACGTGGAAACCACTGCTAATGTCATTCAGCTGGCGAAACAGTCATTTTGGTGAGTGCATTGCACTGCTACATATATCTTTGGTGATGGCTACTTACCTGATTGGGAGTAATTACAAGAAAAGCTACTTTCACACTGTAATACACACAACTTAAAGTTAACCAGGGAAATGAAAATAAGTCTTTTATGTGCATGCCATCTCTCAAATGGAAAGTCTGATTCGTTTTAGTAAATCAGTTCATTTGAATCGTTCACATAATTCAAAACAAAATGATTCACAGATTCATGTCATTATAAATTATTTAGCAAATTTTGTTTTTAAAGTTACAGTTTAAATTTTTTGTGTCGCATTTGTATACATGGTAATGAATTTGGAAATGTGTATGTGTTCTCAGTTTTACCAGCAAGCGTGCCATTTCTCCAAACCCATACCTGGATAACCCGGTCAATGGTTATGCCTGCCCATCAGGAGTTGCTCTGCATTACGATGATGTACCCTGCATCAATGGAACGGTACATTAGATACACACATCGCACATTCACACATTAAACTGCTTTGTGTAGGGTGTCCCATCTTCCCATTATTACAAACTTCCAAAATATTTCACTAACAAAATTCACATTAGATCTATTAACAAATTAATTCAACTCTGATCCTGTCTTTAACTTTCTCCCTCCCCTATCTTTTCCTCTCCTCTTATAATTGCTTTTCTCTTGCTTGCACGCTTGCAATACGGAAGGCACCAGGTGTGCAGTACTCCTCCCCAACTTCAAGAGACCACCTTTGGACCGAGGAGACACATTATGAGAATACAGATCTTTACGAAAACATGCCCTCCCCGAAACTAGCCCCCCGAAACTCTTCCAAATCTAACCGCCCATCATCTTCGGGGCTTTACAAGACACCAGCCTCCTCTAAATCTGTTTCTTCTTCCTCTGCTGCTAATACTAACACTAATCAGGTGACTAACCTAGGCTGTTTGTCTAAATACAAGGTCTAGTGAATTTGGCTCCGCCCCCAATTTGTATTACACATTAATTGTATTCAGCATGTAACTAAGTTAATTGTTTTTCGTTTATATCAATTGCTTACTTTCATAAATTGTACCACCCAGTCTGTAAATTACAGTATTGCAGCATACTGTACATTTGAATCCTAACATGAACTGCTATTTATTCTAGTGCTGATGCACATGTTCAGTGTTTGACAGTATGAGACATATGTTCTTTCTGAATTACACTACAAAGCAACATCAGACACTCATATTACAAGTGTTATAGTGGTTGTGTTATGGACCACCCAGCAATAATGACTGCTTTTGATCTACAGAATATAATACCTATATCTATGTGTGTGTAAAGCATAATTCACCATGCATTAAATTCTACTGGCAAGACATACAGTAAGAAATAGGGTCAGTGCCAGCTATAGCATAACTACAACAAATGTCCCTACTAGTCAAGCCACATGTGGCGAACGTGGTTTGCTGAAGTAAAAAATGAATACGTCTGCGAAAGCACTTGTATAAAGTGTTAACCTTTACAAATCACAAAACTCTTAAAGTCTAACTGGTGCTAACAGTGACAGTCCTTCAAATATTTAGAGTTTAACTTCATTTTTTCTATGCAATAAATCTCACTTGACATTTCTGCTACTTTTACACTCACAGCTGTTTTTTTCTGCTAATCAGCTGAAGGGAAAGAAATCCCTGACCACCAATGGGATCGCTGCGAAGCAAAAACTGGACAAGAACCAGTCTAAAAAGGCCAACGGAGCCAGCAACACTCTTCCAGTAAAACGCACCAATTCAAGTAAGAGATTGGGAAATTTTATCTGATAGATAATCTTAAAATGAGCCCTTCGTTTTTATGAGTTGACATTTTCTGAAGTGGACATTCAGCTGAAATTAAACTAAGCAGACATTAAGTCTGCATTCACTATTCTAGCTATTACACCACTAATTTCTTTCAAGGAAAAAGAAGCCACACAGATTTGTGGAGAATGCCGGTATGTGGAAATTGCAGTGCTGTTAGACAGCAGTGGCTCTGTTGACATGCTCCTTTGTAAACTCAATCACCCCAAATTCCATTTGAGACAGACAGTCATTTCCAGCCTGTCCACACACAGACATTCTAACCATTCAATTGCCTATTTACACGGACAACCAAATATTTGGATGTGGTGGTCAGTCTTTAATCTGTGTTTGCGCTTTCTTCATGAAACAAAAAGCTTTCAAATGGTGAGATCTTCTAATGATTTACTTGTATTACTGAACTTCACAGGTGTGGATCAGTACAAGTATGGGAAAAACAGAGTGGAGGCAGATGCAAAAAAGCTTCAAGCGAAAGAGGAGGAGTTGATGAAGAGAAAGCAGGAAATTCGAAACCGTTTGACCCAGTTGAAGAAAGACAAGAAGGACCTCCGCACTGCTCTAGAGAACAATGCAGGTTAGCTATACTAAACATTAGCTTGATTCTGTCTTCCTACAGAAATTACACACAAACACAAAACAATACAACATGATAAAGACACAAACCATGTGCTCTTTGTTGCCCTAACCACCCACAACCATGACAAGCGACAGAACACTTCTATTTCTGCAGCATTGTAGTGGGTAGACCTATCCACAATGAAATATCATTTGTCCAAAATCCCATCCCACAAACCTATATATTGAATTATATCATATGTATAACATCTACAGTAGGAAAGCGTTCTCAAGCATCTCTAACAGAGAGACTTAAGAAAGTGGAGGACGAATGTAAACTGAAAGAGGAGGAACGAGTCAATCTGGAGCTCGAGCTGACGGAGGTGAAAGAGAGTCTGAAGAAAGCCTTGAGTGGAGGTGTGACTCTGGGCCTGACCATTGAACCCAAAACAGGCAGCTCCAGCCCACAGGTCTGTAAAAACAGAGTAATGATGTCATACTGACTGTAGGTTTAGATCTCTTTCCGTTTTTGGACATAAAGGGCAGATAAAGTCAGCATGTGTCTTGTCTCTCTTTAGTCTCCAGTCTTGTTGAGGAGGATGATGGACAACTCGCCCATGTCCAGCTGTGACACGAGTGACACTGAGACCTGCTCTCTGCCCGTCAACAGCGCCTCTCTGCTGCGCAGACAGACGCAACAGAAACCATCACCTGTGCGAGGACACGTCCTCAGGAAAGCCAAGGTCAGTAACTTAGATAAACAACTTTTAATATCTGTAATATATTTTCTATATATTTTACAGTGCATGTCATTCAAATGTTGTCTTTTCTTTGCAGGAATGGGAGATGAAATCTGGCACATAAGTCATGTTTTTTACTCTTAATTCTAAATCTATTTATTTAATTTGTCCATATCGGAGCAATGTTGAAATCGAATTGACTGAATCATAGACACACCAGTTTGCAGAAAATAAATCCAGTGTCCAGGAATCCAGTGCCCAAGTTGCATGCTTTTTCACTAAGCATTATCACTGATTCATGATGATTTTCAATAGTAAACCACATTAGTACACAGCTAGTACAAAAGTACAAAACAGAAAAGAAAAAAAAATTATATGGTAAACCATATGCTTTATGTCCATAACGGCAAATTAAACATGCAGCTCATGTATAGAAAACTCACTGGTCTCAATCAGGAATCACTCACGTCTATAAATGTCTGTTTCTTTCTTCAACAAGAAGCCATTAATGGAAGACAAATTCTCCAAGTATTTATTTGTAAATGTTTAAGTAAATATAAGCCTCTCTGTGTTTGTTTGTGTTGATATTTAGTATGCCTTTAATTTAGCTTCATGCTGGTTATAGAGAGCAGCTTCTTTTGGAAATGGGATACATGTCATAAGATACATGTAAATTGCAAGAAAAAGTGTCACCTGTATGAAAGTTTTTTACATGCTTTTACTTATTGGTGCTTGCACCATTACTTTCAACTCCATGATCTGTCCAGACGTTTGGCTGTAGCAGTTGCTATGGTAACAACAGCCCATAGGGAACAGGGCAGCTTAGGCCAGGGTGTGGCCCTCTGTTGGCTGACTGCTCTGGAAACTGGGCCTGAAAATACTGCTACACTTTCCCTTAATGCTCCCCCAATGCACACTACAGTCAGGCTCATTTAGCCACTGCAATGGAAACAGCCGTGTGTGTGTGCGAGTGTGTGTGTGTGTGTGTGAGAGAGAGAGAGAGAGAGAGAGAGAGAGAGAATATACATCCTCATCAGAACACTGCAATACATCAATACACTGACAGTTATCCTGTAGATGTACTGTACGGTAAAACAGAAACATCTGTATGTGAAATTTCATTATAGTTTGTCAGACTGAATTCATTAGCTTTGCATATGCAGGTGTAAGTGTATGTTTACTTCAAGGAACCAAATGTTTGGTCAAACAAAAGAACGTTTGGCACAAAACTTAAAAGTCAAAATGTTTCATTCTCTTGGTTTATTTTTGATAGAAACCTGCAGAAACCTCTGTTACTTCTCATTTAAATACACAAATGGTGCTTTTAAGCAATGCTTAAACTAATTAACTTCTATTCCAGCAGGATTATGGAGTTTTGGTGCTTAAATTAGATGTGTATGACTGTACTTTAATATTCATGTGCAAAGCACATTTATGACTTTTTATTGTGAAGTAAAGCTTACAGTAGCTGTTGATTTGATTCAGACATGTATTAATATAATAACTTTTAAGAGCTAGTATTTGTCCAGTCAAATCAGCACTGGATAATCTACACAACTGCTTATTCTTTATCCATTTTGAATGACAATGCATTATATCCTTTTTTGACTTACACTTTTGAACAGTAAAATATTTTAGGTTCAAGCTGTCAATGCAGAAATGAGGGTCAAATGTTGTGGAATGTGAACAATTTTGCATTAAATGTTGTTTTGCTCTGAGGTTGGGGGAAGGTGGAAGCAAAGGGTTTCAAACACACCATTGTTTGTTTTGCACCTTATTATGAATATACCCAGTTTTATTTTGCTCTTGACTGTTGTCAACTTGACAACTAAAGTACTGTACATAGAAATAAACTGCTTTTAAAATTATTCCTGTCTTCTGTCTCTGACTATAGTTCAGTGTCTATTATGCACTATAAATGCAGCTTTACTGCCAACATTTTTATGGATGTTAAATTATAGTAAATAAACTATAATGATAAAATGGAGAAATAATGATGACCCTGATTTGCCTTGTGATCCAGCCGACCAATTCACGATTACATTACGTCATTAAATTATGCTTTACATGGGTGTTTATAGAAAAAAAAGATTTTTAACTTAACGTTCAATATAACGCTTAATTACGTTGGCGTATTAAATAGAAATAGAAAAATGGCGACCTCGTGCGGAAGCAAAAAAACACTTCTTCACTTCTTACAAAACAAGTCTGTTGAAAACCTGAAACCACAAGTTTAGTGTCAATGAAATCCCAGAACAATTTTGTTTAATTGCAGACATCTGTACTGTTGAAAATAAAATCGTTTAAATTAACTTTTTAATTCAACAAATAGAAATTAAAATCCGCCCCCGATATCACTAAAACAGTGTTTTAAAAAGTCCCGTTCACTACGATTGGTTCTTTCTGACAAGTGATGAGAAAAGTAACACAAACCGCGTGACATACGTTACTTATCTGTAGTCTGTCCGAGTTTATTAAAAAAAATACATTTATACAATGTCCCCGACCACTTTAAGAACGTTAAAATATCTTATAGGCAACGTACATCTCAGACTATGTAATTTATTTTCAAAATCAGTAACAAAGTCTGGAGAAGAATTATGGCTTGATATACAAATTCACCAGTCTCTTCACGGACGTTTTGATAATTTGGTACTGTTGATACAAAAAATCTTGCACAGAAACTGACCAACAACAGTAAAATCATACGTTTGTTGTCGCATATAAAACATTTACTTATCACGTATAAGGAGTCAGGCTGCCATATCTCTGCAAAACCGCTAGAGGGCAGAACTATGCTTTTTAATTGTTTATCACGATCGGGAGTGTTTACAGAAGAAGAAGAGAGCAACGTTAGACCTCGACCAGCGTTTCTACCTTATATTTACGTTTGTTTAATTCTTTTATTCCCAACGACAGTATTTGCACATAGTGACTTCACTCTATAAAGATGAATGAAGATATTCTCACCACTCTGAAAATATTGATTATTGGAGAAAGTGGAGTGGGCAAATCCAGGTATGACGCTCAAGTTTTCAGATAGCAACAGTAACATGCTGAAAGAGCCGTTCATCAGTGTGTTTTCATGCATTTATTTTTGTATCATTATTGCAGTCACAATAGATTATGAATAATATTATCTCAGTTTAAGAGGCAAAATGCAAAGAATTCATCTGAAACCCACATTTTCTCTGTTAGAGAATTTGAATGCTAACAGTGAGAAAGCATTTCCAATGTTGACTAGAATAGTTGAGATGTTTTGCACACGAAACTACATTTGTAATGCTAAACATACCTGAAATCATTAGATATCCTGATTTTGAGTGCTATGTTATTATTTGTATGTGTTTTCTACTAAGAAAACGAAGTCGAACTTTAAATATTCAATAGATTTTAGTCTTTATTCTTATTCTCTTACTATTTCAGTTTCAGTATTATGTGCTTTATTGGAATGACAACAATTAATTGTATGTGTTGTGTGTTGCCAAATATTTGCTGTGTACATTCCCCATGTAGGAAGGGCAGTTTGTCATTGTTTTGTATTCTCTCTCTCTCTCTCTCTCTCTCTCTCTCTCTCTCTCTCTCTCTCTCTCTCTCTCTCTCTCTCTCTCTCTCTCTCAGTCTTCTTTTGAGATTTACAGATGACACATTTGATCCAGAAATTGGTGCAACCATTGGTAAGTCTATGGCTGATGTACATTAAAGCAGATAGAGATTCAAATACAGTATTATTTTAAGTCCCTGAACTATGTGAAATGTTCACTACAACTAGTGAACATACACAAGCTGGTGTTTGAGGGGGAAAACTGCAAAAACCAGAATGCGTTTTGTATTCATTTTGATGTGCAAGGGACAGTTTTCTGCTGCATGTTCTTTATTAAAAGCTTGTTTCATCTTTAGGATAACGCCACCCAGTTTTGTATACCGGTTCAATCTTTAAATTGTTTACAGACTACTTTTGTGAACATGTGTTTCTTCCTGGGTCACTAATTTTGTGAAATGCCTAATGATGTAATAAAAAAAAGAGGCATTCTTTAAGACCACACAATGAGATCTGTATCGGTCACACATGCTGCTGTACTGCTGGTCTTATTTACAAAGAGCTTTGATGCCATTCTGGACACCCAAAGATTAAATAATAAATATTAAAATTGTAATTATCTATCTATGTCAAATCATAATTCACTTGTGTCTTTGCAATTGAAGTCAATGATGTTTATGGTCTACTGATTCTTCATCTACAGTGAAAAACCATCAACTGTCAAAACAATGGCCATCATGCAAAGATCACAGACGAAATCCCCCCCCTTATGCACTGGACATGTGCACTGAGAGTTTATGTACCATCCATATTCTTTCCTCAGCCTCTTTATTCCCAAATCAAACAAGGCCAGGTCTCCTTCATTGACCTCTTCTGGTAAATCTGTCAGTGCTGTGCTGAAATTGAGAAATAGTCTGTGCCTCTAGATCTTTCATACATAGACTGCTGAGAGATTTATACCACACGTCTTTCTCTGTCATCTTTACAAATGCTATTTTTTTCATAATTTTTCTTTTATAAGCGTAAATCACTTATGTTTCTAAGTGATGTGGCTGTGTGGAATGATGAGACAGGTGGTTGAGTCATTCTATTTTTAAATTTATCTGTATGTAATAAAGCCACAATTCCCTATTTAGTTGTAAATTCAGGCGTTTCTAACTTTAGGCCTCTGGGCTTGTTGCCTGACAACCGTCTGGCTCCCGCAAAAATTAAATTTGTCTCTATATATGAATGACTTTTCCATAATCCTCATAAAAGATCTGGAATGTATTTCCAATTACTTTGAATCCTCTTTTATTAAAAAATACACATACATAAACACATAAAAGAAAATTAAAGGAAGACATCATAGTAAGAAAAAAATATAAAGGATACGCATTCACAAAAAAAGTTAATAAGCTATATACTAAACATGTCATTTGTTATCCATTAAGGTGTAGATTTCAAAGTGAAGACCCTCGCAGTGGATGGAAACAAAGCGAAGCTAGCGATTTGGGTGAGAAGTCAACTAAGTTTCTTCCTCGTTCAGTGTGGTTTGTGTCTTAAAATGGTGAACTCTGTTTCCAATTTTCTGAGCGTTTTGTTTGTTAGTTAGTTAGTTACACTTATTAAGTCTCCGGGGCATTCATGTAATAGTTTAGACATCGCATGGGAAATACGTAGTTGCTTTTGCAACGTCTACTAAACTTGACGTCTCTTTGTTAATACACTAATACACCAGAAGATGGCAGTGTTGATCCTTATAATAGGTTTGCCCGAAGAATTTTTTTTAAAATGCATGTCTTGGTAATTCATACTATCCATTATTTTTATATTTGCAACATTTTACGTAACATCTGTAGAGTCATGATGTAAAGATTGGTTTTGTTTTGTGTTTACAGGACACAGCAGGTCAAGAACGTTTCCGGAACTTTAACACCAAGTTACTACAGAGGAGCTCAGGGTGTTATACTGGGTAAGTACAAAAAAGGTTTTTGGTTTATGTAACACGATATGGAATATGAACAAGGGATATTTTGTAAAATGATTTAGGCCTTTTTCTCACACGCATCACTGTTCTGAAATATCAAATCATGTGACGTTACGTTGACTTTATACAGTCCTGTTTATCTTGTGTCCTTCCAGTATATGACGTTACTAGGCAGGATACCTTTGCCAAGCTGGATAATTGGTTGACTGAACTGGATACATACTGTACAAGAAATGACCTTGTTAAGATGCTGGTAGGAAACAAAATAGATCAGGTAAGACCAGCTTTGCTGTTTTATCTCTACAAAGTAATTGTACTGTGTGGTGAATATGTTTTTATAAACCTGAATTTCTACATTTAAAAGCTAAGTATCAGTGTAGTGGCACAATGCATTGCTGGTTTTTAATGTCACATTGTATTGTGCGCTTTGTATCGTGTGATTCCTGAGGAGAAGCAAGAGTCAAATGTCTAATCTTCTCTAAACCAGTCTCTCGCTTCTGTCTCATGTGCAGCATTGGAAAGTTTGATTCATTCTAGTAAATTAGTTTGAGATGCTTCATAAACCATGAATTAAATTATGTAATTTAGTTTGGTAAGTTTTGCTGTTAGTTGCTATGTTTTTGGCTCAGTTACAATATATACATCAGGGTTTTTTTTAGTTTTCAATTGTTTCCTGTTTTTAATTTGATGTTCTCTCCATTGTATATTCATTCGAAATGTGTTTTTTTACTAGAGAATATGATTTTGATTAAAGTATTAATTACATAATAAGTAATAAGTCACTTTTCCCTTTTACTTTACTCTGTTTTAGATTATGAGACTGTATCGTAACTGTTTCTTAGGACAGTGGTTTTCTCTCTTTTTGTACAGGATGACCGTGAGGTCGAGCGAGATGTGGGCCTGAAGTTTGCTAGAAAACATTCCATGCTGTTCATAGGTAACTTGTCATTCACATTGTCTTTATCCTGTGCAGACGAATGTGATTCTGCTCAATAAACACAAGAGCCTGCCATAAGAATACATTTCCTTTTTACTTAGTTTTTATTCCTATGTCTTTTCAAGATTCATCACCTTCACACATTAAAAACTCAGACTTTTGACGTAAGCTAGTTTATTCTCCTGCCATAATACACAGGCTACTATTTTTACACACTTGGGCCCATTTGCTAAAAACAATCATTATGGTATTTAATTGAAATGGATTATTTATACAAGTTGAGCATTTATTTATTATGACAGCAGATTCAAGTCAGACTTTACAATGGTTCTAATTTATTTCTCATTTGTGGTTGTGTAATCGTAACAGTCCTGTATATGTATTTACGGGTGACGTCCTGCATTCTTCTGAGCTGTGGGTTTGGTTTGTAAGTCATGTGACATGCCTCATGAGTGGGTATGTAAGCAGCCATCTGTCTGAATTAGCCGCAGAGTCCTCACACCAAATGAAATCAGCAGATGGACGGCATAGCTGCAGCACTGCTTTTTTACTTTCTTCAGATTTTATGTTTCCTATTCCCTTTTCCTTTGCTACGTACTTCTTATTATCCACAGCCAAGTGTTTCACGCACCATGTGGTTAGTTTAGGTGAACGATTGGGTCTTTGTTTTTGCGGCACGCCATACTGACATATTTTATCTGTATGGTGCAATCAGACTTCCAGATTGCATTTAGTTTAATGCTTTGAATATGTGTTATGCTCTACGTACATTTTTTAGGCTGGATTGTTTTTGCACAACTACACAGACACACATTTTTGGCTGACGCATTGCATACATTTTCATTTGCTCAGCACGATTCTCTTAAAACTGTTACTCTACCATGGCAGTGGTTGACCTAAAAGAGAAAACTGGTCACAGATGAAGACTTGAAGAGTAACGTCTGCTGCGGCGCCTCTCGTGAAACTTAAAAAATGTTATGCACGTTGAATTTCTCTACAAAGTGCAGTCTGACACATTCCTGGGACACACACATTTAAGCTAAAAGTAATTTCTCTCTCTCTCTCTCTCTCTCACTCTCTCTCTCTCTCTCTCGCTCTCTCGCTCTCTCTTTAGAGGCCAGTGCTAAGACGAGGGATGGCGTTCAATGTGCGTTTGAGGAGCTGGTGGAGAAGATCCTGCAGACTCCAGGTTTATGGGAAAATGTACACAAAACCAGAGGAGTCCAACTGACTGAACTATCTGAAACATCTTACGGAGGCTGTGGAGGATACTGCTCACTTCTCTAACTTAAAACAGTACAGGTTAGATTAGGGTACATGAACCAAAAAGGTACCTTTGCATAAGTGGCCATAAGAGAAAAGTTGGACGGTGGTGATGGCTTAAATCATTAATCATTTTAATGGGATCTCTGAAACACCAGATAAACTTTAGGAGGAACCTTCTCCAATTGGAAACATATTGAAGACACGCTTATTATTTACAAAAAAGATGAAGCTTAATTACACCTCGGATAGGTTTGCTCACCAGTTTGTATACTTCTTGCAGCGTTTTACTTTGTTTTGTCCTTGCGCCTGTGTTTCTTATTAAGGAAGAGGTAAACACTCATCAGCCCAACTCAACCTTTCAAACTCCTGGAATGAGACCTCAGTACAACACAGATTTCCATCAACATGCCCTCGCTTGATGTCTGCAGTGTGTGTTCTTTCACTATCAGGCCATCTCTGGATTCCACTTATTCTTCCTGTCAGTCACTTACGTTAATTCACTTTCTTCTCCCGCTACACGAATCTGTATTCAATTCACTTCTATCTCTGTGTTTTCACCCTGCGCTTCACATCAGCCCTCTTTTCTTTTACAGAATAATAGAGTTAGCAAGCTTTTGGATCTGCACTTTATTGCTTTTATTGACTTGGACCGCCCACTCAAAAACATGATTTTGAAAGGTTTATAAATCAAACAGATTGGCACAATGACTTTCTGTTGTACATAAAAGAGGGTAAAAGGAATACGAATACAAGGGAATAGATGAGGAGGCTTTCTTGTCTTTACAGTTACTTTAACTTGGACGAAAACGTCTGGCCTGCAGCCGTAACGTTCACTGTACTGTCAGTTTGTCTCAGAGAAAGGAAAGACAAATTTTGTCCATGTTTAAATGTTTTGTTGATGTTTAAATGAAAGTCTTGGAGTGAGTCATTAGGGTGTGACTATAGACAGCTGGTTTTCACACAGAGAAATGGAACAAAAGGACAAATTTAGAAACCATTTTTTATATAATACCTTACAGTGAATCAATGCAGAATAAATGGTAACACTCCCCAGTTTCCAATCTGGACCATTAGATCTGTAATATTTTAGCGATATACTGTTTGCCTTAGAGATAAATCCACAGGGTGCCAGATGTTTAGGCTTTATTCACTGCTTGGAAAGATCCTTTTCAGAGGCAATCTGACTTTGAGACAGTGTTTGGTAGATGTGCAAGTTTACACATTCCTTTTTATTTGTGAATAAGTTAGTATTTCAGTCTTAATATTTACTTATTTACCAGTTGCATGCAGTTTTTCTCCTGTTTTGAAGTGTTAAGAATTGTGTCCTTCAGCAGTTTGTAGGGTGACATAGTGTATGTTTGGATCTTTCACTGCATATCAGAATCATCCCATATGATAAAGTGGGTCTGAAAACTTGTGTTGTTTACATAATCTGGGATTATTCTTTAATCAAATACCTCTGTTTTATATAGTATATATAGTATATTAGTATTATATAGTATTATTATTAGTATATAGCATATTACTGTTCACATTATCAGTTGTTATATTATTATATAGGTTGTTACTATTCCTCAGTTGTGCTAAATAATGATTATAATTCACAAGAATGTATTAAACAATATTGCATGCTTTTATTGCATATTAATGGCTGTATGTAATTATTTGCTAAAAATGGACATACTCATAAATACATTGTAATATTCATACTCCACTGGCTCTTGAAATGATAATATTTTGCTTCTGAAAACTCTCTCTTTTCACTCTCTCGTACTTTTTCCAGTAGTGAGTTCTTGTTAAATATGACCCACCACAGGAATGCATCTCCAGGCCTCTGCGATTTCACCGTTTCCCGTTACATTTCTGTGTGAATGCTGTTGTGAGCGCAGCGAAGTGTTTGCTTATCCGTGCGTTCAAACGGCATCAACGTATGGTTTCCGCACCTGTCCGATATCATGAATCCAAATTATTGCCTTCGGACAGACACGTAGGTCCGGTAACCATAGCGATCGCCCACATTTTCCACTATAGCTATATCTTCACAGCTGCTTCACCAGGAAGTGCGTAATTCTTAGTTGACAAATGAAGTCTACATCTGTATCTGCAAACACAGAATTGTCAGAAGAAAGTATGTCTCGATCAAACGTCAGCAGCACTTTGCAGTGTCCATCATGTTATCCTTATATGACAGGCTGTCCACGCTAGTCGTGTAATTCTGTAAGTTTTATTTCCCCAGGAGTCTTTCTTAAATGCTCCCTGCACCTGCCAAATAGAGTTTTGCCTTTTCCAATACTGGCTCAGGAACAGATATTCCAGATGCAATATTATAATTGCATATATAATATAATAACTGAGGGATATTTACCTGCTGAAAAGATCAGCATGAATTTTAGTAGTTAAAAGAAGAGATTCACCAAAATACGATGTTTTTTTTTATTTATTTACTCACCCTTATGTCTTTCCAGCAATATCTGATTTTCTCTCATTTGAGCATAAAAAAATATGATATAGTAAAATGCTGTCATGATATCTTCATATATGCAATTAATACTGTTGAAGCTCTAAAAAGCACATCCATCATAAAAGATGACTCCAGTGGGTTAATCCCAGCTAAATTTGTCTTATTTCTCACTATTTTAACTGGTTGACCAAATCTTGCTGGTTAAGATGGTTAAGTTTATGTGAAATTTTGGTAATGATGGACATTAAATCTGTAGTAATTTCTCTTTAGACTCCATACTTCTGGTGTCATGACCCTGTTCATTTTTTTTTTTCATTTATTCTCATTGATGTGTCAGTCTGAAGTCTTATATCTATACGTTTCTGCATCGGTCATCAGCCCATGTCCCATTAACCATGATCCCTCCCCACAGTGTGCAGACGACCTCTCTGCGGGCTCATCACACTGTCCTGCATGAGATCATTTTGGTGGTTTCATAAGGTGTCAAGTTCTCCAGACGTCACTGCAGTTGGTCTTGCTTTCATTATCATTCTGACTGATTTGCTGTGTCGGCTCGACAAGCGGAGCCAGGCGGTTGTGGGTGGGCGCGTGGCCTGCAAAAGCGCCTGAAGGGTCGAGTTTAGCTATGATTTTTGAATTTGTATTTCACGCTAGATAAACATTTTAGTGCAACGTTCTGTGTTTAAATCCAAAGGAACATTTTCATTAGCATTATACTGTAACCGCTGTTTAGTGTGGGGTGAAATGGTAGGGTTTCTTTGTACCTCACATCCTGTAGCTTTTGATGCCACATTTGGCGAGCGTTACTGTAAAGCCTCGGTTAACTGTAATATTAGTCTGAATAGCAGTTTGCTTGGCTGCGTTTCATTTCCTAATCCTTCTTAGGTCTGAATCTAAAGGATTTGGTGTTCATGTTGATTAGCAATGCCTGGGGTAATACGGGCAATCTTTTGCAATAATCCAGTGCAACTTTCACAATCAATTGTTGCCAGGTTTGGAAATACATACTGTAGACTGCTAGCATAACCACTTATTATTACCAGATGATTAGCATTTCTGAAAAGTTGAATACGTACCTTTGACATCTGAGGTTATGTTGGTCACAGTACAGAGCTTTGATACTTAACCCACAGCTCACATTGTTGTTTAAAGTCTGTCTTTCTCTAAAATTGTTATTTAACAAGTTTTTTGTAAGAAGCTTGTCAGATGTAATAAGTTTCAGTTTTATTAGGAGCAAATTGATATGCTGTGCCCCAACCATGAGTCTACAGAACAAATCATTTACAATCAAGTCTAGTCTTGTGGTTTAATGTCATTTACACACTGTTAGGTAGCAAACATTTAGACTTTTATTGACTGGTGTCTGATTTGTGGCATTATAATAAACATTTTAAAGCAATACAATTTTTAGCTTTTGGTTGTGTTTGCTTTCAGTATATCTATGCTAGAGTTTCTTAATAGTTAAATAAAAACAAACTTTTAGCTGATATGATATATACATTGTAACTATTCTACTAGAAAAAAGTTTCATTGGAAGTATCTCAGACATTACCTTAAAATGTCATTATTCATGATTTAAAACCTGTATATGACACTTTCTTCTGTGGAACATAAAAGAAGATTTTCTAATAAATGTCTTTTTTGTTTCCTTACAATGAAAGTCAATGAGGGTCAATGTTGTTTGATTACCAACATTCATCAAAACATCTTCTTTTGTGTTTTGCAGAAGAAAGAAAGTCAAACAGGTTTAAAGTGAGGGTGAGTAAATGATGAGTTTTTTTATTTTTGGATGAATTTTCCCTATAAAGCACTTGATGTTTGTCTTAACCCATCTATACATCAGCTGCTCGCTGTCTCACTGACAATTTGTAAAACATTATTTACAGTAATTTTCAGTTTTCTGTGTGCTAGACAAATGATATTTCTGAAATCTGTTGCACAGACTTTAGATTCCTCCTCGTTGTCCACTCTCTCAAGATCCTATTTCTTTATTTGACAGAGCTTTGACATCCTGTCACACATCTCCGTTCGCCTCCCTCTCTTCGTCTTTGGTTCTGATGGGCAGCAGTTCTTTCCTCATCAATAAAAAGGAACTAGAAATTAATAACACTGTCTAAATTCTGGACTGCAATGTCTACCACATGGATTTTGACGTAACCGTGACCATCCGTCTTCTAGTCCTCATGTATTGATTTAGTAATGAAAAAATAAAAGACCCTACAAGGAACGGAAAATAGGTCCTCCCCTCCTAAAGTCAGTATTTAACCGAAAGCAAAGTGGGCACATGGGATGCTAAAGTATGAATTAGTGGCTTCATTCATCTTCGGCAGGTCTGCGGCCTTCACAAAATACCTTTGGCCCGGGTCGTCTCGCTGGAATTCCTGTAGCGTTCTGTCATTCACTCCACATGTACAGACACACATAAGGACTACCAGATTGACTACTACAGTATAGAGTGCTGTAGCCACAGGTTTCTATAATAAACTAATCACATTGTATCAACACGCACAGGGTGTAAGCTTTCCACAAGCAACGAGAGGCTGTGCCGTGGAGAAACCGCATGTTTTACATTTGTGTTTGTAAGGAATGAAAAAGATAAAAGCGGTGGTCGTACGAATCAGATGATTGGCACATGCGGTAACAGATTCTTTATTCAGTGCAAATAATCTTCCCTTGGAATATAATTGTTGTATTTATTTGTCTTTGACTGTCTGATCTTAACCGATTTATACGTGCCAGTGAACTGAACACACGCAAAACTGCCTGAAATTATACGGGCGGATGTTTCGATAGTCAATAATATGAAGATCTGTTGAATCTCCTTCCAGTGTTTTTAACTTGATACTTTTTTAAAATTCTTTTTATTTTTTTACTTTTTTTGTTTTGTTTATGTAGAAAATTATTCAACTATGAAATATTAAAGTGAATAGGAAAATAACATAAGTGTTTTTTATGAAAAATAGTGACAAGTACTGCTGGAATATACAGTAAAACCCATCATGTTGCGTAATACAGGCGATACATTTAGTAAAATTGAACGTAGTACTAAATCACAATGTTTTGATTTTACGTCTCTACCTCAGGTTGTAGATTACCTGTCTGTTTACTTACCGCTCCTACCAGCCCATTCTGATTAAACTACGTCAGAATTAACTAAAGTCATTAGTAAAGTCATTAATGTGCCTTCTGTAATGTGTTGACTCGTTTTCATCTTTTACTCAGTATGGTGCAAAAATACAAGAAAGTACAGAGTATGATTAATGCATTCTGGAGTGTATTGTGAGTGCAAGTCATTTTTCCTTATACCTCTGGCTTTAGAAGTGTTCCTACACTGCTGGAGGTCTCAAGTCTGATTTCACCCTTGGCAAAGTTCAGAGCTAAAATGTTTACATTCAGCCAATCAAGATCCAGACAGTAGCGCCTACTCGAGAGTGAGGTCATGAGTGCTCTCGGCTTAAATAGTGCTGCCACTAACAGCAACATTATAAGGAGGTTACTGCCCTGTAGTGTATCTGCGCTCACACCGCATCATTTACATCTTACAGCAGCAAAGTTTTGGTTTATACCTCCCATTAGCATACACTTCAGGTGACCCCAACACAAGTTTTGAGATGTATTGCTGTTTAGTATATATCTGATATAGTAACACGTACCTCAAAAGCACCTTCTGTGACCACTTGTGATTGACTTTATTTTCATTTATTCATAAGTACAGTAGATGCTTTAACACAAAGAAAATGTTCAGCTTTGCGCTTAATTGACTTTTCAGTAGGTGGTCTTTTATAATATCCAGGTTGCTATAGAATATGATGAGATATAAGTGTGATTTCAGTGAAAAAATCTGTATTGAACATTAAATTCGGATTATCTACTTCTACATCTTATCTGAACTAGCTTATCTTACACCGGTTCTTGGGAGGGCATCTTGGGTCACGAGCAGGGTAGACCATGGATAAAATTGCAGAGTAAAATAGGCAATAGCAAATTCGGACTCTGTTGCATAAATTACATAATGTAATTACCTCAGAAAACCCCATGCAAAAATACAAATGTGACATTTAAAAGTTCTTAACCCCTTAACTTAGTTAAAAAACAAAAAATGAGAGAAAAATCCAATTTATTTCTAGATATATAATTTTTGTGTATGTGTGCCCCTGTATTATTGCTTGTGTGTCAATGTGTTTTTATTGTGCAAGAGAGAAAAATAGGCCTTTACTTAATCCATTTACTTTTATATACTATTTATAATGTGTTTATATGGTTGTATTTATATTTGTTGATAAGTAAATGCATTAGCTAACATAAACTTTAATACTTCCACTGCTTTTATTAATCTTAGTTAATGTTCATTTTAAATGTTTTAAAAATGACTGTAAACATTAGTTAATGCACAGTAAACATGCTGAAAGAATGTATGTCTCAGTGTTAGTTTACCTTAGTTTAAACTGAAACTGTGTGTGTTGTATGTTAGAATTGGTGTGTGTGTACATGAGAGAGTTTTGACAAATGAGATCAGTGTTCCCATTATAATCAAATCTCTCTACAGTGTTTGGATTAGATTCTGTCTGTTATGTTGTCAGGTCTGGATTAGGACGTCTGTTATAGTGGAACCTCAGAGAACTTTTGATCTTTAGTAATTGTTTGAGTGGAAAGTGGAGTATTTCTGTGAACTGCAGTGGACGCCAGAGAATCTAGAGAGATGTATATAACCTTCATACAGCGAATCCCAAGCACATCTCACTTTTTTATTGTCTTTTTATTGCTTTGGTTAGACGACAGAGAGCAAGAGCCTTATTTGTAATGTGATGTGCATGTGCAAAAAGATTCAATGTTGATTCAATTACGTTGGCCGATCAATCATATTCCACGAGCAAAACAAAGAAAGCGGAAAAGTTGCAGTCTGGCCCGACTTTTCTTTTTCCCCGGATAACTAAACTCTTTTGTTTGATGAGTGAGTGCGTAATTGAAAAAAATGGTTTGACTGTCAAAAAGTCTCCTTCAGCGATAAGGCCTCTACTAAACTCTTGCCATGCTGTTGATATTTAAAATACATCCCTGTGTTTTAAATTTCCCATTTCTTAAAGAGTGTTCGGCTCTCTTAATGTCCTGTAAAGTGACTTGTAAATCCAGACATCAGGCTTCTATAAAAAAAATACAAACACGCTAAGACATGTTTAGTAATGAATGACTTAAAGAGCAAACCAGCGTATAAAAGGCTTTAGGCCTGCCTGTGGAAAGTGTCCATCAGCTTTGGGATTTATGAAGGCATCACTGAAGCACTGGATTGTGTGATCGCTGCCCCAGAATGCCAGTTAAAAAAGTCTTTTGGCTACTATAGCGATGCCACACGGCCTGCCAAAGTTTACTGCTTTTGTGGATTTCTTTGGAGAAAATATATTACAATAGTAGTACAGCATGTCTGTGTATACAATTATTGACAATACATAACAAAAGTTACACAATGAGAAGAACATAGAGGAGAACATTTGCTACTGATGTATTACAGATACAGAAATGGTTCAACTAATAGCAGCTCGGGAAAGGAAAAAAGGAGATGCTGGGAGCAAAGCGAACTGAGGTTATGTATTACAGATGGTAATTTGTAAATCATAAGCCCCATTCAGAGGTCAGTTTTGAAACACTGCAAGGCTTATGCGTATGGAAACTTTTGTCTGTAATTTTTCATTGTGATATGATACCCTAATATGCGTTACTGTCGGTCTAGTTGCAAATATCGTCTGCCTGAAAACATTTGGCAAATGGACACTGGCATCCAATATGGTTTCTTTGTATATATCATTGTATAGTCTAGAATACATCAGAAAATGTTTCCCAGAGACCAGTATTTTGAGTTGGCGTCTAGACACTTTGTTTATTGACAACAGTAGGTTTATCCAAAGTGGAGAAGTTACCTTTAAAATTTTTAAGTGCTTTTATTGACTCCACCAGCTTACACACATGATACACAAATACAGAACTCTTTGAACTTTTGCTAAAATGTGGGTTTCTATTAAACATATAGATAACAACTAATTAAAATAGAAATAGAAATAGAAATACATTTATTAGTCGTTTTTATAATTGTGTAATTTGCAGTACTTGTTAGTCCATACAATTAAATAACCATTAAATGTTTAAAAATAAGTTCTGTAAAGTGCCTTATAGACCGTTACCAGGCACACATTACTGGAAAGTATAACATTCTTTAACTTTCATTGTTATACATATATAGTTTACTTAAGGTTATTAACTGTATATAATTTTAAATGTCTGCAGTTATGGCATAAGTTCAGTTTTATAATCATACTCCACCCCTCCTCTCCTCAGGGAACAACAGCATCTTACATTCGGTGTGACTGGAAATTTCAGCAATGTCTCTGATTAAAGCGCCTCCTTTTCCTTCAAACATCTCTGTTTAATGTCTTCACAGAGCTACGCACAAAGCAGCGTATTGTGCATATGTGTTTTAATAACATGCCCTTTAAACCACAGGGTTTTTTTCTGTTTAAATTTTTGGTGGTTTCTTGGAGGTTCACAGTAAAAAAATGAAAGACAGGAAATGTTTTGAGCACCTCAGGTTAGCTCACTGAAGTAGCGCTTGAGAAACACAGTCGTCTCCCTGGTGTGCTAGTTTTAAAGAGTGGCATCTAAGCCAGAATACAGCAATGAGTGTGATTCTCTGTCAAACATCTGTAATGGTGGAATAACAAAACGACAGAAAAACTGCAAGAAGACAATTGCAACTACCACCTTCTGCTTTGCAGTTAAAGTAAAAAATATCTAAAGGAAATAACCCATTAGGAAACACACTAGATCAAATTTATTATCTGTGACTCAGACTGTGGTCGTGTTTGCATCATTTATGCACATAAAAAGCTATTTAAGAATATCTTAGAAGATAATAAACGTCTAGTGTCTATCAATCTCTTTTTAAGGAAAAATTATTTTCTGGTTTGAAAAATGAACCAGTCTTTGAAAATACTATTAATTCCTGTATATATTAGTGCCTACTTTAAAGAGTGATATGTTTAGGAAATACAATAATTATTAAATTTCAAAATGAAAAATTATATTAAGTTATGAGTTATGTATTTTGGCATAAGCATAAAATCAAAGTTAGATAGCTATGTTTTGGTGCAAAATACATTCAATAAGCGGTAACAGTGGGGTTTACTGGCAGTGCAAAGTCTTTTTTTTTATTTAGGCTTATTTGCACTGTTAGGTTGCACTAAATGGACAAATGAAAAAAATATGTAATAAATGTATTACTGCATGATAAATACCCATTTATAATCATTATGTGGGCTCAAATAGCTATCCCAGTGGCTAATCAGTGCTCATATTCTGGAACACGATTCCTGCAGACGGCGTACGGTCCATTGCTAATTAATGAACCAACAGACCATCTAGGCAAGGTAACCAATTATTCCAATATGGAACATGGGTCAGATTTCTTCATCTGACTGGATAAGTTTTTCCCTGTTCGGATGATTTTGGAAATTCTTTGTGCTCAGGTTTTGTGTGTATGTGTGTGTGTAGTGTTTTGACAGTAATTTGGACCCTGTGTCTGATGAGAGGGGTGGAGAAACATCTGGAGTGTGTCACTGGACTGGCCAAGCCGGCATCCCAACCTGTTCATATCCCGCAGCTAGATAATGGGTAAGATTCACAAAGTCTGCTCAAAACTTTAAGCAAATGGCGATCTTTAGAACCGAAATGGCAAAGAAAAAACTTGTTTCATTCTTACTGGAAATATTTGCTCATATTGCTGTCTTTGCCAGTCTGTGTAGAGAGAAATGGGGACGAGAGGGGAGAAAATTAGGTCGGATGAGTAGAGCGGCTGGTTTATTCTGATGTCCTTTATGGTGGAGGTCATTTTGCAGATGATTTTCCTTTAATGTTGTGGTAAAACTTCATGCTCTGATGAGTGCTTTGCTCTTACTCTAGATGTCTCTGTCCATCAGCATTTCATTATTTTTTAAACACAACATTATTTAGCTGCCTTAAATTTTTAAGTTTAATCAAATTGGCAAATTATTTTAAATGTTTTAGCTTATGGTTTTATATTACTTCAACTAAGCAGTTACAACTTTTTATTTCATTTAGTTAAGTTTTTAAGTTAATGCAACTCAAGCCAAAATGTAAATTTAAGGCAGCAAAAATAAAAAAGTTAAAATGATGTAGTGTTTAAAATAAAACAGGATGTTAATATGATGTTTAATAGGATGGTTCAGTTTAGGGATTATGCTTTCTATATTTATTTCTTAGAAATTCACTGCAATGCCATAGAAGAACCATTTTATGTCAAAACCATTTATTTTTTCATAGCCTAAAGAACTTTTCTCCACTACAAAGAAAGAAGGTTCTTTGAATGTTGAAGGCTCTTCGTGAAACGAATTTTTAAAAGTGTAATGGAGAGTAGTTTCTTTTTATTCAGTAATGATTTTAAGTTCTTGTTTGTGTGTATTAAACATAAAGCCTTAATCCAAATTCACGTTTCGGGTATCATCTCTCTTTCTGTCTTGTCTGACCCGTATTTTGCCTAACTGGCATGTTTAACCACGGATTCCACATCATTTAGAAGCGGGCCAAGCAGCATGCTAGAACCATTAATGTGAAAGAGAGAAGCTGGAGGGGCACAAGAAAGATGAGAAGATGAAGAGATAAATCAGTAAAAACTAAACAGTCAGAAACTCTTGTGACTCTTTGTGCTGCTTGTTTTTATCAGTGTGCCGTTGATGGTTTGATATTCTTTTCTGAAGTCTTTTTAAACTGTTGTTTGGCAGTCGGTCCGTTGTTTGTGTGTTGGCATTGTATTCAAGCCCAGCACACTTCAGTGTGTTTATGTACACGTGTTTGTGAGTGTGTATAGTGTGTTTGCACCTACTGCCAGTCTTGGTATTTGGTATTCAGGGCAGTTTAAAAAAAAAAGATCAAATTTAACTTGCTGATTTAATGCAAGAACTGTCTGATTTAGTTTGCAATCAGGCAACAAAAAGCAGAAACACAGCGGCCTGGAACATGTGCCATCCCTAACCTGATGCTGTCATCCTTCAGTTTCTTAAAATCTCTCATGTAGAGAAACGCTTTCCTGAATTACACAAGTAAATGAAATTTGTCTTGCTTCAGTTTTTTTTTTTTTTGTGGTGAGTTAAATACCAGTAGAATGTCTGAGAATGATGTTGCTGAAGGTTTGACTGACTGGTTTGTTTAGATGAAGGAAAAGCGTAGCTCCCTGTCTCTCGATGCTGTAAATACCTTAGTGCCACGACAAGCATCATGTGTTTGTTCCCAGCATTTGTTCGGGATTAAGCCCTATAAGGAAAGACAAGATCAGACAGACCTCTGTTCTCATCATCCATTTCCAGTTCTGTTTGTGCCGTGCGGCGTCTTTGAATGTACTGTGTTGTAACCAGCGTGAAAGCAAACAAGGCCGTTGGAGAGGTTGACGGGACTTCTTTCCAAAAGATGCACAGGCTAAAATTGGAGAGTAACATGTCAGCCGAACTTGGGTCAAACCACAAAGACCGAATTAGTGAAATTTAATTTGCCCGTCTGTACACTGTGTGAATTTTTCATCATATGTTGGGCTGAAAACATTTCTCCTTGGAATTTTGTCATTGTAAAATCACAACAACTGTTGGGTTTATTCATAAATAGAGTAACAAAAATCAGTGCTGATGTTAAAAGCTAAATGAATAAACCATGTTTAACTGTTAACAATTATGTCTTAGATCATGTTTTATCTAAGAAGATTGCACTGAGCTGCAGACTTTAATGAAACGCCAAGCAAAATAAACTTCAAATGTTTTTATTTAATGTTCTGTGAAAGTAAACAAGGTTCCTGGCAAAAAAACCCTGAACATTAAAAGACAATCCGATAATAAATGAGATATTATGCATTCCTTCATTGGATAAACATCCAGTCTCTACAATTAAAAAAGGGAAAAAAATGAATATAACTTAACAATAAAAAATCAGACTATTATTACAAGTTTAGGTTTTTACAGTCTTTAATCATTTAAAGATGTTCTAAAGTGTGCACAATTTTTTTTGTCAGACACATTTTGTCAGGATCCTTTTGAGCAGATTGTGCAAGGAAATAAAAAAGTTAAAAAACACATGAGCATTAGTTAAACTCAAGTTGATATCCTTCTTCTCTTTGTTCATTGCAAAGGCCAAATGAAATTTGAAATGATCAAAGCAGGAAAATTAAAGAAAAATTCAAAAGCGCATCAGATTTTCCACATTTAGTTGGGAAATAGACTTAAAAAATGACCACACTGCTCTGCTGATCAGAAATACAGGGATGCGTATGTATTCATCTCAATCAATGTTTTTGAAAACAAATTTTTAAATTGTTTTCAGGCATTCAGTGAAGAGTAGGACAGATAAGAGCAGCTTGTTTGAATAAATCTCTTTGGCCTTTCTAACCACAAACGGGTGAAGATTTTTAAAACAAAAACCCAAACGGCATAAAGTGTTCGTTATGGCACAAACAGTATAATAATCAACAGAAGAGTCAACAGTTTCTCTAAATTCTGTTCGTGGCTTCTATAACACTGATGTAAATAATATTTGCATTGAACGGTCTTTCCGTTCAATCAATACAAAACTAACACAACTTGGTTAAACCAAAAACATTAACTAAAACAGTTCAAACCGCAGGACAAACAAACGTAGATTGAAAGAAACCTTTTAAAGTTCACTGATTCAGTGATGTGGTAATACTGCAATGGTTTTTTTGTTTTTGAAACATGGAAGTGTCTCTAGTACTTCTTGTAAACAGCAATTTGCGAGTAATTCCAACCAGCTGAAAGAGAATGGGGGTAAAACAAGGCGCGCCAAGTCATTTACTTTTTCCACTAAAGTACCTTGTTCTGTGCATAATTTGTGAGAAGGCAACACGTTTTATTTAGTCATAAATATCCCTTTGGGTCCTCTTTGTCTCAAACAGATACAGATGAAACCTTGAAGTCTCTCTATCTTCTACACATGCTCTCTTTCTTGATATCTTGTGTTTTTGAGAAATGTGCCTGCCGATGAGCGTGTACATGAGCGAAAGAACGAAACAGGGCATAGTGATACATTGTGACTGTGATGGAGGGGGTCAATGAAGGTGGCATTGTTGCCTGACTGAACTTATCTATCCGCTCATGGCTGTTGTTGGCAGGTGACAGTTGAAATTTACAACTTTACAGACATAACATTGTCGTGGTCACGGCCACATGAGATACTAAGACAAAACATGCAGAGCCGGCCTCACGTTTGTAAGCTTGTCTGTGAATTATGAGGGCGCTGATTTTTGTAAGGTCATCAAGTTCTCATTCTGCGGTACGCCCACATTTTCTTGTTCTCCTGTCATTTCAACTGTTTTATTTAAGACAGAGAGGACCTTAACTGTACATACTTACTGCTAATCTCTCTCTCTCTCTCGAGAATACATGAAGGCACTTTGGTGCGATACAATACAAATTTCTGATTAATATCAAAATAAGTTAACATTGCAAAAAAGTGTCTCGTTCAGAAATACAGTCGTTACAGACAGTTCATCAACACCTATCGTAAACGTTTGTGCAACGTAAAAGGAATGCACAAACGAATTAAGTAAACAAGTGCTGCATTTTTGGGCACTCGATCGTACTCATAATAACAATAAAAACAAACGAACCGAAAAGAAATTCATTCTTGATCAGTACCACAAATTATTAAACAATATTCAAAACGACAAATAAATTCCAAAAGTAGAAGAGAGGGATCTTCTGTTTGTGTGGTGGGGAAAAGGAGGTGTGTGTTAGTATTTGTGCATGATAGGCACTTTAACAGTCTTGATTTCAGCTATGTGTGAAGATTTCTGGATGATGCAGCTGGTGGTCGCCGCGGTAACTGCATCCTTGGGCTGCGCCAGGTTAGTGAGGGCCATAGCTGCGTTGATCTCCCTCCAGTACGTCTCGTCTTTCCTCTGTCCCTTTTCCTTTTGTGTACCGCTGCTAACATATAAATGCATACAAAAGGCTGTTTAAATATCTAATCACACTGCAAGTATTTTTCCAAATTAAAAAATGACAAGCAACACACTACTATATTCATTACTCAGAAAAGCGATCTGATTACTTCTGAACATCAGCAACTTGGAACATTCTGTGATCAATAATTTCAAATGTCACATGAAAGCTGAGTTTAGTGGTGTTTCGAAAAAATTATTTTTTCTGGTGAAACAAACACGAGCCCTGCGTGTGCTTGCCAGCTTCAGTCATACGCACCTGTCACATTTATTTGATCCATGATCCACAGTCTCTGTAAATACAAGCACAGAACAAAGCCAGCGTCAATAACAGAACACTTTCACAATCTTAATACTGACAGATGTGACAAGCAGTCAAAGAGACAGAGAGGGAGAGAAAGACAGTAAGTAAACATCCAGAAGAACTGTTTATGTACACGGTAGGTCTTTGCTACCTAGAGCTTTTTGTGGATGGGGTGAAATGGTCCATTAACAGATGGGAAGCTCCTCGTTTCCATTTACACTGTAAATGGTGGAATCTTTTTATCCAGATGCTTGGCACAATGAGGATATGTTATTTGTCAACGCAGAGGTCAACTACACACATTTAAAGCTAAGTACTTAATGATAATTATTTCCTCTACCACACATGCATATCCAACCTAACTCTTCAATCTTGTAAAGACAAAAACAAAACAGATGTATGAATTTTGAAGGACTGTTGCACTAGACTTTCATTTTTATGTGAAATGTCTTTTACAGATGCTGAATCTTTCTCAAACAACATCAACAGTGTCGCAAAACCCTTTAGTCCGGATGTCTTAGTTCGTCCCCTGAGGCGGCCCGTCTCGTGCGTTTACCTCATCCCAAACCCTGCTTCTCCCATGCACCCGTCGGATCCGGACATTGGAGCGCCGCCCGGACACCTGCGTGGCCAAACAGCACCTAATCATCCCCAGTGGTACGTCTGAGCTAGTGTTAAACTTGTTTTTCCTTAAAAACCGTTCACATGTGCTGTGAATGGCAACTGAGTGTTGAGGCGGTATAGCAGCGGGCCAGTACCGCCCCGGGCTGCCGTGAGTCTGATTAGGAAATATCCTGTTGTGCTCAATGTGCAGGGTAATAGTTTAACACAGCTGAGAATGAGCACTAATCCAGAATAACAGTGACCCTCATCCTCACTCGATATACACTGATCTCCTCTGGGTTCAGTGAGAACTCATGTGTGTGATTGGGAGGAAACATGTAGTTCATGTACAGGTTGAATGAATAGGAACATAAAAAACATTTATGGTACAGGGACCCTGAATCAGACTAGAGAGTTTAATCTGTTAACCGTTCCACAGGTTATTAAACTATTTACTTTAATATTTCATAGTTCTAATTTAATCATTACAAACTATATAGTGATGGAAATGTCTAAGACTCAAGAATTTATATTTGACAGAAAAATACACAAAAGTAAAAAAATAAATATTTAAAATATTGTAGTTCAGATAGTATATTTTCATGTGTATGCTCAATATGTGCAGCGACAGTTATCAGTTTACTCCTTTTAATAATCATACCACCTTCCTCCATCAGGATATCTTTTTTGTTTTTTATTTCTGTCTCTTTCAAAATATCCTATAATTTAACTCTCCTATGATATTTGCCAGGGACATTTGGCACATCATTTCCCCTCCTCTATATCTTTTCATATGTACAGGATATGGTTTTCTGGTTGTCAGTTCCCTGATAGATAAGCAGCTTCTTTCAGCTCCTCATTTGTGCTGATCTCAGTATACTTGATACAAATGAAACATCTAGATCTGTTTTTTTGTCAAAAGCAGTCGTTTTAGCCTCACATGCCATTAAACCTTGAAATTATTACACTGTTGTTTTTCCAATAGTCCACGTTTCCAATTTTGCTCTTTTCACTTTCTAGTAAACCGTCTGTTCTGTCTTGGACATGTTAATTCATCAACTGTACAATAATAAATACAAACAAAAAGACTGCTCAGAAACTGCTACTGTAAAAAATGTAAGTCCGCAGTCCAAAAAATACCATTTCCAATGCCAAATATGAATTTGATTTGGACACGGTTCAGATTGCGTGATTGAGCTACTGTAATAAATGTTTTGGCTTGACATTATTACTGTAGTGATAGTAGCTCAGTGTTTACGTTCTTGGTAGTGGTAGAACTGGTTTCTAATGACAACCACAACCCTAACAAACAAAGACAACAATATTCCCCAATTCCTCATTCCTAAATCATGATCTATAATCGGCTCTAATTATCTAAATAACGTATGAATCTCCTGATGGTTAGTAACAGGAGAAATGTAGGAGAGGGAGGAAAAGAGGTGTGAGGAGACACAGATGGACTTATTAGAAACGGAAATGAAAGAATCATAGAGAAAAGAAAATGATTTCCTGTAGCTCTCTAATGTCTGGCAGAAACTTGCTGGTCCATACTGCCACTTATTCTTACAGATTATTATTAATGTATTTAAGAAGAAAAATACTGCTGACTGAAATGTAAATCTGCTGTAGAAAGAACATGCTGTAAAACCTGATACCAGAAAAACACTTTGTTTCACCCAAAAATAAACAATAAACACAAACTTTGTTTCCAGGCAAGCTGATAATAATCCTCATAACACAGCGTTTTACAAAAGAAACTTGATTCTGATTGGCCTGTCACAACATTCCAAGGTATGTTATTCCCAGATATCAACTGTCTAAAACTAATAACAGAGTCATCTGGGTACAGCAAGTCATTAGAAATATATGTAATTAATAACATATATGAGATTATATAACAAGTGATTAAACCAAATGACATTTGTCTAGTTCGAACTGCGTGTCTGGTCTGACAGTCCTGTCTAAAGTAAAACTAAAGTAAACTTTTTTTTTTCGCAGAAGGTTTGGATTTGTTCTGAAAAAGTTTAATAAAATATTTTAAATTAATATTTCGTGTACTTTACTTTACTTATGTGGCAAGCTGTGTAATAAGCAGGATAATGTACTGTACATCCACAAAATAAACCCCTTTAGTGTGATATAAATCCTGATCAGGTCCTTATTTACATTTACATTTAGTCATTTAGTGATTTATTCTGTGATTACAACCAGCTGGATGTACATTTTCTTTTACTTATGACCTGTTACAGGAAGTTGCACAAAGTCCACCAATCAGATAAAAGCTTCCAAGTTTGAGAAAGTGCTTTGTAGTTTTGTGTGATTATTGATGATATACAGGTTGGGCGGTCCATGGGCGTGGCATGTGAGGCTGAAACTAACAGCCAATTAAAAGCTTACGCTAGTGTGCTATCTGCACGTGTCATCAAGCGTCACGCCCCTTGAAGTCTCCGCTCCCCCACTCCCTCAGGAGAACTTGCAGCTATAAATTGGATGCAGACTCACTGCAATTTCCAAATGCAGCTGCCTAAAACATCTAAAACTGAGATTTTTAAAAACAATAGCCGTGCCAAAGAAACTATAAATCCTCTATAAATCTTCATGTGCTAGCGGTTACTATTTTTCTGGAGAATTTTTCTATATTTTTCAGAGCTGTGTGTTCTTAGCTACTGAATGGGTCTGTTTGGACACTATGGCTGTTAGGCGTGAGCTGTGGGACTCGTACGATGCTTCATAAAACTGCTGCGCTGCAGAGTAAAATGGACTGAAAGGCCCCAGCACACTTAGCAACACCACAGGAAATGTGAAGAGAAAGAAGTAAGTGGTCAAAACAATACAATATTTGTCTGTCGCCGCCAGGTACTTAGAGATGTCTAACAGTGAGCACCTGCCTCGTTCAATAACCGCAGCTGTACGGTCAGCAACACGCCGCATGATCCCCTCACTGCCGCACAAACCAACTGCTTTCAATTAGCCAGACAAATAAACATGCACACGGTGCTACAAACAGACATAACATTACACACAAACGTAGCAACAACTGATGGATAATTGATCCGATGCACAAGGAATGAATAAATGGACACGTCCGCACGCACAAATACTGGATGAACGAGATCCGCCAAAGCTAGTGATCTCGGCATCTGCTCCTCCTTTAAGCAGGACTTTGTAACTAACCCTTTTAAAGAGTTATCTGGCCAGGACTCTCACCCTGAACTGGGGTCAGTACAATAATCAAGTGAATCTGGTACAGAGATTACTCACAGAGAGAAAATGGCCTTCTCATTGTCTAACATGGAGAACACATTGATCTTTCTGTTCCTGGCTAGCGAGGTGAATCAAACAGGAATTTAGCTCCACAGTGCAAGTACAAGGACAGCTGGATAAACCTTATAATAATTATTACATATTTGAGCCGAACTGAAAGAGTCAATTGCTGTTCCACATGGTGAACCTGTCTTTACCAAAATACAGAATAAGGTTGAAAACTGAGTTTTAAACTTTCTTTAATCTAATATAAATGTATGTTTTTATTTCTTTTTATATGTATAATTTGTTTATTTTCAGTTTTTTATTATATACATTTGAAAATATATTTATATTTGCTGTCACGCTTCTGAAAACAACAAGAATAAGAGAAGCAAAAAAATAAATTTCTTTCTCTAAAAACATCTGTTTGTGTCAGATAAAACCCAGTGATTTACACACTGTTCGATCTCATATTTTGTAATATTTACTATGTTTTGCAGATTATTTTCTCATCCAAATGTTCTGAGGCTATTCCTCTCCATGTCTCCTTTAAGGAAACACCTGCCGACAGATCTGCTTCCGTGCAAACTCTTAATCACAACCCAGTCAGAATGGCATCACGGTTGAAATCCACTTCAGACGCATGTCAGAACTGGAAATCTACCTCCATCCATCCATTCATTCTTTCATTTGATCATCCATCTATCAAGTGCATGAAGAGAACTGACAAATGGAATCTGGGAAACATGTTATGCTTTTTTGGCTTTGGAGCTGCCATCCAGACGAGAATGGAAAAGACGTCAACCATCATCTGCCGTAAGGTGTTTGTGACTGAGTGTGACGTGCTGCTTCCAAGGACTCAAGATACAGCCAACCATGTAGAACAAAGAGAAGCTGTCACAATCAGAGACGTTATTACTGTCACTTTAGCTTACAAGAATTAATCAGGAGCAAAACATGGCAGTCGATAAATCTGTATTGGAGAAATAATCATCTCAACTACTCTGTTCTCAGACCCCTTCTTTGTCTGTTTGTCCAGTTTATTCAATAACCCAATCACATTTTTCTCAGCTTTTCAAATAAAGGAAACGAAACTGGGTTCTGCCAAACAAGATAGACGGACAGACATCAGTTGTTGCTCCCAAATTTTTTATCCAGCGTGTCCAATGTGTGCTTTAGAAAAACACATAGTTCTTTAATAATGTCACTGTAAGTCTGTGAATGATGTTAAGAAAGATGAATTTGGCTCTTATGTCGTCTCAGTATTGCCATCCTCCCTGGTTTCTCTGCTTTTCTGTAAAGTCTCTCTCACTTTTCAAAGTGTCCGTCTCTCCTGGTCACATAAATCTCAAGCTGTCTGAGTTTGTCTTTTGGTTTGGATCCAGTTTTCTGACTGTTTCCTGTGATCATAATTTCTGTTCTGTTTCCCTCTTCAACTCTGACGTTCACAGTTTTTTCAAACATAATATCTTGGTTCTTGTTTTCCCATTGCCTTACCAGCTCATAATTTCAGTTGAGGTTACATTCATTTTAAACATCTTTAAAGATCAGACCCTCAGCCGCACGACTGACTTCATTCTTCCAACCTCTCCTCCCAATTCTGCTTTATCTGTAATCGCCGGGCTATAAATATCCATGATATCTTATGGTTTCTTGGTCAGTGTGGTTGGAGGACCAAATGAACAGTGAAGAATGAACATTGGTTTTGCACATGTTTTTTTTGTTTTTTCACAAGCTTCAATGAATAACACAGTAGTCTGGACAGTAGTGGATTGCTTTTGAATCCCAACACATTAATCTATAATAGATCAAACTGTGTTGTGCCTGTTGACGTGTTCTGGGCTGTGAATCTGACTGGTGGGGAGAAAGAATGAGCGAACAAGGGCAATATTGTATAAAGGTAGACAGGGAGAGAAAGAGAGCAATAGTGAACATGAGAAACTGCCAATTTCTAGTAAATGATAATAAACACGAATACAAACACTTATCACTGTGTCAAATATTTCAGCAGGCCATAGAATATTTCTATGTGGCCATAAAAAATCTGAACATGCACTCATGTTCAGCTCATGTAAGAGCACATTTAATCTCGTATCTCTATGAGTTATGCGTGTCTGTATAGCAGATGATATTTAATGGCATTGCAAGATAAAACAGCTGCCACAACAGCATGTGACACCTGGACATGAGTCTGGACATGCTACAGCATATCTTGCCTTTAAATCTTGTGTTTACCAGTGAGAGTAAACACACAAACACCACATCACACACATTTGGCAAAATAAGGTTTATATTAGAAATGACAATGGTTTGGGACAAAAATGTCTCCAAAAGCACCGCAAAAAGACAGGTTTTCCCTGTCTGTGAAAACCCAACTGAAGTCATTTTTTTGTGATTTATTCTTTTCTACATAAAACCATCCTAAATAATGTTTAAAACATTATGTGAAAATGTAAGCTATAAAATGTGAAACTTAAATTAATAGGTAAAATCAAACTTTGATGCTTGATTTTCAGACTTCAGTCTGCTTTTCACAGACAGGGTTACATATAGTCTCTTTGTTGTAATGCCAATGATGTCACAGTGAGGAGTCAAAAGCTCAGAAACATACAAGTCATCCACTGACTTTATGTTTTGGGCATGGAAGTCGTTACTGGCATTTGCTAATGGCTAGACAAATGATTTGGATCTGTACCATATCAGTACCTATAGTCCCAAGAACAGACTTCAAACACGGTAGCTACATGCCATTGCTCACCACTAAGGTATTACAGACCGGTATCTACACCATGACGTATATTAGGACGAGAGACATAGAGAAACAGAGAGAGAGAGAGAGTCTCATGTTGAAAGCATTTTACTAAAGTGTTATCAGACTTAGATACGGCTGCATAGAACGCATCACAAACCTTTTTCAACTCCAATAAAATTCAGTTTTGGCTGAGCTTTAGTGTCATTCCAAATGGAAAATGTCTGAAGTGATTAAAAGAAAACAACTTGTAATCATTGCAAATGATTTTGCAGTCTTACTAAAAGCAGAATGGAAAATCTTGTTTTGATCTGGCATACTAGCGAGTGTGCGTTCGTATGTTTCTTTGCGAGTTAATTCTGCCCAGAGATAAATAGAGAAAAAGGGAAAGAACAGTGAGTGAAAAGTAAACAGCATTTGTCAGTGGTTTGTATTCGTTTTCTGGACTAAATAATAATTCTGGACTTTGCTCCAAATGGACATATTTAATGAGTCTCAATAACGTTTGAACAGAGTTTGCTTACACGCACATTGGCTCTTTCTTTATCATTCACTCTTTGATTCACTGATTTGTGTTTTCATCTGTTAATCTATCTTTATGAAAACTCCCACTTTTTGTATTCCCACTTCACACACAAATTCACTTTCCAAGTAAGGCAAAAACATGCTGTAGACACATACACACAAGCACAGACTCTGTTGTATTCTCTGATGGTCTGACTGTATTGAAGGAGTCTTTCAATTGGCCATTTAAAAGCCATTGGGTTCATCTCATTCATTCACTTTTTATTTTTCCCTGTCGGCTATTCACTCTCACATACATCTATTCTCTATTCACAACGGACATTAATGTCAACTCATATTGTTTCAAACCCTTCCACACTTTTAGAGTATGTTCAGAAGAATGTATTTTTTTAAACTTAAAAAAAATAATTAAAGCTTGCTCATGCAAATAAATGAAAGGCTATCAAACAAATGAATCTAACCATTTGCAATGTTGTCATAAAATCAGCTATTTATTTATACTAAAATGCCTTGAAACCCCTCAGTAGTAAAGTTAGTTGTCCTCCTAATACCGTACGTACATCACATCAAAGTCTGTGTATTTTCCTGCACGTCTCATTAGGTAACAACAGGATACGTGTATTTTCTCATCCCAGGTTTCTTTGGCTTTAACTCTGCATTATTCACCTTTTTGCCTCTTTCACAATAGTTCAGCTTTCATCCCTTCATTTCCAGCTCATCCCTCATCCCTCCTCCTCATCTCTCTGTTTTCCACCTTTCTCCTCTCAACATTCTCTCTTCTCTCCCTCAGGTGATGGATGATGAGACCTCAACTTGACAACAGCAGCCCAAGTCTTGGCCTCGGTCTCGTCTTTCTTTTGGATTGTTCAGTTGTTCCTCCCTGTTCGCTGAGGGATGGAGAGAAGGAATTGACTCTCAGTTCTCAGAGGGATTACACTCGCTCTTCTGTGGTTGCTTATTTATAATGACCCTAAAACTGTATAAAACTGTCTTTTCATGCAACTGATCTTCTACCTTCCGTTTTTTTAAAGCTTTTATGGAGAACAGTGGTACCAAAATAATAACCATTCTTCCATGCCATACATGTACTAATTACTTGTACTTTGTTTACCTTCACTATTTTAGCACAGACAGAGAAAGACATTTTTGTCATAAATGCTGTCTGCTGTGCATCTCTACTTAATTACACATCTCTCACCCAGCACTGTAAGTCACTGTCACACAAACAGCACTAAAATGACATGTTATCCGAAGCCTGTGTTTTAATGACATTGGACTCTAAATGTTTCTATGTACTGTATGTGTGGTTGAATGTGTGCAAAAACAGCAATAAAACTGTACAATATATGTTTCCAGCTGTACACACACAGACCTGTCAATCATCAGATTAAAAGCCTGCACATTAATAACAGACAAATTTATGTGCTCCCATTTTGGCCCGTTATACAACGTATTGCATTCAGACTCGCACAGTTTTGCAGCAGGACTGGACTGATGGGTTTTAGTTGAGATATTTAACGTTTCTTGCACAATGACTTTTAAAGCATTTTCTTTTGATGGCTTAAGTCCAATGATTCTGCAGGACTAAAGTGACTGGCACCCACAAGTCCCAACGGCCTTGTCAAACTTCTCTGTTTTCATTTAACATATTTCTGCCTCCTGCCTCTGTTTAATGTCCACTGACCTTGAATAAGAAGGTCTTTTCATGTCGTAAAACACAGGTGAAGTTCTGGGTTTTGTGAAGAACTGTGTCCCACAGCGCACGCCTGACACGCTCAAGCACAGCCAGAAGATTGCTTGGAAAAAAGAGAACCATACCAAATATTTTTGTCTTTGGCAAAATGTCTGGCCTGTTATTTTTACTCTCATTACAGATCACAAACATATAAAGAATTATTTTTTTTTTCATATTTCTGGGCAATGGAAGAAAATTTTTAACAATGGAAAAGTAACTCTTGAACTATAAAGCATCGAGACTGCGAGAAGTCATTTCACCACTGTGGCCCTGATCATCTTTTTTCAATGAAATCTTTGTCCCCATTACAAAATAATAAGCAGTACATGGTAATACTCAACTTCAGCAGGAGACCGTTTCCAAAACCCTCAAAATCAGATTTCAATATTGCGATAATATGAAAAAAATGTCTGCCACGTGTCACTTTTACCTAATTTACAGTATTTGAGCTTACTGAAGTTAATGAAAATTAATGTTACGCTTTTTTTATCAAACTAATTACAATTAATAAATTACAACTGATTTACAGAAAAGCCCCCAAATAAATATATAAAATAAAGTAAATAGTTGAACAGACAAAAAGACTTAAAAAGTATGTCAATCTGTCAGAAGTAGATTTAAGAGCCGGTCTCCAGGACACATCTGTAGTGTTTTTCTTAAATTATTGGCCCGTGCACACAAATAAAGAAATTACTCTGGAGTTCATATTTGGGTTAGAGATCATAATGAATTGCACAGATATTATTTTTAAATAATTAATCACACAAAATTAACATATTAAAATGACAGCTCTAAAGCCTTGTGTTAATGAACGACACATACATTCCAACATAATACATCACAAAGAACCTGTTCACCCTAAAAGCAATATAAGGACAGATCACTAAAGTAAACAGTCCGACAGCAGCGGCTTATATCCCATGTGACCCATTTCTATGATGCTCACGAGATTCCTCCACAACCGACCTCTGATGCAAGCCGCGAAAAGACATCTAAAGCAACAACGTTCTGAGAAATATTTTCCATCACGTTCTCAGTCCACTGTGAGTCCTTATCCGCTCTGACAGCGCTGCATAGTGATCTATATCATATGAGATGGACCTAAATGCATAGAGCAAGATTCCTGCCTGTAAATATCCCATTAAAGAACAATTTGACATAAAATCCCTGGCATGTACCCTGGAATTCTCTTGCTACTTGTTTTTAATGAAACTTCTATCAGAAATACTTTTACATTCGATTTTAACTTTAAGTTTAACTTTAGTTTTCCGTCAGAAGGTCTGAAGCATAACTGGTCCAACGCTTTCCATGCAGGCCTTTTAGTTTCAATTTGTTTTATTAAGTTACCGTACATTTACCCAGTGTTGTTCCCAATATTCTAATACTTCACTTTGGTATAAAGATGTCTAAGCAAAAACATTAATGTTGTGGCTAATACAAAGCAGAGATAAACCGACAGTTATTAAAACAAAAGAAAACATCCATACATCTAAAATTTCAACCTTATGCCCTAATAGGCAGAAAGTTGAGGAATGTCTGTATGAAAATATTTTGGAACGTAGTAACAAAGCAAATGGAAGAAATGAGAAGAGTGGTCAAAAAAGAGATTGAAACCGTAGGAGGAAATGATGTAAGTCGCTTCAAGACACGTCATTTCTTTTCACCCGTTTCTGAGTGACAAATTTAATATCAATTTAATTCAGTGTTTATTGTTGTATTTTGTTCTGATTGATCCCTTATTCTGTTGCGTAAATGTTGATCACTGTGTGCGATCTTGTGAGCTCTAACTGTGGAAAACCTTTCGTGTGGCATATACTCATGCACAAAATAACAAACAGAAACTACCTGACGGGGCCGTCAGAATCCTTAGCCAGGAAATGGTATTTACTGTGGAAGTAGAGCAAAGCGAAGATAGTGTCTATTTAAACATAACAAAAATCACATAAATATTGATGGAAAGTATAACAGCGTTTTAAGAACTGATTCGAGAGCAAACGCACGCAAACAAACAAACAAACAAAACACGCCAAAGTCTTTCATTTACAGATAATGCAAGCCATGTTTGTCAGTAAGAAATGGCAAAATGAAATGAAAGGAGAAACAAAGTAAAACAAAGATTGCACAGCGAGATCCCAGAGGCTTTGATGCGAACAACAATATTTAAGCGAAGAAGCGAGAGGCAAACATTGTTATCAGTTATGAATTATGTCAGAACAAAGACACAATGTTCTGACCTGAAGAAACCTGCAGTTCTTTCCTGAACAGAAGAGACAACATGCAGATACGCTCTCCAGCCTCAGTCCATTGAACAACATCGCACATCAATTCCTACAAATGATCAATAGGGTATGACATGATGATGAACACGGCTTAAATAATTGCCACTTTTATACATTGTAAAGATATGCGACATGGGAGCGAATGCGGACGACTGCAGCAGATGCTTTCTGCTCAGTGACTGTAAAATTATATAAAACACAGTAAAATCATAAAAATGTGCTTCTTATAAAATAAGCACAAAGCTGCAGAATGTGATTGTGAAAAAATGTGATTTTGTGTTCATCTATCCATAAGATTTTAGTGCTCTCTGTCCTGTTTAACACATTTATCATTTTCCACAGATTTCCACTGAAATCACTGCAGAAACAAGTTTGAAGATTCTGTCTGCGAGTCATGTCAGGCCACTGTCTCTGACAGATAAAACATGTCTGTGTGTTTCAGAGATGAGCAATGAAGTTTAGGGTTAAAACCATCTAATGTCTCTGTGGGACCTCTGGAGGAAATTCCTCAGGTCAAACCTTGACACCGCAGAGACTCGGAGAGAGTTATGCTCCACACACCTAAACATGTGAATACACAACTATACACACTCGCATGCCACTGATATAGTAACACAGTTACACACCATACACCACACTTTCACACTTGCAAAAACACACAAATAGGGACACACAAACTAATCACAAAAGTGTGCAGTGGAGGGAAAACCGAAAAGATTTTCAAGTGGGGGAGAGAGAATAATTATCCTAATAACCAAAGAGGGATTTATTCTGTCTGATTAATAGGCTGAAGACTAAATCAGGACTATGTTCATTGCAAGAGCAAATTTGAACTTGCGTAACCTTAAACTTTTTATCAAAACTACAAACATTCTTTAAACTATTGAACTGCGATATTCGTTGTATTTAAGTTAACATTCAATGATTTATAGAATTTTGCGCGTGTTTCTATGTTTGTGTGTGCGTCGGAGAGAAAACAACTCTTTTAGTTGTACAACGAGGAGAAGCCAAAATCCCAACATGGACAAAACACAGCTGATACTGGACTCATGAAACAGTTTCAAGATGCCCACTGTCCACATAACAACAAAAAAAAGATTAAAGAAACAACACACGTATAGATATCCTAGCAGCAGCTCACCAGTCCTGTAGATAAAATTGGCTTCTGCCTCTGAAGATGATGGTGACAGCAGATCTTCATCATACTCATTAGAGCTAAATGAGCCCGAGTGGTTCCTCCTCCGCGCATCCATCACGCCATTGGCCACCATCACGTGACGGAGCGAGTCGTTAAGGTAGCGATGTAACAGGCTGCTCTTATATTTGGGCGGAGACACGTAATCGTCAGATAATGAGGCCTCTGCGGCTGCTCGAAGACCCGCCCCCACAGCCCCGCCCTCCTTCTTGATGACGCTCTGGTACATCGGCTTGTTGAACTCCCCGCTCGGGCGGTGTGCTGCCGGGTCGCCATCTGGATGTGATACAGAGCGGATACGTAGAAATGTGTCAATATTCATTTGAGAACACGTTGAAGATATAGATCAGAAAAATAGAAGTGAACTATTATAAGTCAATATTTGGATCTCCTGCCCTTCACACCCTCTCAGCAGGGAGAGACATGGTCATATTTTCTGGAGTAGACTGAAAACTCTTGATTGGATTACAGGGATTGAAAACACAGGCCTCCCACCTGCAGCAAGCGAGTGTGTTGGATAAAATTTGGTGCTGACAGACTGATCACTGCTGGACAGGCTGAACCAAAGCAGCGTTGGCTTTATGAGCCTTAAACAGCTCAGTCTGATGTTTTTTTGTCAAAAAATGTAAAAAAAAAAGTTTATGGTAATTGGGTGTGTCGATTTAAAACAAATAAATCAGGAATGAAACATTCGAATCTGTGTACTTAAGTTAGGGAAACATGAACATTTTAGTCTAAGATCCATGATAAGATATTGTAAAATACACTTTTTACAGTTACATAAAAGTTTTATGACAATTTATACAGTATAGTTCAAACTAAAAACTTTTTTAGCTTTCTGTAAGTGGCATTTCTGTTGAACTGTTTAAAAAATGTTTGCAAAATGTTCACAGGTTAATTAATTTTATCCACCTGGCCGTGATTTTGAGTTAGTATGATTATTCGCATGTACAGTATAAATACATTATTTAAAAATAGTTGCCAATTAATAAACTACTTTATTTTCCCTTTGATTTTTTATTCCTTTTGACCACTAGATTTATCATTTATATTTATATTATATATACTGATTACTCATCTTGTATTTCATGCCTCATTTCTTATAATTTCCAAAAAATATTTTTGACTAGGTAAATTTATTACTTGTTGTTTTTTTGATATACCAATTTGAGCGGGTTTGTGGGTTAAATTGCAATATCAGCTCAACACATCAGAAGCACCACACTGTCCACCCTCCACCCAAAGTAAACTAATTTTGAAGATTTATTTTTTTAGACCTCACTCTTTTTGAATATTGCCCTGACGACCATGCCATAATGTAGGAAACAAAGGTAAACACACTTCAGTTCACACAAACGCAATATTTCCTAGGATACGAGGTCAGGATTGTGCGAGTGAATGCCTCTTAAGTGAGCTGGGATTTCACAGAAATGCTCTATCTTGACTCAGGGGTGTGAAGAGTGTGTCTGAAGCTCAGATCTTCTGTGTAGCACATCATTACTGAGGCCAGACATGGGTATGACAGACCTGATGAAACGTCTGTGAGAAGATACTTAATATTTTGTTATGTTATTGAAATATGGGTATTACAGTTGATATGAGTAGTAGGAACAGATTGGTGTTTGTAAGACTGACTCATTAATGGTTGATATATGGATGATATATTAGTGTCCACACCAATGAACAAATAAGTTTATTCCAGCTTGCGTGCTACATTTTCAACCTTTAAATGCTGGGGACCACTAAATTTGGATGTATTTTAGCTGGCCGTCAATGTTTTATTGTTCATCATCTGTGGAAAAAATCACTTTGAAAGTGATCAGATATCATATGAATGATGATCTGAAGTAAGCAATATCATTCCCATGGTATAGTTGTGGTGTGTCCTCTTAAATGTGAAAGATTTTTTAAAATGTATAGTTATTGTTATCAACCTTGGTGTGAAGGGGCCTTTATTAATATACTGCATCATGAATCCAAATATTATAATATCTAACTAACACTAACACTAAAAGTAAGGCCAACTGTTTTCTCATGAAACGTTTCTATGGAAACCAAGAGTTAACCACAAGGTTACATAATCAGAGGTCAAAGGTTAAGCTTGCTTATGTCATTCTACAATGTTAGAGGTTATTTGTAGAATGACACACGTGTGATAGCCACATTCCTCTTCTAATGAAAGTATGTGTAGTTTTTTCATATTTCAAAATCAAATAATGTCAGCAGGTTTGTGCAAAGGGTTAATGTTAAGAGACAATTTCATTAGCCTAATATGAAATCAACGGAAGATAATAAGACATCCTCCAAAAACTTTGTATTTAGTGTACATGTTTGGAGGTCACTGGTTGGCACAATGATATGATAAGCATTCTTGTGTCTTGTGTGTGAATGCATGTTTGTGCTGAAACAAGAGAGAGAGAGAACAAGTGCAAAAGAGCTTCAGATAGCTAGCCAGAATGTTTTATTGTGTGTGTGTGGTGGAGCCTTGATGCCTTATTATTACACAGGGGAGGATGCACACACGAGCATCTCCTTCAACACACCCTGATTTACGGCTCTGGTGTTACACAGTGTTATAAAAATGTTTACAGTGTTGCACTCACTGCTTTGTAATAAAACATCTGTGTTTAAGCATGCTGTCCAGTTTGTCTCAGCTACATGCTGAATAACATAATAGATATTATTGTGTTTTATACCAAACAAATTTAGCGCCATGTTTATTTGTTCACAAGAGTTCAATAGTTTTACTTGTGTAATTTGTACTCTTGCATTGACAGTATTTGTGCTACACTATATGAAGATTCTTGTAAAAACACATGCTGTACATGTCTGATTACGCATGCATATGATCATTTGCTCGAGTGTGTGTTTGTTTCATCCATCATCATAAGCAAAACTTGGATCACAACTGATTAATATACTGCATGTTTTTCATTGACAATTGCCCCACCCTAGTCTTGAATGGCAAGAATGTTAGTGTGTCTGTGTGTGTGTCTTACCTTCAGAGCAAGAGTCATCGCTGCTGACGCTCAATCTTTCCGCGTTGCCTTGGACATATTTGTTGTAGAGTTTGATCCTCAGAGCCCAACTCAAATCAGGCTGCCGGACTGTATTCTTCAGTCGCCGCCGCGCATTTGCAAACCAGTTTGACACCTGGAAAAAGGAAGAATGTTGGAATGGCAGTGAGGAAAGTTTGACTAATAAATACCATGAAATCATGAATACAGAGAGAAGACACAGTACAGAGGACAGTTGCGAAATAAAGACTTTGTAATCTTGGTAGCTTGCAGTAGTTCTACAAATGACAAAGGAAACCTAGACACGTAACAAGCCTGTTATATCTTTTTTGCTGTTTTTTCATAAGCTTTCTTTCTAAGGTTGCTTGATATAAAGATAGAAAACAAACCCACATACACAGACACTTCTTCATGAATCAAATAATCCAGATACTGTCTTATTTATCAGAACACTGTGAAACCAAAAGAAAATAGTAGACTAATGTTTACCACACACAGATACTCACTTGGGAACATTGTGAATGAAACATTGCATTAACGCTTTTCCAACTGAGACGGTGACGACTTGGTAGCTTATTCTGGCTTCTGCCACTAACACCTAATAATTTTCTTTTTCCTCTGCACAATGTCTGTCTTTTCGCAATGAAAACAATATTCAACCCAGCCTTCTCAATTTCACAGAGACCATTTGATGTTACAGTAGAAAAACCTTCATGCTTGATAGACTCCAAGCCACTTGTGACAGGCGTTGTTCTGTGGCATTCGTTTAAAGACATTAAGTCCTAAATTTTCTGATGTCTGCTTCATATAAAAGAATATAAAGTTCTCAAAAAACAACAACCATATTTTCCATTGGATGATGTTCAATTGAAACATACACAATCAGATGACACTGAGATTATATAGGATGTGTATCAAAGTAAGACTTAAAATAAACTAGCAATAATAAAACTTGTCTGATACAAATTTTTCAAAATATTCAATTACTTACATTTGAATAAAAAAGTGGATGTATTTTAGTATTTTAGTAATCAAACTTCAGAACCAGGTACAGTTTGAATTTGTGAGTCTTTTTTCTGTGTTGCATTGCAGCCTGCACACAATTTTGTAAATAAATGGCTTCTTTTCATGAATATTAAAACCAGATTATGTTTTCTAGGGTCATCCAGAATAGCATCTTCAGGCTGGACTCATTCTTAACAAATTTAGAGAACATGTTTATGTCTTCATGTGTATACAGAGACAGAGCCTGTGACAGATATGTACACAGAAACTGATACTTACACACAGACAGGAAGAGACACATACAAAGAGCTGAAGACAAGCCAGAAAGACAGGGAATTTAAATATATCTTTGCCAAACACACAAAAAAACTTTACTAGTACAGCACTAACCGAATGTCCTGAATTAAGCATCAGTACAACAAATTCTACGTACGTGTAAATTCATGGTACCAGGCAATAAAGATGATTCTGATATTTTTGTTACTGTACATAGAAAATGAACGGTCACCTCAGCAATAATCCTTTGGTTTGGGACTGGTAGAATTAGGTACAAAGCTTAAGGAAAAGTTGTGCTCACCTGCACAAGTGTCATTTGTGAGCCAAGTGCGAGAAGGATTTTCTCTGTTTTGGTGGGGTAAGGATTGTCCCGGTGTTTGTACAGCCACTGTTTCAAAGGCCGGGCCATGTCCTGCAGAGCTTGCCGTTTATGTCGTACTTTTCCTGGGTTCTGACGAGACCTGTGGAGAAACATACTGTAAGCTGGACGTCACTCAAGTTTTAAACCAGTCACAATTATACATGAGTTACGACTGGGTTGCGTTCCTCCATCTACAGTTCCAGTTCAACGTTTCATTGGACATATTCATTACATTTTCCAGAAGTTTTATATTATGTTTGAATTGTTTTTAAACTATAAAATGTCAGATATGGTGCTGTAAAATATATTTAAAAACAAGAAAAGTTAAGTATCGTTATTTATTAATAATTTATATTAATAATAATAATATTTGCATTACTACTTTAAGTTGTTTTTTTATATTGTAATATCTGTTTAAAATGACATTTTATTTCCTTTTGTTTGAACTGTAAAATCATCGTTTTTCTTAAGAGCTAAAATAAAAGAATACCATGTAAAAATGAGCTATGTTATTATTCCTCCCAGTAAAGGACATTCGGTTTACATTTTTTCCTTTGCTTGTTAATTAATAACTTAATTTTATTAATCAGAAATAATTAACTAAACAGTTAATTTAACTAACACCCGAACAAATGTATTAATACGACATCTTTTGCATACTCCTATAGCGAGTGACTGAAATAGTTCAAAACATAAAGATACGTATCGGATATAAAAACAACATCCAAAAAGCGTCTTAACACACGCATATACAGAAGCTGGTTGTTTAAACCTGTAGATGTCAGTATGGCGCTGTTATATCACCTTGTTATCTTCCAGAAACCTGACTGCACGTTTAACATATTTTTCTCCCGTCCGTCCGTGGTTCATGTTCAGCAAATATTTTCCTTGTAACCCAGATCTGTATTAACAGCCTAAAAGATTTTTTTCCTCCCTGTTCTCGATATCGGCGACACACACCTCTGTATTTATATTAATAATTTTTATTAGCACTGATATTCCCCTTGAGGAGCCCGGGCTCAGCTGTAGTGTTATCCTACTGACTCCCCTTACACGCGCAAACGGACCTTCAATAAGCGCAAGCCAGACGCGCCCGCAGCGGAGGATGTTTGCACAGGTTTTAGCAGTTCACAAGACATCACTTTTAGGTTCGGTGTTGCTGTACATCGTAGTAATATTAAGAACCACTGTGTTTTCTGTAAATAAAACGCAGGTTAGGAGTAAACATCTCGGGGCGGATGAGGCGGCGCGCACTAAACGCGTGCTGGGTTCGGATCTGGAGGGGAGGAGGGCAAATAAGGGATGACATGGTTTCTTTTTTACTTCCTCACTACAAAAAATCATGATTGACTGGACCACACATACAGTTGAAGGAAATGTTTATTTATTAGAAACAGAACTGGACGTGTTTTAAATTCGCTACCGAACACGAATGACCTGACGTATACCCGAACCGCAGGCTGTGTTCATTCAGCACCATTGACAGCGACTTAATTGAATTGTGAATAATAATTTCCTGCTATTCTCTTTTTAAAACCACAACGTATCGTAGATCAGAAAAGGGCGAAGGGATTGTAAATTCAAAGCATATGGTTTCTAACCACAAATGATCGCAAAATGTAAGAAAACCAAACTAAAATGCTATCAGCAGTTTGACTGCTTTTGCTGGCCATGAAATGATCGACTTGATGTTTATCTTTAACAATGTTTTCTGTGCTGCCACACTATTAAATACATTAATAACGATGAATTATTGCGTGCATTATTATAAGCTTATTCCTACTTTTTCCAGCTAGTATTGCACCAAAACACACATTTCAATATGTAAAAAAAGATGCTCAAATAAGGGGTCAAGTCTGTAATGTTATTAACGTGAGGTAAAATCAATGTGTTATCCTACAAGCAAAAAGCATGCAGTACAATATAAGACAGGGTTAAGTTTTTGACATACCCAGGTCTCCTGTGTCGGATGACTGAACTGTCTTTGATGACTTGGCTGCTGGCGAGCAGGTCCGGATGCTGTCCATCGATCACTTCTAAATAATTTCTACTGCTTCTCTCGACCTCATTCGCCTTCTCCTCGAATAAAACCTGGCTACTTAACTTATTAAACACAATTGTGTTCATCTTTGGTTTATTAGTCCTTTTCCCCCGTGTCCGCTGAAAGCGCCGTGGCCACAACAGATGTCCTACTCAGTGAAGCCGATGCGCGGAGTTCTTGTCAAAATCCTGTGAAACAGAGCTGAAATTTTTTGACCATCACCCTTGGGTTATCCCAAACACGTGAAACATTAGCTACTTTCGGTAGCTCTACAATTAATAACAAACTGTAAAATGCGTCTGAAAGTGCCCTTGTATCTAACAGACTTTGCGCATCAAAACAAAACAGACTAAAAGCTCAGAGAGCGCGTGAGTCTGAAACATGTCAGAGCAAGAAATATTGACTGAATGAGAAAACAGTTTTTATGCCTAACATCTTTAAACTACTGTAGCACACAGCTTATTTCGTAAAAACCTCACAAGTAATGCGAATTCTGAATAGTAGGCTGCGTTTATGACCCAAAGAGGTTTATAATACCGCTTGACCGAAAGTTAATGACACATAAGTGTATAAGTGTTTAAAGACACACTAGACATGAGCAAACATAATGTAGCCTATTTTAGGAAAAAAAGCTTGTACGAATAAACTAATGTTTTATCACATATTTTATCCCAAATTCAAATATACAGTTTATATTATTTTAATATAAATACTTTTCTACAGCTACAGTAATTTTTACAAGAGGTAAAAAATAAGAGCCATAAGAGCAATAAAAATGAGCCAAATAATAATAATAATAATAATAATAAATTACAAAAACAACTTTAAGAACCACCAGTTACGACCCAGTGCAACATAGTCTAATTCATTGAACGAGACAGGAACCGATTACATTAAGTGAAAACGCGTCAAAGTCATAACTGAAAATAAGAGTAAAATGTAGGGTAATTGACAGTACCTCAAAAGCTCCCCTTCTGCGTCTTTCTGTAAAGTGTAATCCAGTTTCCAGTTTCCCATTCCCCTCTCACATGTTCCCTGCTCTAAGATCCTGTGCGCAAACCGCACGAACCGCTCTCGCCTCTACGCTTTATTCACGCGCGCCCGGGAACCTGCATAAACCACTCGTCTCGTGTTTCCCAGCTAAGACGCTCAGACGGCGAACATAAAGTGATTGTTTTATGCCGGTTCCGGGGCCAGACAGGGGGAGGCTACCGGGAGACAGGCAGTGCAACAGTGTATTCCCTTGTGCGAGTTCACGTCTGGATCGCTTCCATCACCCTACTGCACGATAGTTGTATAGAGTTACTAATATCAGCCAGAGCTGGTGTGATTGGACGCAGTTTATCAGAAGCAGCTTGACTGGACTCTGATGTGGAAAACAGTTACAATTTCGACGGAGCAGTGAAATGAAAAGAAAATTATTTTACATTTATACATTTGGCAGAGGCTTTTATCCGAAGCATTCAAGGTATACATTTTTCATCAGTTGGATCTAAACCAGGACCTTTTCTTCGCTCCACTAATTTTGATTCCTGTAGTGAATAAATACAAAAACTACAATAATTCAATTTCGATTATAGTTTGCCAACTACATGCGACTTTTTTTTAAATATTCGATCTCATCACAGCATCACATAGGTGGTTTTATTCCCTGTAATCGCGGGTGGCTGGATTCCTCTCTTTCACCAAAAACGCTTACTGTTCTAGGACAGAAAATCCCTAGAGACCTCATTTTTATTGTCTTAACATTTGAGATCCGGAATCACTTCATTGAACATTGAACTCTTTTCCGAACAGCGTTACCGAGGTCTACAATTACTTTCTATTCCGGTTCACTATAAGAAGCTCTTTAAACCGATATATAAACAAATTAATGACATCAACGCCATGTGCGACGCTTTATCTGGAGACTTCGCGTGTTTGCGTGAGTTCCCTCGCGAGCATCGATTCTGGTACCCTCTCATTTTCTTAAATTACACTACTTACACATCACATTGAACGCCATTGACTGTGTCTTTCGGCTTTATTCAGGGTAGTGTTTGGAGGTGAAGTGACTAAGCTGGGAGGCACATGTGCGCTCCTTACGCCTCGTATAATTGGCGCGTTGCTTTTATTTGGGTGTATTTTTACCTATTTAATTAAGAAACTCGACCGGACACCAGCCGGGTGATTCACTCCCCTCGTGAATTTAACTCATGGAGAGAAAAAGAAAGTGTTGCTCGACCACTAACGACCAGAGAAATTATGTCCATTATACTGTCCCTTGTCTATCAGGAGCAGACCACATGTGGGTGCCCACAAAAGGCATGAATCGCTCTTAGTTTGACATCTCCAGGGTAACCATGATGGTTGATTCTTGTTTTACGCTTGGGCAGGTAGTCATATCGCTCTGTGGTTTATGCCCTGGGATGCCCACTGCTTTAAGGTGTGGTCAGAGGGAGAGATAATGTGCACTGTGAACCTCAGTGGTAATGACCTTTAAGTGCACTTTACCAGTAAACTAGTCTGGTGCTTTGGGTGTCTTATTTAGACTTTATCTAATTCAGTACATTTGTGTAACTCAATGGAAAGTGTCACAAAGCAGTTTTTAAGGGTGTCAGGTCACTTGGTTAGCTAAACATAAGACATTATGAGCAAGAAAACAAGACTCAAATAGCTCATGTGTTTGTTGGACAAAGGCAAGTCAACAAACTACAGGGTACTACAAGTGTATGTTTTTGTTTATTGTAAATAGGCTGTGATGATGCAATTTAGAATTATTTAAGTCTGTGGAAACCCAGCTAAAATGTTCTTTTTGTGATCTACCGTTTTCTACATAAATCTTGAATCTTTATTACTAACCAAGTGAGGCCAAGCTTAGGAAGCCAACTTCCAGTATTTATGCGCAAAATAATGAAACAATGTTGAAAAAACATTCATTTCCATATTATTAATGCAATCGTTTTACAAAATGGGTCACATTTACAAAATGAAAATCAAAAAGTTGTTAACTAGACCTCTAGGGCAACAACTCAACAAATGTTTTTCATTACTGATCCATTCTGTTATTTCTTTTTTGCTAAAGCACCAAACTGATATTTTATGTGCTTAGTTGCCGCAACAACATCTGCATAAAACAACAATTAAGTGTTTATGTGAAAGAACCCAAACTCCTCTGAGAGGACAGACAGAGGTTTGATGACAAACCAAGATGTTTTATTTAACTTAATGATGAAATGCTACAGGACTTGATGGTTTTAGCATGTGACCTTGTATTAGTGTCAGACAAGATCAGACTCTGTTCCACACCGTTTTCAACATAACATAATAAACAGAAAGCCACGGTTCAGGGCTAAATTTAACAGGTAATTCTTGTGCCGTTTGGCAGGTTGTGCGGACACGGGGCACGCTCACAACCGTACACACACAGACATACACATTAGGGTTAAAGGGTTCTCATTTCCTGAAATTACTTCCATGTCAACATGTCTTCTCATTAAAATCTTAAATCCCTGTTGACTGCCCATTCTGACAGATTTTCTGGTCTCATTAATATATATTCCGCATTTAAACAGACATTTTCACACAGGCCACAGGCCTTAAATTGGAGTTCAGCAGCAACTGAAGGTTTCACTGTTAGAGACACTTAAAGAAACCACAAACAAAATTTGTGAAAATCATCTGGCTTTTTGTTGAAAATGTACCTTTGATGACCATTAAATAATTAGACCCATTAGAGATCTTGAAAATGATTCAATCAATGTTTTTCAAATGACATTTGGAGTACGAGTTATATTCTCAGCAGTATTGCCTCACATACTTAAAACCATAACTGTGCCCAATCTGAATGGCATTAGTGACTTTCAACCCAGCAAAAATAATGTCTTGGAGAATAATTGTGTTGAGCATTTTTCCTTTTCCCCACCTCTCCTCAAACAGCCTTTTTCTTTTAAAGACGGCTTCCTAAAATACATCAATGCCTGTGAAGTATGCGTGTCGTGTTTTGTTTAGTAATCTACTGGGTCGCCTGGCTCTGTGTTTTGGCATGGTGTTATCTTTTCAGGTTGCAGTGTTTTGAGAGGTAATACGGTTCCTTTTTTGAAGTGGGTGCTTATTCGTGTGGTTGGTGGACGGTTCGTGACCTCATATTAAGAGGCTTGTGTGCACATCGAAAGGGCAGGGTTTATTTTAGATTAGAAGAGAACAAAGCAGCTTCAATATAACATTAAAGATAGAGCACATTCAGACACGCCATCGTTATGTGATTTACAGATAGCGGTATAAGCAAAAAAAAGAAAAATCTGATATTTTAACCCCATGAAAGATGATTGGCAGCACTTTGGTTGCCGTTTGATATATCGGGTCTGATCGGTTACCATCTCCTTCTCCTGCTGTGTAAAAATCCACAGCAAAAAGCTCCTATTACACAGTCTCCAACATATTAAGCAGCAAAAAAACAGATAATCATCAGCAGTTGGCCTGCTGCTGTACTCCCTCTGTCTGTCTTTTTCCGTCTCAGTCTCTCTCCTTTAAACCTCACTCCCTCCCTCTTTCTCTCACCCATGTTGGGTGCTGAGAGCTTGATGAACACATCCTGATGAAAAGTCAAGGATAATATCATTCTTGGTCCAAAGCCACAAGTCTCCCAGGTTTAGAACCCAGAAAAAAACCTGTGCTTCTTTAGATCTTATATATATATATTTGTGGGAGGTAAGAGAGGGAATATTTATATACTTATGCATCTGGTTGTTGTTATAGCAGACTCATTTATTGTATACAACTGGTGGTTCCGGTCCTTGACAGAGTGCTTAAAGAGTACTCATATTTAGTATAACATCTTTTTACTTAAGTATCACTGTTTCTATAGATTTACATTTACTTTTTTTGCATTTGGCAGATGCTTTTATCAAAATTTTTATTTTAGTATGTGTATTCCATGGGACTCAAACCCGAGACCTTTGAGTTGCCAACACATTCCTCTACCTGTTAAGCTATAGTAGATGTGTATTAAACATTTTGGTTGATCTCCAAATTCCAAACTTTAGTCATCAAAGAAACTGACCACATAAGATAAAATAAACTAGACTTGTAAAAAAATTTATAGTTTTATCATTTAGTTGTAAATACAGAAGAAGTTGCCATAGGGAGTTATTACATCACAGGGTTAACGCTAGCATCCTTATCATACTTCAATATCTTTTGTTTGTGTGTATTACGAGCAATTTGTCCCTCCTGAATTAATATCTGTGTACTCTTTAAAGTGTGTTACCATAAACAACGCCTGTCAGTACCAGTGGAGTCTATATTAAAAATGTTGAGCTCTTTATAGGGGACAGGTCTGTAAGCCGACCCAGACACTGTGGTATTTGCACACTCATTTCTCTGTTTATTTATTGTTAGGCCAGCTAGTTATTTACACTTTATGGATGGGAACGTCAGAATTCATTTAAGGCAATGAAACCATTTAAGAGAAAAAGAGACAGAGGGAGGGAACTGGAGAAAAGGAACAGAAAGAGGAGAGCGAGAGCAAACCAAAGCATCTAGTTATGCAAAGGCATTACAAGACATTTTTAACCTTTGAGAGCGTATTACATTTTGAGGGTTTGCGACCACATAAGTATGGAAACTTAACACTTAGTTGCAACATACTGAGCAAACTCAGTCCTCTACATCTTCAGGCATGCGTGTGAAACCAAAGGAAAAAGAACAAGGAAAGCTAGTGCATTGAGCCGGTCTGTCTGCTATGTCTAGAAAGCTAATGCACATGCTTTCAGTGTGTTTTAACAGAAGTGATGCTGCGCTCTCTCCTTTTGGCATTTTATTAAAACACAGTCTCTTTGGCCTGCTGAGGGAAAGCAAAGCCACTTCTGATATTTGGAAGAGAATTTTACTAGTCATTAGATTCTTTATGAAATTTCTAACCAACTGCCTAGAGAGTTGCGGGAACGCTCCACTTCAAACAGCAGAATTTCACGTTCACGATACACACACACTGGCATTAAATCGCTCCCTCCCACCATGACCTTAAGTAAACACTATGAATTATGATTTTATACAAATGAGACTATATTCAGTGTAATTTAATCAAACACTAATAAGGAAACACCTTCTGGTTGTGTGATGGGGTCATGTTTTTTTTGGTGAGGGCAGAGATGGAGGTTTAGGTGAGGCATGATGTACTCCGACCACAACATTTCTCCACATATTTCTCTTCCCACTATTTTCCAAGAATTACTGCCTAAACGTCTAAGTGTGTGTAATGTGTGTTAATAGCCTTTGCCATAGTGTGGTGACCAACCTTTAGCTCATTAGCTTTGAATAATTTCCCTGATCAGATAACAAACCCTCAAGACATTTGTGCAAGTATGTGGGTACACGTGTGCATTCCTTTAAAGAGCTTTAATGAGCCATAGAGAAAACAGCATTTTCCCCTTTAATTTAGGGGATGTGATCAACATTTTTCAACTGTAGGTGGAGGAAAACGTACATTTATGTATGAAATTTGCATAGCTTTTAGAAGCCATTACATGGATAAAACACTCTACATTTGAACTAGTTCTTAATATTCACTTCCCATTTTCAGCCCTGGTTATATATGGTTATTTTAGAAGAGTTTTTATAAAGGTAAAAAAAGTTTTGAAGAAGCTTAGACAGCGCTTTAGAAAATATTCTGCACTGGCCACTAACACTAATTCTCATCCCAATGACTAAATCATGTCCTCTGTCCTCAGCTCACCACCTCACAAATTCCTGTCCTTCAGTCAAACATGCAACATTTGTTTAATGATGTTAGTTAGGCATGTCCTACTAGCCATCAACCTCAGATCGAGAGGGAGAAAGAGGTGGACAGATGAAGAAAAGGTTAGTAACATCTGCGCTGCTTGCGTTTAAAAAGGCCTTATTTATTTTTGGTGATTGGACTTGTATACTATGAAGACAATGATTCTCATTTAGAGTCCTTTAGTTTATGGTCTGTTGAGGTAAACTGCACTTAGCCATATGTGATAGACTCAACACAGGAGAATCAAGTATGAGAAATGCACAGCCACAGGAAATCAGATGTTGTGATCCAGCTTGATTTTTGATTCCAAAATTCAAATATTAGGTTTTGCTCGTCTCTTACTTTGCATGTTTTAAAGACATTTAGAAAGACTGCAAATGTGATTTCTTGCATCATCAAGAGCCAAGATACAGTAGTTTGAAAAGGTGAATTGCTTTATATCATCAGATTTTACTCTGATGTGGTGTGACCAATGCCTTCAGCCTTCTTTTTATGCTTTGCAACATGGTAAACAACACTATGTGTGACCCTGCCTGTGAAAACCCAGCTAAAGTCATTTTTTGTGATTTACTGTTTTCTACATAAAATCTACACACTGTAAAGAACATTCTGTTAAATATAACCTTGATGTTTTGCAATGAAAGATTGAAATCAATCTTTCTCTATTTAAAATCAATTATTTTTATATTAAAGTATCTCAAAATGTATTATATAATCCATAATTTACAGCAATAAACACACATCATCTATTTTCATGATTTTTACGGCTATGATGCTCCTAATCTAATAACTGGAGTTTGAGATTTCACAGACAGGGTCACAATAACAGGAGGATGGATGAATTAAATAGATAACATTTAATGTGTGTAGTGGAATTTATAAATGAAGAAGTTTTCAGGACATTTACACAGACTAGAAAAATGTTTTGTCTGGTAACCTAAAAACTGTCTTTGTGTGGTAACTTGAATTAATGATGTTCTAGTCAAAAACAATAATTAACAATATTATTATTACACAAAAGCTGCCAATCTATTTTAGGGGCAGATCAGGTACAGAGACAGTTATCTAAGATAATGATTTTCATATTTGTGAACAGTACACTATTGGCATTTAACAAAACAAATTTTCATTCCTTGTTCCACTAGTACTTGTTTTGTTTTTGTATTATTGCTTGTTTGGTTGTTTTGGTAGGAGAAAGTACTGGACACTGGAATAATGATGTCAAAATAAAACATGATTATGTTTAAGGATTATATTTTATAGGCCTGTCTGAGCAGAGAGTACACTACTGCTGTACTGTTGAGGTGGTCTCATTTTCCTCATACACGCACCTACTTTTAACAGGCAAAATTAATGAGAACATTGAAAGGAGCCATTACTATATTTTGTGCAATAACAAATAATAGTGCATAATATCTCATCAGGGACTGCTCACGTCAATTATCTACTCATCACATTTGTTGCGCAAATGGGACTTGGTGCTGCAGATTTCCAAGTTCTCTGATAATTGTACCCATATATGTCACTATTGATTACATTTATGAACAAAATGTAATACTAATGGAAATGTTTTTGTTTGCATGACGAAACCAAAACCATGTGTTTGTTTTGTCTGTTTTATTTCCTCTAAATGTTTGTGTATATGGTCTGCATCCCAGCATAACTATTGTATTTGTGAGTATGAAGGACAAACTGAGAGAAACAGAGAGACAGAGGAAAATATGGTGAATGCTTCTGCTTTACATCAGTAAGAAGCCTTCAATTACAGGGTTGCATGAGCTTTTTAAACAAAAGTCACATCACCAGATGTGTCTGTTATTCAGACGTGTGGACATCAGTACCTGCTGTATTTGTGAGCGTGTTGTGTCATTGCTCTAAACTAATTCAGTCGGCCAAAGTGTGGAACGTTTGGCGTGGACACACATGGGAGAAGAAAGCGTTTATTGTTATTGTTAAATTAGTTGCTGTGACGAGGAAATTGAGGGAAAAAGCCGAGGTAACCGTAAGCCAGGTTTATGTGTACTCCAAAGAATTAATTAATAACATGTTTAGGTCTGGCCTAATACTTCATATTACGTAGAGAAAGACGTAAAAATAAATAAACATCCACATGTCAGTCATCACAATCTTGTCTGATTCGCTCGTGGACACTTGTTACCCATATTTAGCCTTCTCATTGGCTAGTGCCAGGCGGCGAATGTTGGCCACACAGCTAGCCGCCGCCTCCTGCAGAACTTCATCCGTGGATCCGATCATGACGAGCAGGAGCTGATGAGGGAGAGGAACATGTCAGAAACATTCATCATAACAATCTAATGTTCAAAATGTTGCCCAACATTAGACAAAACGAATCCACACAGCTACAAAAACAGTCATTCACCAAGGCCTCTTACAGCAGTCCTGGGGTTTGAAGGAGACATCTAATCTGTTATTAAGCTATAAATGCGACTGTTTGCACACTGCAGACATTTGCCAGAGGAGTTTACAGGGTGTGACGCTGCCAAGGCTTGCTGCCTACTGGATGGCAGCCGCAGTACGCCTGCTCATTAATTCACATATCAGTTGGTTTGTGTGTTTAGGTTTATTTATGTGTGTTCCAATGTGTGGCTTTTCCACCAATATTTGTGAGTGTATTACTGTTAATGTAAGAGAGAAGGAACATGGTAAGAAAGTTTGTGTTTGACTCTGTAATGAATGGCTTTAGTACTGTTTTTGTTTATGACTTTGCATGGATTCTTTAAAACCAAATGCATACTGTATGTACACATCTGCACATACAACTGTCTGTACTGTTGAAAAACACAATGTCTAAAACGCAAAGAGAGAGAGAGGCAAAACGCCACAGAGACAAAACTCTGTGACTGCGGTAGAGCTCTGCTTTCAAAAATTTGGCCATGTACTAAACCCCACAATCTGGCCCCACCTTCCCTTAGAGCAAAGGTCATATCAGATCCCTCCATTTCATCCTTGTATAAACCCACTCTTTTGATCTGTGCTTTCAACACCAAGCTCCCTAATTTTAAAAGAGACCACTTTCCGGAACCACTTTGGCTGCATAAAATAATATATGAAAATCTTTTCCTCTTATTGTGCAATGAGACTTACTTATTATACTGTCACACAAAGTGAACATAAGGGGGAGAGACTTTTCCATAACCAATATTTCTGTTTTCGAACAGAATACATCAAAAAATTGTCCATTCAGCCTGATTTCAGAGACTTTATTAATGAAAGTCTGTTTGATACGGTCTCTGTGCTTCTGAATCCATTGAGAGCTTTTTGTTACACATATACATAAACACACCCACCACATTTATGTAGACAACACTAAGCCAAAGAACAGAGAGACAGGACATTCCCAGAAATTCCTGCTTTAAGTTAAACATTGAAGAATAAACAAATGGAACGACTAATATTCTATCCACCACATTCTTGAATTAAACTGACATATACAAAAAGCTGGCAAAACAACACTGTTCATGTCTGTTTTAATACCACTAAAATCTTTATTTACGTTTAGCAGCCTCCCATCGGCTATTACATTCAGCTGGATTTCCACATTCGCCCTTTTAAAATAGAATCCAAAACACCTCGAAAAGGCAAACGGATGCAAACATGGGACTGCAGCAACATGCCAGCACGTTCAGACAAGCTGCTTTTGTGAGCAGTCAGAGGATGCCCGCGACAGGGTCAGCCACCGTTTGCCAGAGCTCATAGAGTGTTATTCAGCCGTAGCCAAACAGGGGCTCCCAGGGCCTGGAGCGGAGCCTCAGATAAGCACAGTCCTCTGTGTCTGTCCCTGCCCCTCTCGGCTCTCCCAGCTGGTTCCTGAACAGACTATAATAGCCCGCTTGTTAAATACTCCCAAACCTCAGTAACATGATAACTGGCCTCATGTTTGAAAAATGAATAAGAGGCGCTAAGACTTTCTTCTCGTATGCTCCAAAGGCAAGGATCCTGACCTGCAGGAAGGTAGAGCAAAAACATGTTTTCCCAGGCTCCTCTTACAGCGCAAGCACACCGCCGTAAGTTCTCACACATGTACGCGTGCTTGCACACACATGCCATGTCACGCATGTAGGTGTTGCGGTGTTAAGTGTAGCAGCGGTAAGCTGGCGTTTCCTGAAGAGAGGGGTTTAAATCTCAGGAAAGCCTGCTGTACACCCGCTCTTCTTGTTTTCGTTCTTTTTCTTTATGAAACACGCATACAGTTTCCTCTGTATATACAATTTCTATAACTGGCTATTTTTCAATTTAAAGATGTTGGAGTTTATTCCACTGAGGGGATCCAGTCCACTTTTAAGGGCATGACACCACAAAAATATTATTATTACCTAGCCTACCAAACTCACACGCATGCCAGAAGAGCGTTAAAAGAAAGCCTGAAGTGTTGTGAATCAAGTCTTGATTCAAGTTTTAATCTGTAAATCGTCTTTTTTACATTCTCTCAATCACGTTTTCAATTTTCTGTAAACAAAGGAAGAAATCTTGTAAGACAACAATGTATGTCTTTTAAACCTCTCTCTACACATACACCTGAGATATTCTGCATTCCTCACCTCAGGTGAAACAGAGGGTCAGGTCATGCCGTTTGAAAACATAAAACCCGCTAAACTTCAGACACATGCTACTGTACTCAGATCAGAGACTTCTAGAGAGCCCAAGTGTGTATAAGGACATCATCTGCTTGCCATATCCACATCAGTTTCAACCTGCTTTACACAGAGCATGACTAAAAAGGAACGAATGGAATATTTCTGCAGTTCTTTTTTTTCATGAATGAGAAATGTTTCTGTGTCTGCCGAACATTGCTTTTTTGCATGTCGTCTCAGGACAGATGTAATACAAACAGGTTTCACACTTCATAAATACACAGTCTAAGCCCCCAAAACATACTAGGATCTGGCAACCCACACAAGCTGGAATCCTCTCTGATGAAATGGCTCATAATTACAGTTTGTATTTTGTAATTCGCCTAGCAAAAGGTATTTCTGCCTATGAAAGGAGTTCTGTAATAGAAAAATCTGGCTAAAGCTGTCTGAAAGGATTTATGGCTTCAACAAACAATCTGGTGTGCTGGATAGAGAGGCTGGATGAATAGAGTTTCTGAATATCAGATGAAAAGAGACACATCCGAAAGCTGTGAGATATTGAGTGTAGATGTAAAATCAAATGGAGTATGCGTTTATTCTCAGGGAAACGTACAGGTGAATACACAGTGCTGTACCTACTGTAACACATACATAATGAACATATTGTCATCGTAAAAAATGTGGTTGTGAACCTTCAGAGATGGAGAATAGCAAACTCTGGCATTTTAGTGTCCAGTGGGATGAATAATTCTTTTATTTACATTATATAAAAAAGTCTGTGTGCAAAACATTAAAACATCTGTTTTTAGAGGTGTAACACACTCGTAAAATTATAAAAGGTTTTTGTTTCATTCTCAGCTCATAACCAATTTAAAACGTTCTTTCCAATTTTATGAATAATTCAAATGGAATATTAAAAGTTGTTTTTTAAAGTGTGTAAAGGCAGAGGCTGAAATGGGTGCAAAGATTGGTCTCTAATGCATTTTCCAGTGTAAAATACTTTTGTCTCAATGCTTAATTTCCTCTGCTAAAGCTTGAGGGACTGAGTTCTACACCATTAAGAACGTCGAGCAAGAAAAGTTACAGACAGAACATGTGTCTGAGAGGGCACAGCATGCAGAGTGAGAGAGAGTGAGAGAGAGCGAAAGAGAGCGGAGAGAGAGAGAGAGAGAGAGAGAGAGAGAGAGAGAGAGAGAGAGAGAGAGAGAGAGAGAGAGAGAGAGAGAGAGCGAGAGAGAGAGGAAATCACTACACCTCTAATGACTCTGAAATAAGGTTGCAATAATATCAAGAGGCAGTCTTGAGTTTTACACCCCTTCATAAATTAGACTACAGTGCAGACACGGTTCCCCGATAAACTCTCTCTTGAAACCCATTTACAACTTTGGAAATATTGGTTTAGCACATCCTCTGTCACAATCATCTGTATATCATATTTTAAATATACAACGGAGCCACTGGTTTCCCTTATCCTTCTTTTCTTGAGATTGTTCAGGTGGAGGCTGCAAATATGTCAGGTTAGAATAGAAGAAACATTGATTACTGTCTGATTAAAATACACAAAAAACATGTACTCACACTGACAAACACAGTCAACTCAACCAGCTGTTTTGTTGTTTCTTAATTCAGGCAAAAAAAACATTCTGCTTAACAACTTTTGCAAATTGGACATTACTCTTTTGGAACACCCAATGTTTAGTCCAGCCTCCAATTATGGGCTGAGCTGAACCACATTCACTGCACCAGCACGTCAGGCTACAGCACACCATTAAAGGAACATGGGAAAAAATATTTGGCTGCAACACGACAACCGCTCTCATAATTTATATCCAGTTGTTATTGGGGGCGTGGGGAGGCTTTTTAACTGTATGTATGAGCTTTCAAGATTTTGTGTTCTCATGTGAAAATCTCATTGGGAAAGTGAGGTCAAATGTGATTGAAATTGAATATGGGCAAAACAAGCTTTTTTCCAAAGTAAATTGTACATGGCAGGAAAAATAGTTAAGTCAGACATTTTGTATTTAAGATAATGGTGGCATCAGGTCAGATAAAATTCCTCTTAGATTTGAAATCAGTTTCTGTGATCAAGTTCTGTGATATGATTCTATGATAAAATTCTCATTCTTCAAATGTTGTTGTTACAGTCCAGATCTGTCACTCTGGTTCACTTGGTTTTTGGTTCAGGAGAATTATTTGTGTTTAGCCGAGATCAGTTTGCCCCAAATAACCCAAAATAGCTAACAAAATCCTGCATAACACCAAATAAATAAATCTGTTTAGGCACTTGAAAATTAAGCAACTATTACAGAAAGGTTTAAAGACCATGTAAGACATTGCTGTCTAGCATATTTGTGTAGCTCAGCTAGTAGTGCATTGCGCTTTCAATGCCAATGTGCCAAACAGAACACACGTAATGATAAAAAAATATAGCTTTACGTATAAAACCTTTGCCAAATGTGTATATGTAACAGCATGTATCTTTTGATTTCAGACCCAATTTAAGTGTTTAGGGAGTGTATTTCAGAATCTGGCACTCAGAAAGTAACCCAGCAGTGTTCTGTCACTCTGGAACCGTCTGCCCTGCCAAAGTCGTGCCACAGTCACATTCTGCTCTTCAGTCCCAGCAGCTTGCTGAGCAACCGTTCCCCATGCAACAGCCCTTCAATGCTCCACAGCCCTGGCATGCTACTGTAGGGCACAGGGACGGTTGGGGGTGGCGGAGCTCAGCTCAGCGTACACACTGCTGTTTGCTCTGCTGAATTCCCATGACGGTTAAAAAAACGCTTTTACTTCCGCCCCCCACCCCTCCTTCAAAAAAAGAAAACTTGCCTTGTTCTGCTGCCCTCGTTGCCCCAAATAGTTATAAAATACATCCTTTGAAAGCTCATTAGCTATGTTTTCACATGCGGTATGCCAACCCTGCTTAAGGTCACAGCTGCAAATGTGTGGACGTGAAAACAAGAGGTTTTAGCAAAAAGGTTTTTGCAAAAACAGACACTGTGTCACATTGTGACAACTTGCACACATTGTGCCCTGGGAAAGACAGCAATCAAGGGTCTTTATTATTAAAGGATCTCTTTGTAAACATAGAAGGAACAAGGACACTGTTACATCATTTTTTAAAAACTATGTAACATTTAAAAACTGACCTACTGTATAAAATTATTATTATTAGTAGTATTAAATTATGTATTAAAATGGGAGGAACATTAAGAGCAGTTCAGCTGTTAAATGTTTATTTTTGAGGTTAATATATTTTTTATTAATATTCTTATTACAAACATTTATTTGAAAAAGGAAGTAAAGCTTAATTTATCTTTATAACAGACATACTATGTGTAAGGCTAAACAAATGTTTATAATGCATTTCAATTCTTTATCTTTTAAGGAGGCAGTTGGTCTATACAGTAGTTTGTTACAAACAAAATTGTTACAAACATAGAAATCTTATACAGTAAAAGACGTACCTTGACCGCCCCATGTTCATGCATGGTAACGCAGTTACTAGGGTCTTTGGAGAGCTCGTATAGTGCCCGGGCCGTAGCCTGGTGGACTGAAGGGTCTTTTGAGCGAAGGTAGCGCACCAGAGGCGCTACAGCTCCAGCCTCCCCAAACAAGACACAGTTACTCCCCCACATACAGCAGCAGGCAATGGCTTCCGCCAGGTACCGTCGTAACTTATCATCCACCTGCACAGCAACACAAACAAAGCAGTATACATTCATGTCAAAAAGGACATAAGAGGTGTAAAATATGGGTGAAACACGGCTTGAGTGGCACTCACAGTGTCGGTGAGACTGGCCAGCATTGGAACCACTCCATGGTCTGTAATAACTCCCAGGTTATCCACATCTTTGGCTATTTTGGCGATGGCTGCGCACACGCTGGCCAACACGTCTTTATTCGTCGATTTAAGCAAATTAACAATGAGCTCCAAACCACCCACAAAAGAACACACCATTTCCCCGGCATCCTGAAACACAGAAAAAAACATGTCTTGAGTGTGTGTGAATGTGCGTGTTTCAGTGAAAATGTATGACTGCGGCTATTACTGGCTGACTGAGGAGGTTATTTTGGTATGTGATTATGTGCGCACACATGATAGATTATAAAATGGTTCAAAATTATGCCAGCAGTATCATGTAATGTAGAGGTTTCCAGCTGACAATCAGAGTTGAATCATTTGCCAAATGACTGAAAATAATCACATTATACATTATCAAGGCTAAAATTCATACGCATGCTGTGATATTCAGCAGATACATCTAAATGTGTCATTATGTACCATATACATATATCGCCACGCTAAACATACTCATCCCAGAGACAAAACATACGTACTGTACAAATATACAGATAAAAGAAACTTCTAGGTTGTTCTAGGTTTTATTCTGTCTGTTTGTGAAATGTTGTTTTGAATTGGTAGCACCATCTTCCAGTGGCCTTCCTACCACTAGATGGTCACATGGAAGCTCGTGCCAAAGTCCCGACAGGCACTGAAGAGCTGACCGCAGGAGAAGTGTGGGCAAAAAAAGCACCCGCACCCACACATAGTACACAGAAATGGCAAAGTGAGAGACTCTTTTAGAAGAATGTCCAGTCATTTCAGTGGTGCCAGAGGGTATGTAGCACGCCAGCATGGCACCAGGCTGTTTACAATGATTAGAAAATAGTATAGTGATATCTTTATTGACAGAAGCATATTATTACCGTATGTTTTGGGTTGGGATGAAGATGCTATTTTGTGAACGTGCTATTTTTGTGCTATAGTGCCACCTGCTATTTCCACTGGATAAATGCAGTGATGTAAATGACAAGGGATGATTATGTAATTGGATGTTTTCCTCCATATGAATTACACAATGGGGTCTCCAATCTGGTTCTGTGGATCTGTTGGATCTACTGCAGTACAGTACAAAGCAGTCTTCAACCAGTATACAAGAGCCCAGAAAGACAAGAGCGGGTCAAGTGTGTGGAGCGGAGTGAAGACAGCAGCATCCGAGTGGAGAGAGGAGGGGCGGCCTCTAAAGTCATGCCAAAGGATGAGCATTAGTTTAATATGTCTGGGCAGAAAAAGGCAGAGATCAAGAAGGAAAGGGGAGGAATCTGCAGCGTGTCTCACACAGGAAACGACAGTGCAGGAATACTGATGGAGGAAGAGAGAGAGAGAGAGAGAGAGAGGGAGAGAGAGAGAGAGAGAGAGAGAGAGAGAGAGAGAGAGAGAGAGAGAGAGGGAAAGAGAGAGAGAGAAAGAGAGGGAGAGAGGGAAAGAGAGAGAGAGAAAGAGAGGGAGAGAGGGAGAGGGAGAGAGAGAGAGAGAGAGAGAGAGAGAGAGAGAGAGAGAGAGAGAGAGAGAGAGAGAGAGAGAGAGAGAGAGAGAGAGAGAGAGAGAGAGAGAGAGAGAGAGAGAGAGAGAGAGAGAGAGAGAGAGGGAGGAAGTATGGCAGAGCCACCAGCTGCGGAGGGTCACTAAGGAACCCTTTCAACCGAGAGCCCACAAAAACATCCCCAACTAAGTTCCACATCAGCAAACACAGCACGGAGCGAGACGTGCAGTGAGGGAGGAAGAACGAGAGAGAAAGCGAGAAAACGGATGAAACACAAACAGTGTACAAACAGCGATGTAAGCCAAGCTGAAAAGAAAGACAGGAAAAGGCCCGAGGGACAAAAAGGGAAGAACTGGAATTTGAATATGGGAAAAAAGGAAAATAAGGGGACTTATGTGACAATTATAGTATAGCATGAATAGTGAGAGAGATATTCCAAAAAAATCTAGGCTTTAAATTGTATTGTTTGATAGTAATGTTCCAACATCAGCAATGATGCATCCTACTTACTGAAATCATGTTTATCAGGGTGATCTGGCAACCCTCTTCAGTGAAACCATAAACGAAGGAAAAGAAATGCTAAATTATGCATTCATTAGGCATCGTGCAAATTAAGCATTGTCCTGATTAAAGCAGACAACAACATGTTACATGCTGAACATTCACTGCTGATTAAGAACAAAGCAGATCTTACAGTAGCTTATAATCACTTGGGGATTCATAGTAAGTGCCAGCTGTGTGTGTGTGTGTGTGTTTATTCACTGTTAGGGATTTCGAAGCCCCCAGATGCGGTTCCTCAAGCATGATTCTCATAAATCTGGCCCTGGAGCTGCTAACTCAAGCCACATGGGCCTTTATCTAAATAACTGCTGCTGGGAGGCAGATCAGGTTCCTAGTTTGGATGGGTACATCATTTTCAAAGTTCTAACCACAAGCCCAACTCTCCTCTCCATAATCACAACCCATGCGACAATGTACCACTTAAAAAATTTGCAACAAATGCCAGGCAAACTTGGGTAGCACTAGATCTGAGTGTTGTTGATCCATTTTGAGCCATGTGATCAGATTCAGTGAATCTGAATTGCTTTACCTGCACATCACAGCCAGGGGGATACTTAGAGAAAAGATAAGGCAATAAAAAGCCAAAGATCACAAATTAAAGAAGAGTGAATGAAAGTGAGAGAGAGCAAGAGAGCATACCTTTGCATTCTCAATGCAGGGGCAGATGGCCCATGCAGCACTGGCCTGAACTTCTGGATTGGGGTTTTTCAGCAAAGACCAGAGAAGACGTACACCATCAAGACGATCAATGATGCTGAGAGAGAAGAACAAAAGACAACTTGTAAGTTGTGACACAAATTTATGGTTTCTAACACAGCGTTCACTATAAGGTGAAATCTTGTTCCCTCAACATGTTTACATGTCTGTTTTTCCCCCCGAGTTCTGTTTGGCTCTTGCAGCAGATCATCCCTCCTGCCGTGATGATGAAAACATTCCAGTAGCAGATCAGAACGCCGCTCAGCATGTCTTTCCCATCACATCCCACCTGCTCAGTCTCTCACACCGGTACCCCTACTCACCTTCCAACCTTTCCAACAACTCCATTAAAACATGTTCACGCCACTCTAACCGTAGTATGACCCGCACAATGCTTCAACAAGGTCCGCGTGGATATTTATAGCGGGCCGTAGACAAACACGCACATTCACACTTCTGCACAAGGCGCGTTGCTTAACTCGTTTTGCGTTGGAGAAGGAAAAACCCAGAGAAAGTCGGTTTTCCAAGTCAAACATTCACATAGACAAGTCTCTCTATATTTCACTGCTTCTGAGCGAGGTTTACTTAAGAACAGGCTGTATTTCATGCTGCGGATTTGATTCTAGCAATGGATGCAGTCAGACTCTGGGAAAATGACTCTTCAGTGCGGTCCGTTTGTCAGGTATAAATAACATGTAACCTGTTTCCCATGTGTGCATCTAGCAACAAGGCCGATATTCAATGCTGTCATAATTGCTAAACCACGCTGCTATGGGGGGCTGTAAATGGGTTCGAGTGACAAGCGCACCTACTGACCACATCCCGCTCATAAATCAGTTTGAGAAGCATGATAACAGAGACGGCAACTATCCTGCGGGGCCACTAAATACTATCAGCAGTAGCTGGAGATAATCCTCTACTTGAACAGGTAAGATGTATATACTGAGGACAAAACACTACAGAAGTGAGGTGTGGCCAGAAATTATTTTAATGACGTCTGTGTACTAAATCCATGTATCTAACACTACTGCAAAAGGAGGAGTGGAAATGATCATGAATATACTGTACTGTGGAGAAATTTCAAATATTCTTTGAATAATTTCTTAACCTGATATCACTGCACATATATTGCAAGAAAATTAAATTGCACAAACTAATTATTTTTTTTAATTTTAGATATTTAATTATGTTTTTTTAATATTTTTTATTTTAGGTATTTTCAAAAAATAATAAAATAATAAAAAAAAATTTTTTTTATATTTTTTTATTTATGTTTCTTGTTATAAAAATTTAATTGTTATAAAAAAATCTTTTACCTTTCCATCAACATATAGTTTTTCATGATTAGATTAGAATTCAACTATGAAACATTAAAGTGAATAGTGAAATATGTGCATCGGTGACAGGTTAAGGTTAAATCTAAATAAATGCAAAACATTTTTGGAATAAATAATATAGAAAAAAATATTTAGTTATATTTTTTTAATTTAGACAATTGGACATTAATGTTTTACTTCCAAAATCTTAAACCAGTAAAAAACTCCAAAACCAGTAAAGGCCCATTCACACGATAATAGATGATAACAATAACTGTAACTATTAAGATTACAATCTTTCTTAATTAAAATGTTCCTTTATGATTTAAAAATCATTCTGAATTTAGGAGAACAGCAAAGTGCACATCACCACTATATCGATAAAGATAAATGGAGAAGAAACAATATTGTTAGAATCACCGCACTCTTCCAGCTGATGAACAATAAAACAAATGGCCAAATGGTCTCTGGCACAGAGTGAATTTCTATTTTCATGATGTCCAGGATGCTTTGAGATGCATCCAGGTTTTACTGTCCAAATTAAAGATAGAAGCTGTCATGTTTTGACATTTTTGTCTGCTTAATTTTTAGAAACAAGGTTAAACATGCTGTTCTGTCAGTAAACAATTAAATTTGAGCTATGCTTATTGCTTAGCAAACCACTAGCTATAACTCTCAAAATACACCACAACATGAAACAAAGAGGAGTAGAAAGTGCACACAAAAGTACAGCAAAGGCTCTCTGTCTGCACTACAAGGAAATATAAAAAAATGTAAATCCTAAATATACAAGCCATGGGAAAACAAGAACAACATGTTCTCTTGGGCCTGTTACATGAATGGACAACACTGTAAGAGTTAAACGAAATGAATGACCTGATTTCTTCAAAAACAAGCTTTGTGGATTTTTACTACGCCACTGCGGTCGCTCACATCCATAAACGTATTAATCTTACAGACAAAGGCGGTGTGCGTTCAGCTGCCGAAGACAGAGGGAACAAAATGCTCTTCATTTGTGTCCAGCATTAATTAAGAAGGGGACTGCAGTCTATAACCATCTCATAAAAGCAATGAAAATCAGATGTGTTAAATATACAGAAAAAGCCAAACTCAGATCTGTGTGAAAGACAGCGGCTTTGTGCTTGCTGCATGAGTAGACATTAAAGAAAATGATTCGGTTTCGTAGCCTAAAAACAAACATGACAAAATGGTTTGTTTTTAAGTTAAGCCAGTATCACACCAATCCAAGATGCCCAGATGACAACACAGGTTAAAGGATTCACGCTCTTGATGGGAATCAGAGAGCAAGAAATTACTCCATTAAGTTGAAACAGAAATGTTTTAAATCGGCAAAGCCTGTGTTAAATAACAGAAGTTAAAAGTTGGAAAAATATCAGGTGTCAAAAGGTTAGGATTTTCCATTAACTGCTGCAAAACCATAAAATAAACTAAGTCATGTAGAAGACTGCCATGCATTAAGATCATTGGCAAAATCTTTTGCTTCTTGAGCTTATGCTCAAAAGTGTGAAATCTGCAGTCACCATTCATACACAACTGTATTATTACTGTTTAAGAATATAGGGATCACCTTTACCTTGTTTAATATTAATAATAATCCACATAAAGAAATTTCGTGGACTCATCTGTGCTGATGTTCGTCTGTTTCTGTTCTGACTCAGTTCAAATGGTCATTGTCAGAAGTGCTCTGGAGTTTACTCAAACTGACCACATGGAGACAATTCAGGGCCTCCACCCCGGCCACAGCTATGAGTCTCACAGCAGGTAGAGTAAACACAGATCTCTGGGCCTTGTTATTATGGCACTAAGGGCTCTCACCCTGCCTGTGCGGTGTGAAGCTCGGTCAAGCTGCACATCCCAGGGCCGGTCGGATCCGCTGAAGAAGCGGTGAACATGGAATCTTTTACAGAGAACAGAACAATGCCGTGTCATCCTAAACTTAGCCAATGGCAACAGGGAGAGGGATTTTGGGGCCAAGGTTAAACACTGTGAGCATTGTCAGTCCCCTGGACTGTTTCTGTACAACTGTTTCAGGTTAACATTGTATACAAAACAAAATCAGAGAATACTGGTTATTATAAGTATGGGGAAAATATGTTACAGTGCTACAGAAATATAGTGCCAATGAAAGAATCCAGAAAAAAATCGATTATTGTGATTCTGACAAGTCTAAAGCAAAAAATTTTTCAAGTTGGGTAGGGGAGATTTGGGTGCAATTGTAACAGTAATTGACAGTAATTGTAGCCTTATCCATCACGTTGCATCCAAAAGGCTAGATGTCAGTAAATCCAAAGCAAATATTGGGCAGCAAAACCAAAAACAGTAAAATAGTGAAGAGGCAGACGACTACTAGAAAAAATATATCACTCATGGAATGACAGTTTGCTTTCAGGTTAAAGAGCCAACTGGCTTTTGATTGAGGCATCACCTGTTTGTCACTGACAGTATGTGGCTTTCACATTTAAAAATTATTTAAAGATCACTTCATCTTGCAGAACAAAATTTAAAGATCCAGTTCAGTAAGATGATCTAATCTTACCATCAGAGCAATTTGATGACACCAGCATTGTAAAGATACTGTAGATACTGTACACAGATCTGAGACTTACGCCATGTTCTCAGGGTCAGTGGCGCAGGCTCCCACAGCCTTTGTGACATTCACCAGAAGAGCCTGATTGGTGCCGGTAAGTAGGTTGACCAACGGCTGGATACCGCCATTCCTGCGGATGGTGGCAAGATTCTCTTGTATTTGTGCACATTCTCCCAAAGCCCCCACTACATTAACAAGGACCTCCTCAGGTTGATCTTTGAGAAGACCGACCAGAGTCTCCACAGCCTTATACTCCTGAAACCTAGGAGAAAAAGTGAGAAAAATAAATAATTACTCCTATGAAAACTGCATGTGAGCCAGCATAATTACAGTACAATTTGATACAGTATGACCTGTGCAAAGCATCAACATCTTGAACTAAGGTGCCAAAAACACTTGCCAAACTGTTAACATATTTATGTTGCTTACACACAATTTGCAGTTCTTTTGTTATTGTAAAACAGAATATTTATCAATAAACGCTATTTAATAATAGGTGTACGGTGTATAGTTTTAAGAAAGTTCTGTGAAACGTGTATACAAAAAAATATTGTGTTTTCATATACTGTGTTTTTAGTCCATCATGTAATAGATGGAAAATATATAAAGGCTCAGATCTTTAAATATAATTTGAAAAGCAGCAGGAAGTACTCCGGTGATGCCACAACTTTTCCCACGCTGCTCTGAATATGCATTTACTCTAAATGACCACATCTTCTGGTTTGGAGCAAGTTGTTGAGAGTGTTTGGTGCAACTCTGGCTTTGTTTGCCAAGTAGTGGTAAACTACAGTAAACATTTAAAAGGCATATAATGTGGTCACAGTGAGCCTCAGCAAATCTCTGATGTACGGTTAAGCTATACAGCTATTTTTATTTAGTTTTGGCTAAGCAGTGCTGAAGTTCATAGTAAAAAGTGTCCAAGGTCATTTGGCTCTGGTCAAAGTCCACCAAACATTTTCTTAGTAAAACAGAAATTAAAGAAACAACTGCCAAAATAAGCTCAGATGAAAAAAGCCATAAACGTAGGGAAAGAAAGCGAGAAGTAAGTATCACTGAAGTGTTATCAGTATGCTACATTTAGGTTATGGAGAAATTATACACATTATCTTTACTAAATGGACTGTGGATGTTGTCTATTTTTATAAAGCAAGCACCAACCTGCCAAATTAGCAAGCCAAGAGAAACAACATGAAACAGCGCCAGTCAGCTGCTACAGCTAAAGGAAGGTTAAAGGGTGGCCAGGCACTACTGCAAAGCTTTAATGTTGCTATAAAATTTTTCATTATTAGTATAGTATTTTGAGAGATTTCATCTCTGAGAAGAACAGATGTTTTATGTGGGTGGCTGAGAAATTATTGCACAAGATTACAACAAAGCAATCTGTAACTGAATTTAAAGTCAAAAACAAAATATCAAAGATCACCTTGATATCACAAGGAAAGACAATGGAAATAATTACATTAACTTTTGACTTTAAACAAAAAGTATATGCTGGACAAAAACTCACTCATCACATTGGCCATCCGCAATTATTCAGATTATAGTTTTATTTTGAAAATGAACTCACCAAGCACCAATTGGGAGTAAAAACTGACATTAATGAGTAAATTAAAGTTACCAATTTAATCTGACATAATAAATGGTTTAAATTAAGTTATAAGAATGATAATCTTATGATTGCTGATGTAAGTGACATGATGCAACTTTTACCTCAATAGAAGATTTACAGTCAAAGTTTATTTTTTCTAAATCTAGTAAATAAAATAATACGTCACTGCATTAAATTAAGAGATATTCAGACACAGTACTGATTGTTTTTTATTTTAACAGTGAATCACTGTAATAACAGACACTTCAATCATAATAATTAATAATATTAATACTAAATGACATCAGGTGTCATGAGAAATTGAGTCCCCCCAATAAATCGGGTCTCACATGTGGCTTGTTTTAAAGTCAGATTAAGGTTATTGCGATACTAATACAATTATTACTGTAAATTATAATAATAATAATACAATATATAGTAAAAAATATTTGATTTTGTTGTAAATTAAAAATCAAAATCAAAATGCATAGGAATTGTAATCTAAATTGTAAATTGTGGCACTAAAAGAGTACCCATTAAAACTTCTTTAAGCTAACGAGTCCTAAAGGTGAGCCAATTTCTCACAACAATGGTATAAAATGAGTTACTGTAACACATTTACAGGAACTGTTGGTACAATGTGGTATCTAAGGTCAGAAAAACACTGCTCTACAAACTCCAGCGAACATTGCCCTGTGTATAATTATATTTAAGTTATGAGCACAATTTTGTAATATTTGTAACCACCAGATTTTAATTTTATGCATGAATAATAAGCCAAATGGTTAATGCATGTCTCTCCCAGCACAGTGATGGAGGTCTTGCATCCTCATTACCACCTTCTCAAAGCCTCCTCGACACAGCCCTAAACCTCTCTCCACACTGGACTCACGGCCAGCCGTCTCATCAAGCACACAAAGACATGCTGTCTGATGCTGGCAACACAGTAACTCCCAACTGCTTGTGTGCTTTCAGCGAAGCAAATTAAGGAGGAAAAGCACCTAAAATTATGACCACTGTAAAACACATTCCATAATGATTTTTGTCTTAAAACGCCTCTCAGACCGTGATTGTTTTTGAAATGGCACACTGCACTTACTGAGACCAGATGGACCAGGGAAACATTCCCTGGTAAATGCTCACTGACCTTGCGTTTGCCTCCATTGGCAGATTTAATTGGACAAAAACGCTTGGATGTTTCATTCCAAATGCATGGTTTGACCTTGACGCTTTAATACGTTCAAAAAACTTGCAATAAAACCAGTTCCTTTTTTTCACGTCTAAGTGTGCATTAAATATTCAGCAGACATTACGCTGGTTTTCTGCACAGCTGACATCCAAAACTTTTGACCAAACACCCATGCAATCCAAGTGAACACACGACAATATAGACTATAAATCATGGGAAAATAACAGTTAAACAAGACTGGCGTATCTCTAATTAGTTTGTCACATTCACAGTATAATACATTTTATAATCATGTTTTGGATAGACATTACATGAAGTGTTCATACTGGTTGGATTACATTACAGTACATGACTTGGGGATGTATCGGCTCTACTCGCTTCAAGTCGCATAGTGTGTGATGCATTCACAACTCGTGCCATTGGAGGATGCAAGTATGTGACACATTGTGTTTAAAATGAGTTCAGTTTTAAAGTGTATTACAGCATTTTTTCTTTGTTCATACCACATATATATTTTATTTATTTTTCAATCAATAGCCATTTGGTCAAGACTTAAGAGACACATGTTGTGTGACTGTGAAAAAAAGAAGAAAAAAAGACTAAAATGAAAAATGTCCACCATAACATTTGAAAAGCACATCAAAGTATTAATTACACCACAATATTAACATTAACTATTAAATGTGTTACTGTATTTTACACATGCCTTTATTGTGTCTGTATCACCTTATGTACAGTACACTTAATTACCTCTTTAGATTAAAAGAAATTGCAAAAATATTTTTAATCAGATATCAAACCACAGTAAGGAACTGGTTTGGATCAGGTTTGTAATAATCAGATTTATTATTGTTGTTCAGACTAAAAATAACCAAACAAATTTGAGTCAAAAACATATTCTTTGCTGCTTGTCTGAACAAAGGTCCTGATTCAGCCAAAAATATAAATAAAAGAGGAACATGTTTTGTGTTTTTGTTATGCGAACAAAAGACACACTCCTCATTTTCTGGTTTTAATGATTTACCAGTTCAAATGTTTGACAGAATCTTTCAAATATTATTTTTTCAAGTATCATGCTTCAGTAGCATTCACAAAGCGGTTTGTTTACTGGCCTGTTTAATCTCAGCTTAGCTTTTTTCCAACGCTTAAGTTTCGATGAAGCTTCCTGAGAAGTATTACCACAATCCGAATCATAACAAGTGAATGTTTTCACAGAGCATTACTTCTCATAGAAGACACTTATTTGGCTAATGGGACATGAAGTGAATTGAATGTGGCACGGGGCACCTGCCTTTAGTTTCAGCAGACTAATCCTGATGTAAACTCAGGATGAGGTTTTGTCAGCTTTGACTTATGAGGTGGAGAGAGAGTGGCCTTAATGCTACTGAGCCATTTGAGACACAAGCCTCCCTCTAAATTCTTCTTTCAATACGATTCGTTTTCTGGTTGGTTTGGAGCCAGGCGGTAGATATTTTTTACAGATCCCAGTCTATAACAATCTCATAAAATGAAAAAATGCTCTTATCATAAACTAACCCTAGAGTAGATTTATCAAATTCTTGGCCCCAAAACTTGTGAAAATAACACCTAAAATTTTATTCACAGGTAATGGCAGAATTAAATAATGCATTTTTGAGCCCTGCAGCGTACACATACTCGAACACATACTGAAATGCAAAATAATATGTGTAAATCATGTTTTTATGAGAGCACAGAACCGGCAAGCCAGATGATGATTCCAAGTCATTTTTTTGTATTTATAGGGGAAAATGGCTGCCTTAAAAGACATAGTCGCCAGAAAAATTACACCAGGAAAGCCTCCAGGATGGTCATCATCTTCCCTGAGCTAAGTAACTCGGCCAGCATCCTTTACATGACAAACGATTTAAGAGGATTTAGGCTCGCGCTCCCGATTATTACAGCACGACCGTTTTAGAGACGCATTCCACGTCTCCAGCCCACTTGCTGCACTAATAGGGAAAAGAGTTTGACTAAACACATCACGGGCACCTATAAAATCAACACTTTACTTCATCTATTGTTAGCAGTTTTCATGAACGAACAAATCACATTCCAATGGCAAAAAGTCACCATGAAATATCAGAGTTTATAAAAACGCTCGCTCTTTGTTCAAATAATCACTTCTGTGGCTGAGCTCGGCGCAGACTCAGATGGACAGCGCTTGACAGCTCAGAGCGGTGGAAAATCTGAGCGTTAGAGACGTGAGACGTCTCATAAAAACGAAGGCTGAATGTGATTGTACGTCTTCTGTCCTTCTCCTTACCAGACCCTTTTTCATGACAAAAGGGTTCATCTGACAAAACCTGGAGCCAATCATCTGAAATTCACCTGAATGCTTCTAGTGGAACAATGCACGCAGAAGTCCAGCGGTCAAGTTGATGGCGAAATGAAATTTCTATAACAACTAATTCTGCATCACATGGAAAAGTAATCAGTTTATGCATCCAATAAGATACGTTCCTGCACATTAGTCAAAGTATTAGCATCAGGAAAATACTGTTCGGGTAAATCCGAGGCTCTCGGACCATCTGGGCGCTTTTAATGTTGCCGTGACAAACTGTTTGATTATCACCTGACAAAATACACTGTGCAAAATATTTCTTTAGCTCATAAACCATATACATGTGTAATTATAGCTGTGAGAAGAAAACGTTTAAAATTTGTTTAAACGTTTTAAAGAAATGTTATTACTTAGCCACGTTTTCCATGCTGATGGAGCATTTCCAGATGGCTCCGGTTGTGGCGGCAAGTAACTGCTTGTTTTCAGCTTCGTTGAGCAGCATGACCAGTGGCTTCAGCCCGTTATACTGCCGCACCAGATCACGTGTTTGTTTGTCTTCTGCACACTAACACACAGAAATCAAGCCATGTTTGTAATGAAATTATTGAAGGTGTGTGTGACAACTAGAGAAGAACTTTATTTTCACCCCCATACTGTAAAAGTACAGTAAACACCAAAGGAAAACTGTGGTTGTCTTCGTGTGCGCAGCGGTACCTTAAAGATAGCACTGGCGCAGTGCATTTGGAGCTCCTGGTTGTCACAGCTGAGGTTCTTCACCAGATCTTTAATCATGCCCTCAGTCTGTATAGCAATTCTGTAGCTCTCCTGCCAACACAAACATGCGGAATGACTCTCTATGCTGAACACCTACTGTAAAAGCCACTCTGCCTTGCCAAACAACACTGCATTCACCGACATAGCACTTATTTCATCCTGGGTTTTCTTGCTTTTTGGCTTCAAACTGTCATTTCATATCTTCAACCTGCTCTTTTAATAGAAACAATCTGTCAGTCAGGAGTGATGTTGCATGAATGGTATGCTACCGTATTTCAGCCCTAATTTGTCCTTCTAAACAATGGATTTACATAAAACCCAATAATCAGTAACATTTGTGCAAGTAGATTAAATAATAGTTCACAGTACTTTCATATATCTAAATAGAATTACAGGATTTGGGTATAATTAGTACTTGTCATGACATATTACACAAGAACAATGTTCTGTATTGTTCTAGCCAAGTAAATCAAAACATTTTCTAAAAGCTAAAATTCTCTAACCAGCTTATTCTGGATGAAGCAAACCTCAGAAGCGCACTCCTGCAGGGTTCCCACCACAGGGATGAGCATGTTCTTCTGGGGTGATTTGAGCAGCCGAGCCAGCAGAGGGATTCCCCCGGCCCGCCGGATGGCCTCCTTGTTCCTGGTGCTCTTGCTGCAGCTCCAGAGAGCCAGAGCTCCGCAACGTGCCACCTCCACATCCCTCTCCTGCTCCGCGCTTAGAGACACAGCATCAGGCACACAGTCCAACAACCCCACCTGCCAGAAATAACCTCAGTTTCTTATGCACCTCATTTTAGAGCACTTTTATTCCCTTTGGAAGTTGGGGCGTTCACAATGCTGTTAACAAGGCATTTATCCCTTTATTTATTAGCATCTTTAATACATTTCTAACCATGAGCCTGCAGGACATGACATACAATTCCCTGATGCTGCCAACACTGATTCAGTTATTTATCATCAGCCAACCTCTGGCTGTTACTTAAGAGGTCTTGAAAACTCAAGACTATGGTCACACCAAAATCTACAAATGACCACATCCTTCACAGAGCAAATTTCGTGTTTCCCTCTCTGTCACGCCAGAAAGGCCGCTCTAACACGGAATTACACACGTGCACTGTTCAGAGGTGGTCTGGCTCTTAAAATGTAACTAATATATGATAGCTACATCGAGAACGTCCGAGTCTGGCCCCGAGTAAATATACAGAGCGGAGTAACACACGAACCCTAATCATACAGAGCGTCACTCTGTCAATAAACACACATGCCAGGATGACATTTAATCTGTTTTTACCTGCAACATGCTCCCTTTGATGCTGGCATGGAAAATGATTGGGTGAAAGAGAGAGCGAGAGAAGAGAAAAGAGGGGGAGGTATATGTTTTTTTGTCTGCCATTCAGGATACTTTGGTGCAGGGGTCTACAATCCTGATTAGGGTTAAAGCTGGACACTTGCCATCGAGGAACAGGATCTACTGCCTTTTTGTCTTTCTTTAACACACATAAGCACGCATATCACAATCTCTTTCTTACCAGCTTCTTAATGCCACCATACTGTCGGACCGTCCTGCGGGCCCGTCTAAACCTGGCTACATTGGCGATGGTCTCTGCAGCCAGGGATTTCAGCTCTTTGTCAGGAGAGTCCAGGATGGACACCATGGTCTGCAAGCCGCCCAGATCAGCGATGGCCTGTCGAATCTGAGAGTTACAGCTGATCTCCTTCAATATCTTCAGAGAACCAATCTACGGGCAGGGGAGAAGTATTGAAGTATATTGTATTATAATGCATGCAATAAAACAAGTGGCAAATTGCACAGCAAATATTCACTTTAATACTAAAGTATTCAGTAAAAAATACATGCATATTATACATATGTACGTGTACAGTATACATAAATGTCAAATATATGAACATTTTTCAGGGTCAAGTGGTGACCCAGGGTCAAGTGGTGACCTCTATTGAAGTCTGGACGGGCTTACTTTACATCTGATGTCATCTGTGTCAAGCAGGTTGATGAGGACCTCCAGCCCCCACGCCTCTGATAGCCAGCTGACACGTCTCCTGGACCAGGTTAAAGTCTCTCAAGGAGCATAAAACAATCACTGTTGCCGTCTGATTAGCACCCTGTTCATACACATATACACATGTCAAAGTCTCAGCACTCAATCCACAGCCAGATGAACAGAAACAGCTGTTTTTTAATATTTCATTCATTTAAAATATTTGAAAGCTCTGTCGAGGGAGATGACACAACTGACAGTGACATGATTAGATGGATGATGCGGAGTAAAAATTACAGTCTCCATATGTACTGTATGTACTATAGAAAGTGTCTTGTAATTCTTGCGCGTTTCTGTAATAGACCAGCATTTCTCCGACCCCCTTTATTCTATCCAGTCACCCCCCAAAATCATCTCCTCTTCCCCAAGTCTTATTTTGTTGACCACATGTTGTGCATAACTGTTTGGTATTGTGACTATAAACAGGGGTGGGGAGAGATCCTTTGATACAGACTACTGCTGTGCTGTGGGTTGAAACCATAGACAATGACCTAAGTTAGCAATTAAAAGAAAACAAGCTCTGAAACGTTGGATATGATAACGGTTTGGCCCTAGGGAAAGTTCTGTTTTGACAGTTGCTATATACACATGCAGGATTTTAGCTTGATGGTTCCTCTGATATTGCCTACGTACAGAACACAACAAACCAAACATGTGGCATTTGTTGGGCCAGACTCTTTACCAGATATATCTCGCAGAGAACACTGTGGTTTTGATATATTTCATGGCATATCCCTGGAATGAAATGAGAGGAGACAAATGTAGAGCATCCAACGAAAATGCTGCAGCATTAATCATCTTTTAATCAACAAATTATGGCTTTATTGTTTTAGCGATGACTGTTTGCTTGGATCAAACCGCAGATCTATGATCAGCTTCACCCCTTGAGAAAACACCAGAAACTCTACTTCCACGTGTGTGTTTTGAATGTGATGCCTCGTTTTTCTTCCCTGTTTTTTTTTATGAAAAAGCTCTTATGAAGGCAAACAAAGAGAAGCTTTTCTCCATGGCTGACGGCGTGCTCTATGCAGTAGGTCCCACAGAGGCACGTAAGCCACTGTAATACTGTTCATGTAGCAGATCTTTGAAATGTGACACTCAAGACCAATCTCCTGGCATATGAACAAACGTACTTCCTTTTTTCTAAAATGAGCAGCAGATAAGATTTAGTGAGTGTTACTAGACACAGACTTTACCAAGCAGGTAAATGAGGACCACCATGAACATACAGAAACATGAAAACACACATCTACAAAGTCCTGGCAGGAGAAATAACAACTAAGCAAGACACGACAAAAGAAATGAAAATTTGGGGAAAAGACTAAAATGAGAAGGTGGATATAAAACATATTGTAGGGTCACTTAAAAATTTCAATATATATATATATGCGATTCTTATATGTACACATTTTATATGAAAATTAAGTGCAATTATAATCTAAGAAATCATGCACAAATATAAAGTAAATGACACACAAGCAAAAAAAGCAAGCAAGCAAGCTGGAAAGGCAAAAAGAATGAATAAAGAACCGTACAAACGAACAAGATATGTGAGAGAAGAACCAATAGTGAGAGTTAAAAGAGTTGAGAAAATTTTTATAGGGAGAAGAGTAAAAAAGTCAGAGAGAAGACATAACAGGCAAAAGTTTGAATAAGTGAGATACAGAGAAAACAAGAGACACATGTGTTGTCCATATTAAGTGGCTGGACCGAACGTGAATCACTACTAGCAGTGAATCCACTGCACTTTGTTTGCCACTGTTTGCCACCCCTCTGTCTTCAGAGTGCACGATGGGTTAACTCTGAACCTTGTAAAAACACAAAGCTATATTTAGTACTGATACCAGAGAAAAAGAGATCTGATGATCATATGCTTTCATTTTCTAGCAGCTTTGGTCTCAAAATGCTGTGGACGTTCTTTACAACTAAGAAAACATCTGAAGCTCTTTTATATAGTAAGTCTCTGCCTTGATTCTGAAGGGCCTTTACTGTCAGTTTGTGATGTGAAGCCACAGATGTTAAAGAGAGATCTCACACATGCATACAGATAAAAGCTGTGAACATGGATGAATGACAGGTTTATCATATGATATCACTATATACCTCACTGACACAAATGTAAGAGTTTGTGCCATCTCACCTATCAGATGTGACTGGAGGAATGTGCGAACTGTGAGTGCTGTCTTATGAGAGTGTTACAAAAACAGGAATAACCTCATGTACTGCAATAAGGTCGGGGTTAGGGTGTCACTGTTTAAAAGAACGTGTTTTCATTTTATTTCTCCACTAGAATGACAAGAATGATAGTGCTTCTCGGGTCTGTAGAACGTATCTGACAGCTGTATTACAAGTTTTTCTGTGAACACTATTTGTGAATTCTTAAAGGAATACTTCACCACTGAAAATGTTTTCATTTACACACTCCAAAATGTTTTTTTTTGTGTGTGAAATTCAAAAGTAAATGCAAGGAAGAATGCCTGTGATGTTATTTTCTATACAACAATAGTGGATGGTGATTCTAATGCCAAGCTTTGAAAAGAGTGAACTAAATAGGTGCTATATTCCAAGGCTCCTAAAGCTGTAATATAATATTATACTGCACAAAGATAAAAATGTACATTTTAGTTACAAAACAGCTTAGGACATTCTGTCTAACATCTTATTTTGTGTGTTAAAGATTTGAAAAATCTTTTTAAAAAGTCTATAAAGATTTTAAATTGCGCTGTTTGTTGCATTGCATAGTTTCAGTAAAATGCATTAAAGCGTGATTCTTTTATCCACTTTTCAAACTATTTATAACTTCAGGATTCTAATCCTAATCCTATCCAGTATCTAATAGATAGTAGTTTATTTTGAGACCCAGACAAACAGCAGCACATCAGGTCCCAGTGACAGCACTGGCTGTGTGTCACCATAAAAATCTATCTGAGGAAAGAACACGTTAAATATTCATTACAAAGCAATGAGAAATGAGCCACATTTCATTAATCCAACCCACTGCAGACAAATGCACAAATTAACATATTCTGCTTACAAAAAAAGACAGCGAAACTGAGAATAAGGCAAAGAGAAATTGAGGGAAAGACAAATAGATTTATAAAATGAAACCTAAAAGGAAAACAAAACTGCACTGATGGCCTGGATAAGTTGAGAGGGACAAAAAGAATAGTGGAAGAAAGTGACAGAACACGGAAGAATTGAGAAAAACACTTGGATATTCAATCTGGCATAAGTATTGAATATAACACATTTTTTCAAAGCAGTGACAGCTTAGGTGTATCTTTTCAACTAGTGATGACAGACCCTTAATCCATGACGAGAAAGTCTTACAGAAGAGCACCGTTGGGAAGTTAAATAAAAAAGCTGAATAAATCATACTCATAACTGTGTCTTACAATGCAAGCAATCAAGCATAATCATTAGTCTTGCAGACCGCTCAGCTTTGTTCCCAGCTAAACTGTTAAAGAAAACGATGTCTAAGGCTGAGACTACAGTATGTAATCATAAATGACTCTTGCTTGTGTGCTGTTGCTTCATCAAACAGGTCTGGGATTCAGAGCAAGATCAAGACAGATGTCTCAGTCGCTTGCTCTCCTAGACAATATAACTACATAGATACAAAGTCTGCGGTGTAACAGCAACACACTTACACACACAAAGACTGTGTGGAAATGGGTGGGGTGGCCGAATTGCTGTTGATGAAATTTTGTCATCTTTTATGCAATTTTGCACATATGCAAGTTATTGTCTCAGTTTTAGATGATTTCACTTCAAAGACAAACTGGTACTCTTCAAAAAATATGTACAGGTCCACTACATCACACAGGAGACAGCAGCCAAGTTTAGTACTTAATCTTTCCAGTAGAGGGAGCAAAACTTCAAAATGAATATTAGAGATATTAAGAGGATGACAAATCAAAACAGTTTAGTTCTGATAGAAACGTGAACAGTGTAGCCTTTGTATATTTAAAGTTAAACATTCCATAAACAGACATACAATGTCTTACAATGTGTTACTACTGATTAATATTTTAAGTGTCTTGTAAACCGTGAGAAACACTAAACGCAATGTTAGCACGTCAGGAAAAACTGCTTGAGAGAAATCTAGAGTTTACAGGCTATTTCCTGAGCAGACACAGACATTCTGTAACCTTTTAGTCGAATTGGGTCAGTAATAAAAATTAGCTAATCACACTGGCGAAAATTACACATACTTTTTACACATAAGAGCATTAGGGCACTCGCAATTTACTTACTTACAAGCGATTAATGAAGAGCAGAGCGGGGTAAGTGTGCTGGCAAATCTTTGTTTGGCTGCCATATTTCTCTAATTCAAGCTAATGAGGCAGTTGGGCAAAAGCTGGTGAGACAAACAGCCTGTGGCCACCTCATCTACACACTAATGCAGTTACAAAAATGTGTTTGTGAATATGTGAAGGTATTTTAACTTCAAATTTCTTCTTTGACCCATCCGGGCAATGACTGAATGTTTAATGCGTGTAATGTGTTCTGCGGTCTAGAGGCATGCACGATTTCCAAATATAAAACTAATACTGCCATCAAAACATCTGTGTGGATATTTAACATCATGAAAGGATACAGTCATTGGTGCAAACTACCCTTGGTACACAGAAAGGCAAACACGAACCCATGTACAGTAAATGTATACTGGAAACATATCCTCTACCAAAACAACCTTTAAAACACAAGTCGAATCATTCATGCAACGCCATAAAGAAGTGTAATCTCCCAGAAATACAAATGCATGTCTATACCCTCGAAAAAGGCCAGAAGAAGGAGAAAAGGAAGGAAAAAACAGATCCCTCTCTCCAAAAATAAAACAGATATTTAGTTTGGCACAGGCTGTGTTTCAGCTTCTGATGGTAATGACATTATAACTGCGCTACTGGACAAACCCTCATAAATAAGATCTGTGGTTTCCAGACAGATAGAACTCTAGGAAGGGTATGTTACAAATACATCCTGTCTGAGAGCTGAACGCTATAACTAACACACCCCAGTGCTATAACTAACACATACCCAAACATCTCATACAAAATCACCAAAATACAAACTTTCCAAATGAACGCATGTAAAGAAACTGATTTGCTAAGAATCAAACTACTACCTTATCAAGACTAGCTTCTTTCCTTGAAAATCTGAAGACGAGCACCTCCCTTAGGACAAATCATATTCATTATCCAGTGTTTTACTGGGCTAAAAATATCTACCTGTGGATGAACTTAGCTTGGCTGTTTTCTTTAAGTGATTTATTGCTGGATTCTCTACTGATAATTAAAGTATACTGTGTACTTTGGTGTTTATTTAAAATATTACTTCTGTGAAACTGTCCATTTACATTTTGGAATGTAAAGTGAGATGATGTTTGTCTTTAAATGAGAGACAATTGTGACATTTTTAATTTTTGTCATTTTTGTGATTTTCTGTTTTCTACATAAAATCATCCTATATAATATAATGAAGATTCAGTAAAAAAAAATACCTTTGATATCTTTAATATTGACTGAGTAAGGCCATGTCAATTAGTGAAATCCAATTTTGATTCTCCTTATCTCAAAAATAACATATGATATCAAATATGATATTTTAGCCTGTGTTTCTCCAATTACTAGAGGCTTAAACTCATTATCCTATTAAAGGAAAGTGTCATTTTCCAATCATTTTAAACAATCCTGTTATAACACAGCAGAGGATATGGAAAAGTAAAACATTTAATTACAAGAACACACTTGCCTAATATACTTATATGTTGCGTACATGCTTTCAAAGATGCAAAATGTTTAGCGTAGCTGTTGAGCAACCACATAATGCAACACAACTTATAAAGGAGGTGATAAAACAATAACTGCATTGCAAGAATTTGATAAAACTTCAGGAAAAAGTTTGATGAATGGAAAACCAAAATAAAAACCATAACATGTTTTGCTCTCTTATGGCAAAAACTCAAAGACAACGCTACAGTAGATGTACTTTTACTGTTTCCTTTTAGTAGCAGAGGAGCTACCTGTCTGTGCTGTAGTACATATTTTAAAGCAGTTTGTTTTCCGACAAGTGTTCAGTATTGGCGACAGTAAGGCCAGAGGTATTTCCGAGCCATGAACTCTTAAACCCAGCAAGCTCTGGCTAGAGATAATTTAGTTTACTTTTTTGGGATCCATGAGCTGTCAAGCAAAATATTTTATTTAAGACTGTTTCTACACCGGAAACAGCCAATGATTCGCCATAATGCAGCTCATTTGCCTTAAGTTCCAATTAGCTGCAAGCTCAAGACAAAATCCAAGTAAAAACAGAAATGTACAAATATACAAATGACTTTGCTCGAGTTGCTTTAGAACATAAAAAATTATATATACAGTAGACCTAATGCATAACTACATACATATGGTTGGAATTTGTATATTTAGATAATAAACCCAGGCAAATTACAATCTGGCTTTTTTATCAATAATTATTTAAATGGGACATTTGTAAATAAAATCCTTTTATTTTAAACTGACATGGAAAATAACATGCCTGGAATACCTCTGCAATGTGTCAAAAATAGAAGTAGCGTTTCCGCCATGCAATGATGCTCCACAATAAACGTTTCCAGTGTAGACAGCTTAATTGATTATAATGGGAGCGATTTAGTTTTGACATGTCACATCTGGTGGAAGTCTTCGTGAACCCTCTTTTTTCAAGTATTGACACAGATTGGTATGTATACATAATGTATATAAGAAAATGTGTTTTTACCTTCAAATATTTGACTAGTTTCTGGATTTGCCAGTACTCGGTAGGCAGGTCAGTGGTGGTCTCGGCACGTCTGTCTGGCTGTTCCTCATCCTCCTCACCCTCTGATGAACTCTCAATGAAATCATCAGCTCCTCCTGAGGTCTTACTGCACACACAAACACACATGAACCCGTTAGACACATTTGCATTCAATCTGGCCCAGACGCACGCTGTGAGAAGTACTCTCCCACGGAATTTTCTCAGGGTAGAAACAAGAAATATTCACAATTGGATGTTATAAAAAACTTTTTTATTAATAAACAGGATTAGAATGTCAAATACAAAGAAAATCAGAGGAGAGTCAGAGCAGGTGCATGCCAAACCACACAGGCCCTTTTCTCAAAGCTCTGGTAAAGTCTCTATGAATCCACTGCAGAATGAATTATTGCTCTCTAAAAAGGCCTTCATGTTAAAAGCCTTGGACAGAAAGACTGTCAAACTCAGGGGTGTATTTGAAGTGCCATCTTAAGCCATGGCTTCAAATTAAACAACAGGGAGAAAGAGAGAACAGAGACTGAGCTATAGAGAGAGATGATGATGATGATGACTGGAGCGGTCATCAGAGCTGAGATCTCTTTTATAGCGAGCCTACACATGCACGCACGAACGCAGATGGCCGTTAAAGTAGATCGGGCTACTGAAATGAATGTTTGGTGAAACGAGTCGTGAAACTCAGCACACACGGAAAGGAGGCCGGAGGGACTCGGATATGTTTTCCAGTGGATAACCGTATTGTCAGTGAACTCCTGTCTTTGTACTTTATGCCATGATAAACATTACTGTTGCAGCGTTGCAGCGAGAACCATTCTGGCTTTAGATGCGATACACATTTGATTATTGATCGTTTTGTATTTGTGTACATCAAACACATCCAGGTTCTCGGATGCGATTAAAAAAGCTTCTATTATCTAAAAGGCTTTGGGACAGAGAGACATCCAGAGCTCTTTACAGCTGGATTGTGTACTCTGGCAGCCTGCGTTATGGGGACAGCTGGAGTCTCCACTCTCCATCACCAAACAGACAGAAAGGAGTCAAGGAATAAAGAGGGTTAACAGGCCAAACAGAAACGGTTATTACAGACCACTACTCCCAGTAGCACCAGAGGACCGTGTCCTCTACACACCAACCTGAATGACCACTTCATCCATGTCTTATTAGGGGTTATAAAATGAAAACTCCACCACAGATGAAGTAATTTGCTTCGAATGTCTTTATTTCTGATTTAGCGATTGGATACGTTCTATATGTGTTTGGCAGGAGGATTAAAGGGTTATTCAATTATGCGTGTTCCTAGAGGAGGGTTTCTGCAATGGTTATGGTGAATATGGTGGCATACATTTTTTGAGAGGAGCGGCAGCCTGCAAGAGACGATTCGGAGAAATTGGCTCTCTTTTTGGTCTCTGATGACGGTGACTTTGTGCCACTTCTTCCAGACTTCTTCTCCTCCGCCTTACTGGAAAATCAAAACAATCACACATTTATTAACAAATGGTTATACACATTAAGCACATTACCATTTTATTCTCCCTAAATGGTTTGAAATGGTTTTAATTGTTTTACCTTGTAAGGGCAACTACATTGGTAACTGGTCAACATACATCTCTTCAAAATGTTTTGCATGCACAATTACAAATCATTTAACAATATAAAAGTCATTCTTGTGACTGAAATGTGTGTGCTTCAGGCATACATTTCCACAACTGACAAATCGCTTCAGATTCACAAATGACTAGTCAGTGACAATGGATGCGTATGCCAAGATTTAGTCGGCAAGAAAAAAGCTGCTGATATATAAGCCAAAAACCCACTTTAGTATCTCAAAGTGTGACTATTGAAATGAGTATCTCTATTTAGACAAACCACATGCACTCCAGCACACATTAAGTCAGCGTCAGAGGCCTGTACAGAACCCGCCACAGACATACGGCATATGGCTGCTTTTTTGGGGACTCTGAGGACATCCAGTGGGATTTTGAATTATCACTTACTCATAAGGCGATGTCAGGCCAAGGTTCTTCCATTTCAAAGATGTCTCAAATTTATTCATTTTACCGCCCGGCTTGTTTCGCACATGCTGTTGTCTCGCCTTTTCGTGCGCGTTCTTCTCCCGACGGTCGTAAGACCTCAGGGTTTGGCGTGTTTCCTGTGCATCAACTGTTTCCATATGTTGAATCTTTTTAGATGGCACTTCTTGAATGGCAGAGCCCTTTAAAAGAGAGTGGATAAAAAATAAAAAAGATAGTTATAAACTATAAGATGAATTGTGTTATTAAAATTATACAGACTCTCTCACATATTCTCAATGTGTCAATGTGAACTTTATTGTCAATTTATTGTGACATACTTTCCATTCTATATAGGACATGTTGTTTCTTTATTGCTTTATAAGAGAGACGTCTCCTAGCAAGGTTTACTCATTCTAATAAGGAGACATATAAAAACTAAATCTCACTTATGAATTTGTATCCCTGAGCATTTATATAACATAGCTTTTCTTCAAGGTCCACTGCCAGAATCACAATTTAGCCTTTGAGTTATGAGTATAAATGAAAAATAGAAACATATTTCCAAGGTTTGTGCACAGTCTGTTAATTGCCTATACAATATGAGTGGTTTATTGTTTCTGTACATTCCTTGAACTGCAGGCTGGCAGTTTGGCACGCACTGAGTAGATCCTTTGTGGCAAAGCAACGCAAAAATATTTTTTCGAAATTCTGAAGGACTCTATCGTTCTCTGTCTGCCACATCTTTATTGCTACTGCGAGAAGCTCAATAGGGCACTTATGAATGTTTTTAGTCACATGCACCTGCTATGCAGAATACAGTCCACCCTTTACTGGCTCCATCTTTCAGCGAGATGCATGGAAAAGAGAAAGAAATAGAAGACACAGAAAAGACAGGAGAGACACATAAAGGGGGAAGAGTTCTGAAAAACTACTCAAGGGAAAAAGCTTCAAATATGGCACAAGAGACTCTGTGTAGATCCAGCTGGGTTGAGCACACTTTGTCCCATTCATGGGCTTTTTAGGAACAGCCAAAGTTATATCCATTTCCCCACCCCACTCCACCCGCATTCAATATGATAATTAACGTAATAAACCTGTACAAACTCCGTCCAAGAACACTCCAATAAGACACAAAACATGCCAAACACAAACCTGAATGTGCTAAGCAAACCTCAAACTACTGTACCATCCAACCGGGGTCAGAACTGAAACGGGTACTAGGGTGAAAATAACAGAAACAGAAAGAAAGAAACTTGTTAATCGGGACACAATGTCTTCCCATCTCAGTCTGATGCAAAACACACAATGAGAGTATATCTTTCCCCTAAAATGTGTGTCACCATAAGCTCAGGCCTGTCTGAGTATGTAAAATTAAAAACGTCTGATCTAATACAAGTGTGAAAAGGCATCAGTTCCTCATGCAGCTGATTTAAAGAGATACAGCATGTTGTCTTTGGCTGGTGTTGACTTGGAGCAGAAGTGAGGGTTTCTGGGCTGAATTTTCAAGGTCCAGGGGTTAACTGATGGCTGAAGGACCAGAGCTGGTCTGAGACTTATTACAATTCAACGCAATTCAGAGTATGAGTTTTTCATGAAGTCTTCATGCTACAAGAGTCCCCACAGTGCGGCTAACAGCATTATCTGCTCTCAAATCAACATGCGGCCTTATGAAAATATGGTTCATTTTAGGTTAAACGTCAGGATAACCATCCATTCACAGATTGTAATGAGGATACTGAACCAAAAGGAGAAATTTAAACACAGCCTTATGTGCAACATACAAAAGCATAAGAAAGAAAAGAAAATAAGGAAATAAAGCAAAATATGGAGAAAAAAGAGGGATTTGACTTCTAGTTTAAACAGACTGCTTTTACAACTCTCTTTATGACCTCTCTGTCCATCACCCGTCAGCTGCTGGTCGTCATGGCTTAGTTCTTCCTGCTGGCATTGTAAAACATGAAAGTCTGGTGGGCATTTTAATGCAGACAAACTTTCGCTCGCACACTGAACCGTCTGCCTGGCATCTTCCCTTGGAAGAATAATAAAGACCTTCTTCTAGCTGCCACCAATAATTGAATACAACCTACTAACACATGGACTTCTTTAGCAATCTTTTGCAATAATGTATAAAGATGCTTCAAATGTGTCAAAGCAGATTTACAAAAAGTGATTTTGTCCTTGAAGGATTTTGAGCACATCAAAAGTTGTTGAGTATGTTAAAATAAGCAGTTGTAATGTGAAGGCTATTCTTGTCATAGCACTTTCAATCAGACACTTAATGTCTCCATAACATATTTTTTGGAATATCAGAAAAAATATTTTTTTTAATCAACTGGCAACAATATTCTAAAACCTTTTAGCAGAATCTATTATGTAACAGATAAACAGTCTAACATGATTTAAAAAAGCAGGTTATGTTCCTGTATCAACACTGATTTCAGGAATATAGATGTAAATACTCTGCCCATGTCCAGCTTGTGTAAATCACCATATGCCGAATAAACGGGCGCATCTGTCATACTATATGAGCAGCTATTATTGAGTATATACATCATACACTGTAGCTCAGATTCAGTTCCTCCTGTCTTTCTCAAAGACTTTAAAAATTATAGTACTCTTAGACTAAGCATTCATCAAAGTTAAGAGTTATTAAAGCCGAGCAGAGCTACTGAGCACAGACTCATGGGAACTGTTCCTCAAGTGAGGAAGATGAAGCCCGTTCTGGATAGGACACAGTTTAACTTGGACACCTTTACTATAAACGCTCAGGTAAAATCTTGCACAGGCTTAATCCGTGTCTGAAAACTGCAAAAAGAATGGATGAAAAGAACATTTTAAACGGTTTGTCCTCGAGGTAACTTACGGGAGCACCAGACGGAGGTTTTTACACTGGCAAAGCAGACATTAACTCTATTAGTATATGGTATAGCTATAATCTTTTTGTCTGGCTTCATTTTCCATCTGCAAACTATATCGGTGAGAGATAAGATCACCATTATTTAGCAACGAACGTAATCTGTCTCAGTGATAGAGTTTCCGTTTATATTGCTCAAGGACAGAATTATGACTGTTATAAAACAGCCAATGGTCGGCATAAACTATTAGAGTGGATCTAAAGACTTTGTTTTAAGAACGGAAAAGTGGATGTTGAAGAAAACCTTTTGTCTACATCAACCAAAAGGCTTTTATTGCACTTTGCTACTGATGAAATCAAAGAAAGATCAATAGACAGTCAGCCAAAAACAAAAAAGGAATTATATTATAATAAGGAATAAAGGTATTAAAAAATGCACTTTAATATAATTATTCACAGTGAAAAATGTATATATAAACAGCTAAATATTTGGTTCTGTAAATGCTGCATGTACGTAAAACAACCGCTTTTCCAACAAACACATTATCGTGTCACTACTGAGAAATGGGACATCATTTTTTTAAACGATTAATATAATTTTTTACAGCATCTTGGGGCCATTACAGGAGACCCAATTTGGTCATTTATCTTTACTTAATTCAGAAGGGTCTCAGTAACTGGCCTGTTCTCACATTTTTTCTACACTATGGTGATGTAAAAAACAGCATAGTGACAGTAAAGAACTCTCTCCCTCAATCCATCTTTTTCTCTGTGGTTGTGACAAGCAGACGCTCTATACACCCACAGAGAGCGAGAGAGAGAGAGAGAGAGAGGTGTAGACATCAGATTGTCCCCTCTTCCCCTTTGCTCTGTTCTCCTCAGCTGTGATCAATCTATGGCTGCATTCCTCACACCGCAGACTGAGAAGAGAGCAGAAGCACACTGCCAGTTGACAGACAGCTGTGCTGTTTGTGTGTCTATGTCTAATGTGTTGGCCTCCTTCCTGGGGTCTATGTAGATAGTATTTCTCATCCCTAAATGACGAGCTCTAACCAGGGATGCGCCTTCTGGTCATTCTTCGTACTCGAGTGTGTACTAGACAGATAAATCAGAAGATGGAATGGGTTCCGTTCCGTTCTGTTCTGTTTTTTCAATTGAAAGACCTGCTCCCTGTTTTTCCAGCATCTCACAGTTTGTTTCACAATGTCTGTTTGGTAAGTTGAGAATGAACACATGTGGTATGTGAAATGTACATCAATGGCTATATTTTCATAACAAAAAACATTATTTTGACACTTGCAGTATTCAGGTATAGCAAACATAGCAATGATGCCCTCACAGAGTGACAACTTATGCCATTCAACAACCTAACCAGCTATGGGGCATCATACAGTAAATAACATCCATTCCATTTGTCACTTTTCGCTTCTGGTGCTATAACAATTTTTTTTACCTCTTTTGTTTTTAAGACAGCTTACAATTGATTCTGACTGCACATGTCTGTCTGAATATGGCTCACTCACACGATGACATCATCGGTCTCTGATGAGCACTCAGGCTCTGTATTCCAGACCACCAGCACTGAGCTCCAACTTTGTCAAAACTCATCTACAGCTCAGGTGCCTCGTGGGGACAATTAAAGAAATCCATCTAGCATTTGAGCACTGATGGCCGTTTTAATATCAGGAGATTGATTATATAAGTATGCCACAGTAATGTGGAAAGTGTTTTACATTTTTGATGATTAGTGCGTAACTGTCACTTATGTAATTCAAATGTTAGTATTGCCCAGAACATGGTGAGGACGTCCAAATCCCTGTGGTATGGTGCAGACACTATTATGAAAACTCTGTCATGTGTTCAAGAACTGCCGTCTGGAGCATTTGAAGGAATATTCTGTGGTGACTGCTTAGGCTTAATCGATAGCATTTGTTGCATAATGATTACTGACACTCAGACGTATTTTAAAGGAAAGTAAATGTGTAGTTTTTAGTGTTACTCCATTGCATCCCCTTTGAGACACAATAGCAGATTGTTTCAAAGGTTTACAGATGGAAATTCTCTTTTAGATTTAGGACAACAACCTGGCAACTGCCTGGCCAGTGCATCATTTGAAATAATAAAGTTATACTTTTGAAACCATTGCAATTATCATTGATTGATTAGCACTCGCAATTGCGAAACTCTTAACTTGTATAGAACACAAAACACACCATGAAAAGATGAAATTGTTGTATTCCAGTGTGGTTTTTAACAATACCTGTTCACTTATAGCCTTGGTGAAATGGGGAGATATGTTTTTCAGCAGTGTGACGAGGTCTGTGTAGTCATCAGTTTTCCTCCTATAAGAGTACTCACTTGCTCCCTGCTTGAGTGTCTGTAAAAACCAAATTACAATTTGAATGTAAACAGGGAGTTCAGCTTTATCCCAGCGGTGCATCAGTATTTTTGGCCTTGCATGCTTGGATACAACAGCTGTCTTTAAATAACAAAAGAATCATATTGAAAAACACACACAATAACTTTGTCAGCTTGTAATTGTAATTCAATCTCCAATCTCTGTGCTTTAGAGGTGAAGTGTTCCGATCGAAAATCTATTCGTTACAATTAACATCACTGTCATGTACAGCAGTTTCAAGCAGACCTCAAATTTACACAAACAGCTGAGTGTCAGAAAGCATTTAGAAGAACATGACCGAGGACAAGAGACCCCAAAGGAAAGTGTTCTGAATAATAATGATGATGTTGTGGTGTGCAAAACACTGCGTTTGATTAATCATACAAGCATCTAGACCTGTAGCCACTCAAAACATATAACATAACTGGAGAACCAGATCTGGAACCCAACCACATAACTGTCATGTCTAACTTTTCAATTTCGCTTACCTCATGTTTTGGAAAAGTGTCTGTGTACCAAACCTTTCAAACACATTAGGAGCACATTGTGTACGTTTAAATTACCTACCAGAATTAGTTTCCCTGACAAGTTGACACATTTCAGATTCCGAAAAGCCACATTGCATCACTTAGCATGCCGACGGGATTTATTAATTTCCATCTGCTATGTGCCCAGGTCAGGCTAGCAGGGAAATGCCCTGTTTAGGTTATTTACCTCCTGTCTGATTATAATCATGGCACAGATACACATTATCAGCAGTGGGAATCTCTTTATTTCTGATGGCAGATAAAGCAGAATTCCATCGTGTTTTGCTACAGCATATTCCTGGAGAATAAACTTGCTGTAAGAACAATCCTAAACTGCATCACCAAATTACTGTTATTACAGTTTTCTCACCTTATCGAGAAAAAATCCAGTAGTGCTGCAAGTGATAAACAATGTGGGCTCTGTGTCACAAGTCTCAATTATGAGGGAGCAGATTTCTCCATCCATCTGACTCCAGGGAGGACAGCGGCAACCATTTGGGAACACATAATCTGTAGGATCATCCAGAGAAAACAAGATCTTTTTAGGTCTTTTTAACATATGGACACTGAATGGACAACAGTAAAGGTTTTTCTGCAGGCCTGGTTGGGACAGTAATTCAGGAGCTGTTTGGATTAGGGAAATTTACGCTAATGTTTGTGAAATATTTTTGGTTTATGTTGTGGACTTTCAATTTAATATAGATAATAAAATAAAAATACCTAAAATACTGTCTAACCTCACCTGTAAAAATGACTTTTCATAACACATTTCAGACTAATGCACTGTTGACACCCCTCAACAGTAAAAAGCTTACAATAAAACTTCAGTTCTGGAAGGTTCATACAGAGCAGGCTCCCCTGGGGTAAATGGACACTCCTTGCATGCAGCCCTGCCAATGAATATGACTGATCTCTCTTCAGGATTGAGCTTCTGCACACATCACCCTGAAATAAATCACCCTTCTCTAGAAACCCCCACCGATACGTCCACGTGCTCCAAACCGCCCTGTGCATCCTCTCTCCCCCTTTATTTGCATAGAGGCTTCCAATTTTACCCGCCATACGGGGACACATTTTTCAAAAGAAGCCACATCTATCATTCAAAATTTGTAGGCCGCACTTCTCTTTCCAAAAACAGTTGATTGTTATGGCACATCTCTCCTTAGGGAGAAAAGAAGATTTGATGAATCTCTTTGTAAACTGAAATCTGACATATGTAATGGTTTCCATGCTTCTGAGACTTTTACATTTAAAGGAAATCCAGCACTGCCCACTAATTGTGGTGGCTTGAGTGAGGTTGAGACAGAGAGAGAAAACAGAGAGAGGGGGAATTCTGGGACATTTACTAAAAACAAAATTTTATGGCAAAGGTAAAAATGTGGTGAAATATGTGTTGAACGTAGAAACAAAAACATTAGGGGCTATACAATCTTCCAATAGAGATTTCTTCAACATTTTGGTAAAGATCCCTTTTACAAACACCTCTGTACTGTAGATACTGTAGGTCATCTGGAACAATATTTTGTCACATTCATCAGTAATAATATTAAAACATAAACAAAATTGTTTGATATAGTTTGATATAGCTCTCTTCTTCCAGTTTCTTTGGGAATTCAGCCTTTGCACCACATCAAAACCTTCTCCTCCTCCAAAGACAGTAATACCATTACATTTTTTTTAACCTTGTGGGGACATTTTTGGTCCCCGTGAGGAAAATAGCTTATAAATTATACTAAATGATGTTTATTTGAAAATGTAAACATGCATAGAGAGTGAGAGAAAGAAAGAGAGAGCCAAGCGTGAGAGAAGCATGATTAGTCAAATTGAGGGTGAAACTAAGTCTAAAAGTGAGTGAGTGACACAGGATTGAGTTGAAGTGATGGAGAGATAATGCAAACCTGATGTGTAGCATACAGACTTCAGTACCCCGCTTTGTCCTGTCCCACAGAAACTCTTCAACTGCTCTACCTCTTTTTCAACTGCTTCTGGGCTTAGCCAGCCCTCTCTGGGCAAACACACACATACACAAGCGCAAAAAAACAAAAACAAATTGTTAACCAACATTGATAACCTATTTATGAATACTTACTCTACATAGTTTATAGTGAACTTACAACTACTGTAATCTAGTCAATGCATTTAAACATTGTTTCAACCTTTAACAGATATGACAAAGAAGAAATAAAGATGAGATATATAAGACATGGACTGGCTGCTTTGGCCAAAGATATAGTGTAAAGTGTACAAGCATAAGCAGTAAGCAGCAGTGTTCTGTAAATAGGAAGAGTGTTTACTTGTCAAATTGTTTGACAGCAATGTTGAGCAGTTTTGTGTCCAGTTGATTCAGGATGTTTAACAGCTTCATTTCAAGCTTCTTCTCCTCACTCAGCTCATCCTCTTCACCATCTTTCATGAGGCCCTCTCCTTTTACTGTGGCAGAGCTGGACCCCAGAATCTTCATCAGTGGGTCCCTGTTAGCTAAGCGACCATAAACACATTTCCAACAGCTCATCATAGAACAGACACTTTTACTTAAGTTTCATTTTTAAGATTGTGTGTAAATCTTAGTTTTAAATATTTGCAAGTTAAAATCTTCAGGAATCATCTCAGAAACTAATTTGATGGAAAACAGGAATAATTTACAGTACATGAAGAAAGTTTTTTTGAAAAGTAAAAAGGCAAACTTTTTTGTCATCTGTAACAAATGTTGCAACTGTACTGACAAAGAGAGCAAATTTGCAACTATTTTAACTTTTTTAATGATCACAAAGGAAAAAGAACACATGTACCATATAATCACGGGAAAGCATGGGAAATAAGTATTTGGATAAGGTAATATGTCTTACTCACTCTCTAAACAGGCCTGCACTTCATTTATCTTTTTGTCGTCAGTCAGTTGCAGAAGATTGGAGAGGTGGTGAAATGTGTAAACTGTAATGTCAGGTGGGGTGAGATGGAGTAGGGGATGTCCATCCTTATCAAAATCCTGAGACATAACTGATTCACCACTGAGATGGAGACAGCAGAGGATGGATTGATTAACCAGCAGATTACCAAGGGACTCAAAAACAGATGGATTCATATTGCATGAATATATATGTTAACTACATTACAGTTACTTCTCTTTCTATTTTGCCTAAGGTAATTGTTATACTACATTCATACATACTACACATCTCTGTTCGAAACGGTAGTGCAGTATATGGTATTACCTGACGTCATACTCTGTTTTGAAATCAGAAGCGTCTAGAGATGTTTTCCATTGTAAAGGCTCTCTGAACACAAGTTTGGCCTCCTGTGGGTGTCTGGCGCCGAACTCCTCCGTGAAGAGCAGGATTTCACTGAGTATGATCTGATTCAGCGGAGTATTCTTCAGTTTATCCTCCTCAGAACTGCCCCACTCAACTGCCCTAGAGAGTGCCACCCCCATGTCGGACACAAGCTGCTTCTAATCTAACAGTAAACCAGAAGTTAACTGTGTTAATATAACACAAGTTGGTTATTAAATGTGCACAATAAGCAGATTCGCAATTTTTTTTTTATTATAACGAACTTTCGCGATGTTTTTTCTACATAAGAGTATAATATTAATCGTTATATTTCAAAACATGGTGTTACTCACCAACAGACGTGACTGAACAAGCCTGTACAACTTTATGTACAATTTTATTCCCCCCAAATATATTACCTGACTTGCCAACTGTGGCCGGACAGTGTTACTACGTCAGTAACCATAGCAACAAACAGAGGCCGGATTGAGTTGCTTAGATACAGTCAAACAACGGGGAGTTGAGAGGGCCAAAAATGCTTGTGAGAAAAGCGTTTGGGTTTTGCCAAGTGGCTTTTCGCATACATACATATGCATACACGTTAAAAGGTTTAAATGCGACTTTTAAAGTATGTTGTGACTGAATATGATATATTTTAGTATATTCGCAGTAATCACTCCCATCTAAGATGTTCCCATCTACTGTATGCTGAGCTCATACTATTTTTATTAAAATGTCTGTTTTATAATAAATGAAATGACACAATTATATTCTTATTTACAAAACTAACTTTAATACCTCAGGTAAATGCCTTCAGAACAAAATATCACGAAAAACATTGAATTTAAATAACCCTAAAACTACGAACGATTGTGTATCTGTGCACAACACTGCTTAATATACTCATCAGCATTTAAATGTCGAGATGATGTTAAAAACATGTTTTTATTCATTTGACAACCTCCATAAATCACGTATTTAACAATAACATTATAGCAACGACGTAAACACAAGGGGGAGCTTAACAAACAATATCAAAGTGAAGTTTCCTGAGGCTCAAAATAAACTTACCTGAGCATATACACCATTTTACATTTCGGGGTTTTTGACTTTGGCTGCAGGGGAGATAAATTATAAAATATAAGAATATTTGGATTTTACTCGTATGAATAATGCAAAACGAGCTTAAGACCTTATTGCCGCCTGTACAAAGATCTTAACATAAAAACACCCGCAATGAGACGCTCTGGCACTGCGGTGTGTTTATTTTAGGTTTTATACCGTTACAGGACAGCCACACGAAGCAGGTTCTAACTGTAATATCATGTAATGTTTTACTTGCGACACATTACTATAATTTACTAATATTTATTGCATATTTTATTGTGGCTGTTCTGTGAATAATTATGTATATTTGTGCTGTGTGAAAAGCGTATTAAGGAACACAGACTGATGCCCAGAGCTTAATGGGATTCCGTTAGAAATATATTAAACTTTATTTGCAGTGGGTTAAAAGTGACCCGTTTTAAGATCGAAAGAGGAAAATCCAGCCTTTTAAATAGACGTTTTATAACAAGCTCTAATTAATTGACATTAATAGTGCACTGTAATACTTTTAAAGCATTTCTTTATTCCTGGCTAATGTTCAGTTCCACATTTAATACATTTACACTATCTATACATTTACTATCTATTACCTATTATGAATTAACATTGAACAATCATATATTAATAAGTAAACATTAACTCGTTATTCATAATATTCCAGTTGTAATGTAATATAATGACATACAGAAGTTACTTTAACGTGACACATATTAGTGTTTTAACATATCTGTTTTATTTCCTGGGGTTGTGTGCCCACAGCACCACACTTTCTTTATAAACTTACTGTGTTGTATGGTTTGGCATACAATTACACACAAGCACAGAACAGACCTAATTTCCTCATTGATCCTATCTGTACAACCACTGAAAATTCACATTCATTACTCACGCTGGGTTTAACTCTGATAGTTCTCACTCATAAGCTTTCAATTAAACCCAAACTAAACAGGAGCTCTCTCTTCTCAGATCATGCAGATGGAAGGCCTGCTGCCAGGTATATTAGCCTCTCTCTCTATTCTACAGTATGTGCCAAACCACACTGATGACCTAGAGGTTAACATTACAGAAATTTCCATGCTTTTTCACTTAAACAGATTTTTCTGTTACTGAATTAATGATTTTACTTCTTGCTACAGATCAGACATTCATTATTAGGACTTTCCCCAGGCATTTAATATTACATGGAAATTTAAAAGCATTTCCACAAGGCTTCTGTTTTCTCTATATAGTTTATCAAGTCTTACTAAACACAAGTTTTCACAGACTTCAGAGGTAATCATAGCTGGGCTTGTTTAATCCACCGTCTGAAACACATTTATTTACTGTAGTACTTTAAATACAAACTATTTTATGTTTAATCAGTCCATGTGTTTAACATGCTATAGGCCATTTAATATGCTACAGTAACTGGTAAAATGGCTTTAATTAAAGATGATACCCTTGGCTTCTTGGATAACAGATAGCAAACCGGTGACTGGAAAGCAGAGTTAATGATCAAGAGTCTTGTAAAGGCCAAAAAAAGTAAAGGCATAAAAATTAATGTCTTAATCTGTAATCCGTGGCACTCTCTCATTAGCAGTACTAATTGCCCCGAGTTAAGACATGAAGGTTAGACACAATGATCTGGAGTACCAGAGTTTCCTTCGTACATAAACACCCACAGCCTGCGGTCAGAAGCACCTGTCAACTCCTCCAGCTCTCTCTGCCTTTAAGTCAGACTCGGCATAATAAACAAAGGCGGCGTCTGGAACGGCCCGGCGGAGATGCTGATTGAGCTAAAGCGGGAACAAACTGCAGGAGATTTATGAGGAGCGGCTTCGTCTTAAAGCATGTAGGCTGTGATTGCATCCGTCCACAGCTCACTCTCCACTCTCTAAACAGCCCATTAACAAGAGGAAATCAGGTCTGGGCAGAAATACACACGAGTTGTGTGGGCGATAAAGAGCACTAACCTGTAGTTACACTCTGGACCTGCAGGGCTGCGATGCAGTCGTTTTGGGGAAAGCTCTTCAGGGGCTCACATGGCACAAGCTAAAACTATGGTAGATAAACAAAAACTTTTTAATTACTTTGTTTAGCATACACACACACATTATTCATGTGGATTTAAAAAACAGATGGTTCAAATATCTTACGGTTATGTGGCACTATTGCCTTTACTGCACATATATAAAAAGGTCTGTAAAGCTTGGCTGGATCACAGGTGACAGCGGTCACAATAATGAACACCTGCAAAATCTGTCACATACTTGTAAAAGGAAAATCAGCCAGAGTAGATGGATTGAGATAGACTAGAACAGGGAGGAGGAACAAGGGCCCAACATGCTATATCCCAGCTGCAGCTTTTCTCAAGTAAGCCTGCATGTTCTTGTAAGCAGTTTTAGAGCAACAGTTATGGAAGGGATAAGATTGTAAGATTGTGAGATTGACTTGTTGAGAACAAGAGAGTTGATGACCTGTCATAACTCCTTTTATGGGAACATTTTACAGAGCTGGTCTCTGCAGACGGACTCCTCGTCAAGGCCCCTCTTGCAATCTTTTGCAAGTGCGGTTATATCTCATCCCAGACTCAAACGCTGTATGAATGCTACTGTTATTTGCTCATTATGAATAATAGCCCATTTTATAGGGTGTTTGCACAGGCAGCTGTTCAAGTTTGTGAGCTTGTGTTAATGTGCGCACACGTATGAGCCAATGCGAAAAAGCCTTACATTTGTTTGATAGGCCAGACAAGCAGACACGTTGAAGGAAATATGTGCCAAAGTCAACCACACTTAATTTTCATCTGTAGACAGACAAAGATCTTGGTACATCAATACGCTTACGAAGCGCTGTATGATGGGATTCACGGCTGCTGTATGCTTTAGCACGTATAAATCCCACCCACCCAACCCCTCGCCCCTTTCAGGACTGTCAAAGCAGCTATGATGGTTTAAGGAGACTGCCTTTATGATTTATGGTAGATATTCATATTGCAATAACAGGTTGTTAAACAACACAAACTGGCGGGTGGGAGAGATTCACTGACCCTCAGTATAAAAAACAGTCTGTTTAATATTTTTATTCAAGCACACTTCGCACCTGCTGTTATTTTATTCTTACGTTTTTGTTTAAACAAGACTATAATGTTTCCTGATTTATATTTTAACACTGAAAAACTCACATTCGCAGAGACAAACAGACCATAGGTTTGTAAAATTTATTGTTGACTACGTCAACAGTCATGAAATAAATGAAAAGTTTTACATTTGATATGGATTATTTTCTACTACACAGACTACAAAGAAAAAGTTTCTCATTTTAAAACAACAGTCATAACTTTCATGTCTATATGTAACAAACACCAACTTGAGATCCCGAATCTAAGCCAACACTTCCAAGGGCTCGCCGAAAGGTAAACATATTACAAATCACCGCGCTGGGTGTTCATAAAGGGCTCAAGCTATAAAATAGAGGCAATAAAGTCAATTATTTTTGCACTAAACCTTCTCTCTGCTGAGAAAACAACATAAGATACAAACGAAATGTTTTCTCTGTAACAATGAATATCAGTGCACAGAACTTGCCTGCTTTTAAACCTACAATTGTGGCTTTCATGTGATGTGTGTGTATGTCAAGCCGCTGTGCGCCTGTGCTTTCTTTGGATCTGGAGACTGACTGTCAAATATAGATGCTAAAAAGAGTTTTATGAATATATGGATTTGTGGTAAAAGCCCAATAACGGCTCTTTGTGAGAGTAGTGCATACTGGAGAGAGTTGTTTCGACTGTGTTTGTTTATTTAACTATTTTTATCCTTGTTAAACAAAACCCCAATTCCTCTGACTAAATCAATGAGAACTATCAATGAGAATCTACCAGACGTTTTGTAGATATGAAATAAGATGATCAAGCAACCCCAAACCTCAATTCATGTCTTAGAGAAAATCACATCATCATAAAATTGAATATTTCCAACCATTTGACCAAGACTTTGAATTTTATACACTGGACAATTTTTTTTTCCAGCAGCCACTTTGCACAGAAAAGTATACATTTTATAACATCAAAAATGTCAAATCTTAACCAAATGTTCCTAAATATTTGCTAATTTAGCAATATAAACGACACAAATAGTAGGGTTCTCATGATGTCCTCAAAACATACAAGCCTGTAGTCCAAACTACTGCTTAATTATATAAGAGCTGTGCTCATATCTAACTGATTTGAAGCAGCTGGTATTCAGTAATTTCCCGTTTATTGGACCTATTCAATATTTTCTCTTTTGACTTTTAAACCATCTCCCCAAATCATCCATCTAAACAGTTCATGGTCTTAATCCACACTGCATATGCCTCCATTGCCTGGAACCCCAACCATCGACGGCTCTCCGGCATCCGGCTGTACACCCACACCTCCCCTTTCCTGCTGATAACTGGTGCTTCTACAATTTCAAAGTCAACCGTGTTTGAGGCGAAGAACAGATCTTAATGTTCTTTCCTCTCTTTTGCAGTGTAATTATTATTTTGAAAGTGCGGTCTAGGGAGGCTGTCAGGGTTTGGCACAGACAATGGCACTAATGTACCGTGTGTTTTAATACGGCTTGACTTCTGTTTTATAAACTCTGTGGGCAACATCACAGACTTGCTCTTTTTCTGTTTCTGTCTCTCCCTTTCTCCCCTGCCCTCCTGTCTCGCAGGATGAACGCACACAGATGTGCTGCTTGGTAGTTCTCTACCATGTGGTGAAAAGTGCAGGGCGGTGTGTGCGTGTTGTGGTGTCGGGCTGTTTGTCTAACACGGTCATTGGGTAAGAGTTTAGATCGTAATAGGCCTGATGCTGGCACCATTCATGCAATTTAGTGGGGGGAGATATAGTAAAAGAAAAACCCCCAAAATATCGAGAATGAGGCAACCCATGACAAAGAAAAAAACAGAATTGTGTGTGTCTGTGAGAGACTGTGTAACTGTGATATCCTCCTATGGCACCATGGAAAAGCACTTAAAGTCACACAAGACAGTTCTGATGTTTCCTCGGATCACAAGCGCTGCCATGCTCGCTAACAGCACAGGGCTGATCAAAGCCAACTGTGAGGGGAGCCCTCCATCCAAACAGCCCCTCGAACCTCACAACAGACGTCAGGTAGTAGATTGGGCTGAGAGGAGCCAGCGCGCTAAAACGCTGAGAGTTGAGGTAATGGCAGAAACTTTAGTGTGAACGTGCTTTCTTCTGACGGTCAGTGTGACTTACAGGACAGGTCTCTGGAGTGACACAGCTCCACCTCCACACTCCAAAAACTAGACAAAACTACATTACAGTCAGGATCGCTACACAGTATTCCTATTCCATGCTTCCTGTATTTCCACAGTTGATACGCTGTGTTTAAGTTATCAAGTAGCACAAAGTCATGAATGAGACATCACAAGGTTCAAGATGTATACAGTAAATGCAGCGCCCACTCAAAGCATGCTTTGCGCCCCTTTTGAGAAATAAATTTACATAACTTTTCCAGACTAAAGTTTTTAAAAACTCATGTCATACAAACTGGATGACTTCAAGTTGAAGAAAGTCATTTATTACCAATTACTAAATTTTATTTCAAATTACTTACTAATTACTTACTACTTACACTGTCTAAAAGGTATTTGCATAAATTATTACTAATTACTTTTTATAACCGATATCAACCATGAGTACATGGACAATAGAAATGAAGTTCTGTTTCAATAATTACATTCAATTAATATTTATAATCTTTAGATTGATCAATATCTTAAAAGCAAAATTACTAAAACTGAAAATTACTTGTAAGCTGTAAACATTACACTTTTCAATGCATTCATTTTCATATGAATTTTAAAAAAAAAATACATTTTTAGTGCATTCTTAACTTATTTCTAATGCAAAGATTAAAGCCTAGATTTTAAACTCAATATTGTTTTATACGGAATTGTTGAATATACAGTATGTAATGCAAGTACATCATGAGTAACTAAATAAATTACTTAAAAATTACAAGTAATCACTTATTACTTATTAACACATTTTGAGTAAACAGTCATTTAAGAGTAATTTATTACACCCAACACTGTTCACAATGACCTATATCTAACCATACATGAAATACTTCAAACTGCACATAACCAGTCATATTTATATTAACAATACAAATTTCCATTGTATTAATTTCCATGACATTTTTAAAAATGCCTAAAATGACGATTTTGTTTTTACAAATTACATGCTTTCCATGAGCATGAAAACCCGGGATTTAGAAAATCTGCTTTTGCTTTACCGGACCAAAGACCTGTAACTAAGTCTTTTATTTTCCCCTCACTCCATCAGATAGTAACGTGCATAACATCTACCTCTTTATCCCTAATTAAATGCGACTGCTCTCGCCTGCATTTTACAGCACCTTATATTTAGGAGAAGGATTTTTCTTTCCAGGTCAGGATTTAGTGCTTTAGTGGTTCCAGGCTCGTGTCAGGGGCAAAAGCTTCCTTTATGTTGTGTTTGCGCGGATCATGTGTTCTTATATGAGTGACAGGCTTTAAACATGCTGAGCTGATGACAACCTGTTAGGGTTAAATATTGCTATAGGGCAGGTTCATACACCCTTGAGATGGGAATGGTCTCAGGTGTTAAAGCGAGAGGTAGAGTCATACAGGATTTAGTTGGACAGAAAGCGTGTGATATTTTTCACTGCCAGTAAATAATTTCCTTCTCATCATTCTCTGAGCTCATTCTGTAACTTTTGAGATTTAAAAAATCTGTTTTAGGTGTTTTTGGTAAGGTTGAGGTTTTATTATATTAAGCACTAGAAAGGTGACTGTGTCCCCAACAAGCTGGTTAGGTGCCAGTCTAACTGGGCACCAGCACAACCAGTTCACTTGCTGACTATGGAAGTCTTTCTAATTAAGAAGCCTGGTGGGACACGTCTGCAGAAAACCAATATGACATGACAAGAAACACAACATGTTCTTGTTCATGTTCATCAGGGATTTTGGAAGTGAGCGAGCTAATACTGCATTGATGAATATACACACACACCTGGGCCAAAGACCGAACTTACACAGCCCACTGAAATTTGGCGCCGCTCTCTCCTGTGAGGCTACAGTGGCCAGTTTGTGCAAAGCATGTGTTATGTTAAAACTGACGACTTTGCTAAACCACAAATTTGTGCACAAGCTCACGGTGTATCAATGTGTGTGTGTGTGTGTGTATCTAACCTGCATGGGAATTTTTGTTGGTTGATGATGATTGTGAGTGTCACAATTTCCTTAAGTGTTGCCATGTCCAAGTCTGAGGATAGACAGTCTCAGCCAACAAACACTGTATCCAATGTGTGTGCGCGTGTTTAAGTTTTGAGGCCGTTCTTGAGCCAGATCACATTCACGCTTCTAACCTGTGTTGAGAAGGTACAGTCTCGCTATCTAGCTTGTGAACATTTCCATTGAGTAAATGCTTCCTCCTTCAGAAGACTAAATCTTCTTCTTGATTCTCTTGTTGTGTTTTCAAGCATTTGAACAGTTACAGCATTATGCATGTGAGATTTTCAGTCAAAACTCACAGAATGTATTCAATACAAATATATTGAATTATCGGTTTATATTTTACTGTCCTGTACTACTTACTTTGTAAGATTTCTGTGAATTAAAATAGACAAACCAAAAGCAATAATACCCAACAAATGGAGAAGAGATGACCCCTCAAAAAACATTAAATAGTTATTTTATTAGAATTTTTATGTGACCATTTATAAGTAATATGGACTGTTATGGATGTGACCATTCTGGAAACACTTTACCTGACTTTGAAAAATCATGCTTAAAAACAATTTTTTTTTAAAAACATTTAAACAACCAAATATTGACATTTGAACTATTAATACTGTGAAAACCTTTCTTAAAAACCTTTTTTTCATTGTAAGGTTGACATTTCCATAGAATTTGTTCATTTATCTTTGAAAAGGTTGGCCGTAGTTTTAAACTCTGTTGGAGACGATTTTCCCAAGTGCTTAGACATCTAATAGCACTAATTATGCTTTTTCCCATACCTAAATGAAACGTTTACTACTGGATATCATTCTGATAAATTTAAGTGCAGAGGTCAATATTATGAAAAGAAACATTCCATTTAAAACAATCCTAAATCTTTGAGATTCTTGCACATTTTATAACCTCACATTCCCTCATCTGGCTCCTCGCGGCCCCTCGGCTCTCCCCGTGTCTGTATTAACTATGAATGTGGTTGTCCTGTTCGCGTAATTAGCGTCACTGATGTTACAGGTGAAGGAGCTCCATTGAGAGCAGTGAAAGCGAGTTTAAGAAAACAGGGGGTGCCTTCTCTTAGTAGCCTACGGGTTACCGCGACGTTCTCAAGGCTCTGCCAAATTGTTCTGCAAACACTGTCGATACATTCTCCAAACATTCTCAATGATTTCCCTAAACAGTCTGGGTGTAGCTGTAAAAGTCAATGCGTTTCATCAGCCTGATCAGCGTGCCTGTCTTTACACTGTCACGGTTCCCCTGCGTATTGTCTAAATATTGTCAGCGTAATGCTTCAGTATTGCTTATTGTTCATTTAACGTTGTCATTACGTTTTTAGCAGACGGGGTCCTGAACCTTCTTTCAACTCTGGATACATCAACTGGATTGCAACGTAGCTGATAATCAAATGAAGAAAATTAACCTTTGACCTCTATGCTTCTCAATTCACACGGCAGGCTTGGTGCACACACCCAAAGTAGTGCCATAGTAGTGACATCATTTATTTTAGAGAGACAAGGTGCAGAATGCATCAATCTGTCATTATTTTCATTTCAAATTTGGATGAGCGGCTCAAGGTCATGCAGACCTGCAGACATAAAGTGCAGTTAATAAAGACGAAAGCTTTACTTTTATTTGCTTTTTACTTGAATTCTTCACTTCAATCCTCTACCCACTCCACCAACATTTGTTTCTGGCCTAAACTTTAATATCTTTCCTCTTTGTCTCCTGTTACGCTTTTCTTTGTCTGCCTAAGGTCAGATGAGAAAACCAGAGCCAACGTAGACACAGCATGAGGACAAACTATTAACAAGCCAGACAGTAATGTGTCACAATCCAAGGACTTATGTGTTTAAATCCTGCCAATCCAACACGCCCCTGCCTATAGCCAGCAAGAGGAAAGTCGAGATATGTATTGTAATAAAAGAACGAGCAATGATAAACTTGAAATATGGATAAGAAACATAACAAGGAGAGTGTGGATTGAAAAACTGGGGTTTGCACGGGGAGAGGAGAAAGTGAGATGGGATTCTTCATCAAACTGAAAACACAGTAAAAACAGAGATTGTTTCTCTCCAGGGTCTTTAAGCAGAAGTGTAGAGACCCCCTAACCCCAGTGACCCACCCACACGTCCACCCCCACAGCTCTGTAGATCTCATCCACCCGGTGAAGAATAGTAAGACTTATCACATCCATAGGATGGAGAGGTCAGGATCCGGATGTAGGGGCCAGACAACCTCAAATTGGCCTTTAAATCAAAATGATTGGAGTATATAGCAGAAGGGAGGCCCCCTTACCTCTAATGGTTTGTGAAGAACAAGGGGGGAACACTGCAGAAACGTTTGCCATACAACAATTGGGCGTCTTACCACATGGTGACTGCTTCAGTTCTGATCACAGGCTTCATGTTCCTCTGATTAATGGAGATTTATGGAGAGTCATTGAAAGTCATGGGCGGACGTCTATGCTTTGACAGAGAGGTAGGATGAAAGAAGCAGGCCTCGTCCGGCAGCTCCCCGGGGTTACTAAACAGCGTTTATAAAACAGACTGGAAAATGAAAGTTAGGTTTTGCCAATCCCCACCTACAGAGTGAGTCACTCTGAAGAAGCTGAGGATGATATCATTCTCTGGAGAGGGCATAGAGGAATGGTAAGATAATGTACAGTATATAATCTTACGTAAATCTGTTTGTTGGTTCACTTACTGTAATCAGGACTTGGCATATAGAATATAATTGTATAACAGAATATAACTGGAAAGAACGGTAAGAGCAGGAGACGAAGTTAAAGAGAGAACATTGTCCTCTCATTCAAGTGAAGATGTGGCAGCTGTAATAGATTTTCATCTGCAGAACAGGCTGATTATTAATGACAGTGTGGCAGAAATCTAATCCGGTTACACGCTTTTCTGTCTTTTCTACTAAGAGCCGAGCTAGAACACCAAACAGACTGATGCAACACTGAAAGCAATGAGAGAAATACCTTCAAGCACAAAGGCTGGGTCAAGTACACTTCCAGTCAAAAGTTTAGACACAGTCGACAAAAATGTTGTAAAGGTGTAGATTTCAATGTTTGAAATTATTTTCGTAGACAAAAATTTAACTGTAAAAAATATAATAAAAATATAATTGTAAAACCTTTTCATTTTTTAAAAATGACTTACAAGGACCAAATAATAAATAAAAAACAGCCAATGAGAGTCCAGCAAAGATAGAAATTCCTTTAGTGCTGTTTAAAAAGCTTCCCAGGTTGAGACTTAAAGAAGCTTGATGATAAATACAATTAAATTACAAATGAAATATACAAATTCTAGTCAGAGTGACTACTTTTGAAGATGCTCAAATATAATGTGGTGTTCAATTATTTTGGATGCTTTTAGTCACAACACAATTCCCAAAGTGACAATTGTGCTATTTCAAGTTGACTATTATTATACAACAGTAAAAGTAAGTTTTGAAACCTTTGACTGGTACTGTGTGTATATATACAGTATATATAAATATATTTTTATATATTTGATAACTATTGTTGCATAATTATTGTAGGCAAAAATAAAAAATTTCTGTGGAAGAAATCGCACATTTACAAAGTCTAAATTTGCCCAGTACATATACAGTAAAACTACATGGGATTGTGGTCAAGGTCTGTTGAGATTACACTAGATTTGTATCTTTTTAAGTGGATATGGTTAAGATTTCAACACTAAACCAAAACCATATCCCTGGTTCCATCTAAAAAACAGGTGCTGTCACATGTCACATTTCTTTCTTAAGACACAAATACAAAAAACCCAATATCCACATCAAGACCATGTCCACCTCATCAAACATAAAAAAACAATTTTCTCATTCTGCCCAAGAGTTTCCTAACAGAGCATCATTCACCCACACTGTTCACATGGTGTAACTAAGAGTGATAAACCAACCGTAGCACCATCAAGTGCTCTGACAATCCTGAGAACTTCTAACACGGAGTAAGAAAATACAAAAGTGTAGAAACTCAATTAATCTCTCTGCAGATGAAATGATCAGAAAACTAAGCGAGGCTGCTGGCCTTTTTACCCCAGGACCTCATTTAAAGAGATCTGGAGGTGTGCAAAGTGAGAAAGACATCTGATCGTTCTCAACACAATGGTCACAGCCTCAGACAGACAAGTGCTAAGGCGCGGCGGCACCAGCGTTGATTAAGTTTAAAGTAGACGCTCTGTGTTTCCCCCACCGGCCCGACTCACTCTCATTTCCTCATGTCGCGCCTGCCAAACCTGTTGAGCTCCATCATGGTTATAAGTGCCACTGGCTCTCTGACAGGCCTGTTGTGACAAAGATGGTAATCAGAGAAGTGTGGTATAATGGTTTCTACCTGACACACAAACACGTCCTTACACGAGCGTTACAGCATCTTGACGTTCCCACGCTTTACCAGATCTGTGCTCCTGTGACATGCTTCCTGTGTTTGACAGGTACAGGAGAAATGAATGGAAAAGAGAGCGAGGACGTGCTGAGGAATGTATTACCATGTACGCCGTGGCTTGGATATATGAACTGGGATTAAGGTTTTTCTAGTTTTGTTGTCTTGTTTTAAATCAGTCTCTTGTTCATTTTGTTCTTGAGCTGTTCAGTCATGAAACTATTTTGTAGGCCAAACCGAAGGCTGTTCCCCTTGGAAGTTTAAGTGGGTTTTTAATTTATGAGTAAAATAAATTCTGGGGTTGTCACGACTTGAAAAACTTTCGAGTTTTTTTCTAGAATATACACATTTAAAACTTGTCAACTGTAGATCATTTAGCTTTAAAAATTTTTTCCAATTTGTAAAGTACTTGTATAATACTTGGGGCAATGTTGTAATTTGTAAAGCACAAAATTGTGGTAAAATTTACTGCATGTGCATGTTATTGAAAATAACGCAAATCTCATCAAGTAATGTTAACCACAGACTGTATTTCACTTGGAGTTGGATCCAATGGTTTGAAATTGCCAAATCTCTTATAAGTTTTCAAGACAACAAACAGAATCTTCTATTCAGAAGAAAAAACTAAATAAGCTAAATAATTAAGTATGACTGTATTCTTAATCATGTTAAGAACAAGATAAAAATAGTGGACAGAGTGGGTTTTGATCTCAATAAACAGTGTTACCTCTATCATGTCCATGTCTATCTCCTCACTATCAGCTCTCTAAGCGGCAATGGCAGGACTGTGTGATAGACAGGGAGCTGGAGGATTACGGGCGGTTGTGTTGGCTGCTGGTTTGTTTTGGCACTTCCTCAGACGGTGAGATTCCAGCAGACAGTGAATCCTGAGCGATGAGCCCATCACACTGGCTCTTTGTGTCTGAAGACCCGAGACTGCTGCCGGGAATGAGCTATTAAAGGAAACACTTGGTGATACAAACACATAATACAAAGTGTGTGGTAAAACAAAATTGCTTGACATTTTTAATGTCCATCTGGAGGATGTTTTGTAACGGCACAGATCGTAAACTCATGATTATCCACAGAACGAAACAGTACAGGTAGAGTACATGAATGGTTGTAAACAGTAAACTTCCAAAAGGTTCATGAGACCAGAAATCTAGAGAGATCCAGATATACATTACTAAAATACAGGAATTAAGTTTTCAAGCCTGAGAAGATTTTTGATTTTTTTAAGTTTATCTACTGTATAGGCCTGTGTGGTAGAAACAGAGAGATGATGTGAAATTAAAGACAAGACAGACATGGAGATGAACAGACTTCAGTGCACCTCGGTGTTCAAGGCAAGACTACATAGTGTGTTCATATGGAATGTGTACTACACAGTTTAGTGCTAAAACAGAGCAACAGTCCATAATAAAAACAATGACAGATGGACATCCTTTGATTGCAAACCAACACCTTGTAATATCACACAATAAGACTGAGAAAGACAGTTAAAACAAAAAAATATACATGTACTATATAGTGACATACCATTAGGTGAGGCCATGTTGAACATTGATTGATGATGAAATAAAAAATTCTGTCACTAATTTACAAAACATTGCTATACTGTACTTGACAACAAAAATGCTGCAGTAGCTGCTCATTTCAATGAAAGTTAATGAACATATTGAGCTTCAAAAATAACAAAAACATAGTCCATGAAAATAGTCCATTGTACCTTCTGAGATCATAAACGAGTTGTTTTGGTGCATTTTCATCATCTTCTGTCCCTTTTTTGTATAAAAAATAAGGAGTTAATTCATTTTGTAAGGATAAATCAATGATGTCAAAATTACTATTTTGTTCAGGAGAACTCTTCATTCAATGATGGAAATGCTTTGTTACATTTAAAGTTGTTACTGTTTTAAGTCAAACTAGTTCTGGGAACCTGCTGTTAGGTTTCTTTTGAAAGATTTTTATGTGACGAGTGTTCTTGAGTTTAGAGGTACCTCCCACATCAGCAAAAACCCAGAACATTTTCCTTAAGTGCCTAACCTCATCAACAATCCTTCAAACTAGACAAGGAGAAAGAAAAGAAGACAAACTAGAAAATAAACATGATGTCAGTTTTTGCAAACAGTAGTAATATCTTGGATATCAGGGACACAAGCTTTTGATCAGGCATAAAAATGTACTAAAAACAAACTCCTCACAGTTTGATAAATCTCAAATAGAAACTGGCTAAAAAAAGATAAAAACATATCAAAATATATTATTTTTCTATTTAAATAAAATCAATTTGGGGCTTCTGAACATCACATAATTTTCTCTCTATTTCTGATTAATGTTGTGCTGATGTAAGCAGCTGCAGAGTAACAGGCCAATGGTTTAAAAAACAAAACTGCACTTCCCCTAAACTTCACATATGCACCGATACAAAAATGCATATGTTGACCACAGAAAAATAATAATCATCCCTTTGGTTTCTATAAACTAATGTTAAAAATACACCAAGAAGCGGTCAACACCACCAGACCACTTGATTGGCAGTCTGAAACACACATTCTCTGTAGCTGCTAAACAAGCAAATGTTTGCTTACGTTCTGAGCGCAATTACACCACTTCAGCTACATCCACCACGACCGAACAAAAACAAACCTAAGAGCATCCACTTTAGTCTGCCAAGAACAGATAAACCACTTCACATATGTTAAGATAACTCTAAAATATTATCCCTGTCACCATCTACAGCCAAAAATTAAAAGAGTTCATGAAGTCCTTTGCTTATTTTCTTGCATATTTGATTGATGGTTTTGTTCCCTTGTATCTTCTGTGCTGGCCTTCAGGAGTGAGTCCAGCTGATGGGCACCCAGTGAGCTTCTGTCTCCACTTTCCTGAGAGCCTGCTTGAGCTGGTTAAAGGCAGTCGTGAGGTCATCATTCACGATGATCTGATCAAAGAGGTGAACATACTGGTTTTCCATCACCTGAGAGGCATTGATCATCTCTTGGAAGTCCTCCTCCTAAACAACATACATGTGAAATACGCTTAAACAGGCAGAAATCAGAAACTTTCCCACAGTATTTCCAAAGCTTACTAAATAGGGCTTTCACAGATGCCCTCAAAATTACTTAATTAAAAAGTATTCTTTTTTGCTTTCAATAAAACTGCTTTAAATGCTAAAGTGCAAAAATATCTACAAGTGATGTTGAACAGATAAGCCTCTAAACTGATATTTAGTGTTATAAAGAGGTGGTGCGGAGTGGCAGTTATAGTTTGAGGTCTGGATCTCCAGTGGTTTTGAGTTCTGGAAGAAAATACTTGCCAGGGCATAAAATTGTGGTCTGTGTTACACAATGCCTTCAATGCCCAGTGATATATAACAACAGTTATTCATGAAATATAATCACACTTTGAAATAAACTGTAACTGATAAAAATATCTTGTTTCTAATAACATTTTTAGAATACAAAAACAAAGTAACTTCTCACACATATGAAGTCCATAGCTTGTTTGTTGTATACCCAACCACACTAAGAGAGATGATGCTCTACACGTACTTCCAAGTTTAAAAAGTTAGATGTTTACATTTAGAACAACTAGTTGTTCCGTGAATGGAGAATTTAATACATGAACATTTCTAAAGTGTTTAAAATGTGGTATAAGCAGACAAAACAGTGACAAGCTAAGCTTATCCGTGGCGTACGACCAGCGTCAGACCACAGCTCCCGCCACTTCATTCGTCCCCAATCATTCTCCACTGAACACATCATGTCTCCTCATGTCTCTTTTCATCAAGAGTTAAGATTCTGTCAACATTTAAGTTTCTGTTCGATCACATAGCCGCTGGTGTTCTGGAAGTTACAGACGTTTTTCAATCTGACAGTTATTGGCACGAAGCACGAAAAGTTGAAGTCCATTGACTTAGTCATAGTTTTTATAGCAGAAAGCTTTGGTTCAACATGGTGGATTAGCTTGTGTTTGGCCTAAATAGTCAAAGGTTTGGCCCAAAGTCTGAAAATATCTTTTTCCTCATTCTGTCATCGCATGAAAACCTCATGCTAATTGCGGTTTAACAGATGTTGTGCCTCCAGGGAAGTGTTAATACCAAATCTGATCAGTTTCAAGGCTTGAAATCTATTTTTCTCTGCATTTCTCTCCAATTGTTTATTACCCAGAGGCTTAAACATACTCTTTCATTTTCTCTCTCAGTCTTTCAGGTCTTCTCTGCTCAGAAAGAAAGACTTTCTTCAGCATTTAGTGCCCTCTCTCTTTCTCTCTCTCTCTGTCTTCCGCAGTCAGCACGAGCTCTGCTTATCTCCCAATCCTTAAAGCCCTTGACGGAAAGTCGGTTTTATTGGTTCACATAAAATGCACCTGCCCTTATCATTAAACTTTTCAAAAAAGGACATCTCTGGGTCATCAAGAGGTCTCTGTTTTTATATTCCCAAAGAAAAGAACTTCATCTGTGGACTGGCTTGACTTCCACAAAAAAAATCCAATTTTAGCTACGTTTCCACCCCACATTTTGATTTAATGCCAGATGCTGAAACCCTCTTCTGCATCTACTCCTCAAAACAGAATGAATGGTATTTTGACCTTTCACATAAAGTAGAAAAATGATATGACAGGAGACAGAAATGACATTAATGTTATATAAGCAAAACTATAAGGGAGAACAATAGAGTGCAAGTCTGGTTTCAGTGAACAATGGGATGCCTGTTGTCGACGGCTCTCCACACTCATGTCTCTAACAGACGCAGACCGCGGCATTTCTCTGGGAAAGAAATATAGCGACTTCTGGATAAATTATGTCTGTGACATTTCATCAAACATGATTTTTCTTTCTGACCTGTAATAGGCAGAATCTGAGTGCCTTTACCACTGTCGGGGTCTATAATCCATTTTGCCAACCGGGGAGGGATTTTCTTTACTAGAACCCACAGCGAGGCGTTTTGAGGCTGACCTGTTGAAAGCCGCTTTGGAGAGTGCGGACAGCTTTGGTACAGTTCCCTTTATGTCACAGATAGCCAGAGCGAGATTCCCACTGACAAGTGAGGATATTGCTCGATTCCTAAACTTCAAGTGGAGTATGGCGCGCTGTCCATCACACATTCAATGGTTTGAGAAATGTGTGTTTCTTTTTTCCACAGTTGATCAGAAATTAAACAAAAAAAAAAAAATGAGTAAGAGTGAATGTGTGCTTGTGTATCTACTGAGCTCCAACCGGGACGAACATAAACAGACAATATGCATTGTGCGTGTGTATCTGCAATCATTTATGTTTTGGCAGTTAGTTCGACTGTATGAACTCAAGACTAAAGCAGCTGTGTAAAAATGATTAGCATATAGTGGAAGATCTTCTACCATCATTCCAGATTTATGATGCGTGTTGTACAAATGACAGCAGAAAAGTGATACATTTGGACACGTGCTGGAAGTGTAGGGCGGGTCAACAGGTTGACAGGTGAGCATGTGTTTAAGCCTTCACAACATACTACGACTCCTAACAGCATTTGACAATCTTCAACAAGGAATGTCTCCACGGTGAAAGCCAGACAAGCGGCATCAAGCCATCTCCACGTGTGGTGGAGTCGGGTTGCTGGTGTCTCTTATCCTGTAGAAAGCAAACTTGGCCCCAGTTCAGACTCAAAGTGAGATACACAGACAAGAGCTGAACCCTGGGAAAGTCATTAAACGGCCCGTATGTTCACACTTTATCACACACACACATCGCAAACTAACGGCGGGATGGAATAAAGGTCTGGCTTACGTGTTAATTGGTTTCGTGTGTTTTTCTTTTGAACGAATTACAGGTGAGGTATGAGCTCATGAGTCTTGTATCAAGTTGCCTCTCAGGGGACTGATTACACATAAACACATACACACGTGAGGATGAATTGTACAGCAACACATTTAAGCACTAACACAGGATTCGGCTGGTCCAGAAGCAAAACGATTACAATAAATGATGTGGTGGTTGTCTGCCAGGAAGTGATGAAATCTATTTCTTATTTTACCAGGTGAGATAGTGGAACAAAAACTAGATTTATTGTGAATACAAGCTGAAACCTACACTGATGAAACCAAAAATGAATATCAAAGTATGAGAGAGAACAAAAGGATTTTCTTTTTTTTTGGTCAGCGTAGCAACAGGCTAACATTAAATTTTATTTAAATAAACCAGTGATACTTATGTACAGCACAAGTACAAATTCATGCCAATGTCGAGAGTTCAAAAACCGACACTTGTGAGGTTTTTTGATGGTTATGATTCTATCTTAGAAAGCAGTTTCCTGTTTTAGGTTGTGAAATGGAGCTTGTTTGTGGTGTATGTGGTTACCGAAAAGGGTTTAGAAGAGCTCTTATCATCTTTGCCTGAGATGACTTTAGCGTCCTTCCTGGTCTCTCTCAAACGCTCGATGGATGGAGGCTTCACAAACACCACATAGGGCTTAAACTCAGCTGTGCGAAGATGCCTCAGCATCTAAGGAGGAGAGAATGTGAAAAAGAGGGGAAAATATAAAGAGAGCTGGTTGAACCGCAATCATTAAAGCAGCATCACTCATGCCATCGTGATTTACTTTGACACTGATACTTTTGAACATTATTGCTGTTAGTCACTGTTACATTTTGACAGAAAACAACCCAGCTGATTCACACTGAGCTCAACTGATTTGACTTTGCGAGTGAAAATAAAGCCGTTCGCTCAGACACATTACACTTCAGGTAGTTCGTCATGCTCAATCAGACCACCGAACTTTACCACATATTTCTGTGTAGATTTTTCCACTCACAAAATTAATCACTGGCTTTAAGGAGCCATAATTTACAGTTCTGTAGTATTTTCACCCCAGAACCCAACTTATGAAAACTGAAAAACTTCTCATCTATTATATTTTGATCCTCGGGGTTAAGCAGGCTGTTTAAAGAAATCACTTAAAAATGATTATGAAAAATGACTAAAATTTCTGTCTTCCACCCAAAGTTATTAAATTGCTTTAAAATACTTATATAAGACTTATATAAAATGGAAAACTGGCTAAGCAACAATTTTCTTTCAACTTTTTTGTATTTAAAAATTATTATAAACAAAATGCTCAAGCCAAGCAACTGTCATTAAAATGAATGGGCAGGTTAACAGATAGCTCTTCTCCAGGTATTACAAACCTCCTTGGTGACCAATGATGAGAAATAAAAAAGAAGCACAAAGTGAAGGATAACAAAAATGGTTGAAGAAGTGAAAGAATTACAGATACAGTAAATGACAAAAGAGCTTTTATTATCTGAGTAAATAAAGAGCCAAATCCTCAAAGTGTTCAAATACTTTGTCTCAATTTTTCATGTCTATTGTTTAATCACTTAAAGCCCAAAACTTTTAACGTGATATATAAAGACATTTTAAGGGTGTCTTTAGCGTCCGAATACATTTTAAGGTCACTATATATCATTATCCACTCAGATAAAACAAACACTCTCAAGCTGACCACTAAAGCTTTATTTGTGTTCAAGTGTGTACGTGTGCAGGAACTTTGCCAGTATCTGTGTGTGTAGGAGGGGATGTGAGTTTATGTTGTTTGTGTGAGAGATGTGTGGTAAGAGGCCAGTCACTGTGCCTCACTGGCTACATGTGGTTAAGTAAGGACAGAGACACATCAGCGCTGTGGTTTTACTATGGTATGTGTAACAGGGGCTGTGCTCTGAGCCTCCACCTTTTTATTTAAGTCTTCGAGGAAATTTCCAAACATGGGACAACTACTTTAGATGAAACCAAGAAGCTTTGTTCTAAGATCCCCTGCTGACCTGATGACCAAACTCCAAACGCACACCACACTGATCTCATAAAAATAATCAATGCAATATGAAGAACAGGTTGAAATGTCACAGCTGTTAAAGAGGGATAAACTTGGAGAAGAGACTAAAGAATGGAGAGATGCAGAAGAAAGTAAAATGTAAAATGAGAGAGACTCACATGTGGCTGTACGTCTAGGAGGCACACCTTGTTTTTGGACAGGACTGAACGTATGGAGTCAAAGCTTGTCCCGTAATAGTTCCCCTTATATTCTCCATGTTCAACAAACCTAAAGGAGAGAGAGAAAGAGAGAGAGAGAGAGAGAGAGAGAGAGAGAGAGAGAGAGAGAGAGAGAGAGAGAGAGAGAGAGAGAGAGACAGAGAGAGACAGAGAGAGACAGAGAGAGAGAGAGAGAGAGAGAGAGAGACAGAGAGAGAGAGAGAGAGAGAGAGAGAGAGAGAGAGAGAGAGAGAGAGAGAGAGAGAGAGAGAGAGAGAGAGAGAGAGAGAGAGAGAGAGAGAGAGAGAGAGAGAGAGAGAGAGAGAGAGAGAGAGAGAGAGAGAAACAGCTTTGATGTAAAAACTGATGGGCATGAACCAAAGTCAATGGACAGCATAATAACAGGAAACTCATAAGCCATTATTTACTCCCGGTCTGTCCTGATGCGTTCAGTGTAAAAGGCCGCGCAGACATCCACAGCGCGCTCACCATCACTCGCATTCTTCCACAAAAGACAAATCCAGACAGTCTGACACAAGACTCTTTTATATAATCTTCTATGTTACACTTTAAATCAGTAACACCTGTTTCTCTCACAGCACAGGCGGGCCAGAACGCCAAACGCAGGAGTAATACACTTCCTGAGACGGCAAAGGCAAACAAACACTTTTCCACCATTTAATCTGTCTGTCTTTCTCTCTGATCACTTGCTTATTCTCAAATGTCACAGAACAGTGTATTTTTAGCGCTCGGTATTAGTGAAGCAATAGGACGTGGATGGACGTGGAAAAAATTCCTGAAGGAATGACAGATTCTGGCGGTATATTGAGTTATGCAATACAGATGATTAAAATGACCACTTTTGAAATGTTACTTAAGTGTCAGAATGTTCTTTATACAGTACGTAAAGTCTTCTTTATTTCTCCCATGGATCAATCGAAACGTCGATTTAGAACTAAAACCAGGCTCATATGTTTCGAGTCCACGCTGTCTGACAGCAAAGCATGACTGGACAATCATTTTTAGAACTTCAAACAGTTCATAACGTGACTCCCTGCCCCTTTTCTCCTACTCAGCTTGTGTGCTCTTTCATTGAAGGCGGTTTGATGGTGAGCTAAGTTGATTTAGTTAGGTGCTAATAGGTGGTTTGCTGGTGTTAATGTGACATGTAGGGTTACCGGGAATTCACAAATCGTGTTTATTTTAGAGGAAGGCAGATGTGCTTCTACACTTTGGAGCTTGTTGTCGTGATGCAGTGCGTGTACAGGATGGCGGGTGGAGGCTGCTTTTGTGGTTTTGGGGTTCATTTACTGTAGGCCGTTCTGTTTTTAGCGCTGTGCAGGGTTTTCCTTGGGAATGCCTTGGGAATGTCATGTTTGAACATGAGAATAGGCATTTTCCCACTGGAAGGCACAATAATAGACAATGCTCAGCCATACAAACAAGGCTAAAACTAAGGATAAACTGCTTTATTCATTCTTCAACTCTTTCTTTTCTCTTTATCCCTAACGTGCATTGATAACTGTAGTTTACTTATTCTGATGTTCGTTAACCGCAGGACAAACCGCTGCATGTATTTTCCACCACACGCCGGCTTAAGATCAGCTAAAGGCGGCCGGTTTGCTGGCGAAGTGACATTCTATACGCTTTGCTGTTGTGTTGTTTTATCCTCTGATGAGAGGCTGTAGAAACACATCCATCATCAGGCCATCTATACAAATCTGAGCTTATGAACCGCTGGGTATAAAGAGTCCAATCCCCCTCTCGCACACACTCAGAAACAGACCACCTGTCAGCACCCTCTCACTCTCACTTACAGAGAAGTGATCTGAGCTCACATCACGCTGTTACACACGTAACACACACACACACAGTGTGCATGAGGGAAATTAAGCGGAAAAACGAAAGACTAGTGGGCGGCCGAAAGGCAGAAACGGTGAATGTTTGCCGCAGCGTCTACGAATGCGAGTCGGACGACGTCAGAGAAAATTGTTGTGCAGTGTTTTGACTGTGCCGCTGATTTACTTGAGTTTAGTGTGTGCTCTGGATGATGTGTTGAACACTAACTGGCCAAAGAGTCTCCATGATTTATATCTCTACTACTGTGAAGGGTTTGTTTCAGGGCTACGCTTGACGTAATTACAATCCTGAGAATAAAAAAAGCGGCCTGTTGAAATGTAATGATTAATACTGACTTTTCGATCTCAACGGTAAACATTTACACCCTCGATCCATCCGTTGCAGACAAAGATGAAACAAAGAGTTATGGGTGACTTACTTGCTGTTGTGAATATCTGCTTCAAAAAGATGCTTGGAGATAAAATGATACTCTACTCCATCACTTTCAGATTGTCTCTTGGATCGGGAAGTGTCTGTTAAATATAGAGAAAAAAAAAGAAAAAAGTATTAGTGAAAACAATTGTAATATCAACATAAAAGTGCTTTGAGGTTCTGCACTACTAGCAGAACTACCAAATGTTATCAAATTTTAGCATTGATTTGTGCATGTACAGTACCATTTACACATAATTCTAACAATGCATTTTATTAATTAAAAAATTTCATGGAGCAAAATTTTTCTGAAAGTGTACCAGTAATGACCCTTAAATCACTTCCCCATTCAGTGATCCCCATATTTACCCTAAACATATTATTTTCCCCAGTGTCACACCCTGTCTTCGCTCACCCCACCACAATGTTATAAAGGGCAGTGGGAGTACTCCAACACTACTTGTAAAGCCCCAGGAGATCACTTCACTGTAACACCGCCGAGTTTACACTGGCCCTTATTATTACGCCCTATTCCTGCTAGTTGTCCATATATTTTAGGCTTTACATCAGAATTTGCGTGCCAGTGCAGCCAGCGTGTCTCTGCTGGTACAGCCGGCGTCAAGGTTTGCCGTGCATAGGCACACAACGCCATGTTTAACAAGTGCCAGACAGGTCAAAGGTTGCTGTACAACACACCACAGACAAATTGTGTGCGAGTCATCAGCAGCTCCAAAACAAACTATTAAACTTTAAGACCAACTCGCCTCTTTTTCTGTGTTTCCTTCTGATTATTTACCTTGTTCCCTTTTGTATCTTTTATTAATACCATTAATTGTTGTCTTATTTACAATTACAATTTACAATTAGTTATATTCTTAAAGACATAAACAAACAAGAGGAGTGAAGAGAGAAAGTATGGGTGAGATGTACGGGGGTAAATTATTACTTACTAACCCGTCACATATTTGATTAAGCAGCATCCCCCTCCAATGATGGCAGCCCACCACAGATATAAGATAACATGTTATTATACCTCCAACTGCTAGTGCCCACAAACAAAGTTAAAGAAAAAACACTCCCTTGTACTGCTGAAAGAAAAAGTATATATTTCATCTGGCATTAGCTCTGTGGCATAGGAAATGTTTTCGGTGTGGCAAGAAAATGTAAATTTTATTCTAAGATCATGGAAAATAGCAGTAAAGGCTGGAGAGGAGTCAAAATGTTCAAGTGCTCTCTAATCATATTCTACATCTTGCTAGTGTTGCTGCCACGGCTGGTTCACATTTTAAAAGACCCGCTTGTTGTTAATGCGAAACAATCGCTTGGGGTTAATCATAATTTTAAAAATAAAACGGAGCGACATTTAATATTTACTGTAATCAGCCCACACTAACGGTGAGGGTTAATCGGCTAAAGTTGGCAGCATTAATATACAATATAGAAAAGAGCGTTCCAAGAATCCATCCCTTTAATCTAAATCCTCTGTAAGGTCTGCAGGAACCTGGGCTACATTATTCAGACTGATGCAGGGGTCACATTTGCAAACAATTAGGCAGCATTAAGGAATAAAGGTTTGGATGGGATTTTAATACCAGTGGCATTTCAGTGTCACAGCCTGAATCAGACACATCTATTAAAGCCAAAGCTAAATGTAACAAACATCCCTCCATTATATCAACGAGTTATCATGGGTTTTCAGGCCACCGTCTCATACTCCCTTAAACTAACCAATCTCACATTCTCTTTTTACTGTCTCTAAATATGCAATAACATCGCAACATCGCCAGCCTGTTTAAATACATAAATCAGTCCAAATCATTTGTCTTGAAATGTCTGCTCTGGTGCATTTCCCTTGATCACATATTTCTGGATCAAAACGTGAGAAAGACAGAGAGAGGAAGGAGAGACAGAAAGCCTTAAACAGTTCTGTTGATCTATCAGTGACAGACTATTAAATACACTTCTTAAATAAATTATAAATATTAACAAAGTAACAGAAAACAATAGCATGTAGCCTGTTTTTAAGTATCCCTCTGTTTACATTTAAAACATCACACAGGTACCAAACAGTCAGTACTGTCAAATCATTTTTTTTTTATTTACACAGACGTTAGTTTTTATATATACTGGGGACTGTCCATAGACATAATGACTTACATACTGTACAAACTGTATATTCTATCCCCTCACCCTACCCCTAAACTAAACCCTTACATAAACCTTTCTGTATTCTCACATTTTCAAACATGCATCACTTATTACATTTAATAATCAATTTGAATCTCGGGACCGCAGCCGAAAGAACTTACGTGGAATTGTGACACTAAAATGTTGCGGGTCGGATATCAACAGCTTTCTTTTGAGCTCATTCAAACCAACACCAGTAGGACCTAGAGAGAGAAAGAGAGACAGACAGAGAGAGAGATTAAACCAGCATCACTTATGCTGTCATGAATGAGTCTCTGCAGGAACACTGGGTAAGATCTGGCTCCAGGGAAGGTCCTTGACATCAAGAAACCAGGAAACTCACAAAGCGAAATTTTCTACATTTTCATACAGACACATACGTCGCATGACATGGACAAAGATAGTACTGTGGCCAAAACAGACAGGAAGTCAGAAACATCCGAAACACACGTAAGTGTTATTGTGACAAAAGCTTTTAAAGTCAAACGTCAGATGTTTTTTCAACTTTAATCTTTATTGTAGTTGCTCCGCAGCCAGGCTCCACTCCTAACAGACAGCTGTTTCCCTCATCATTGTGTCCTTAATGAAAGGACAAAAAAAGAAAAGCAGGTGAAAAATAGCAAAAACAACAGGGAATCAAGTAGGATACAATGATATGATGTTGAAAGTCCTTCACTGCATCTCGATACACAGCCTGAATTTTTCTTTCTGTAGTCACACACGAGTCCGACCTCGACATGAGACGAGCCACATGTGCAGTGAAAACACAGAGGATCAGAGATTCGATCCCCTTGTGCAATTCCACATGTCAAGGCCCCCGTTAAAGATAGGCCAAGATTCACACTGTATAATCCGGAGAGTCAAGCGTGGTTTTTCTATTAGCCCGTAATGATTGCTCTGAGACATGCACAAATCAAAATCTATATATTAGAGTACAGAAAACAGATGGTTTTCCAGTTCGCAGAGAAAAAATACATTTTCATTAGGTGCATCAGGCGCTTTTCCGACATGCACGCGAATCCCTTCATGAGAAGCACGACACAGCAGTTCGTGTCCTTATTCCACACGGAAAGAGAAGTGCGAGGGAGAGAAGTTGATTTATCCTAGTGAGGAAACAGGTGTTTATTTCACATGCTTTGGGGTCATTGATAATGTGGCTCCTGTTTGAAAGCTGTATTTAGTGCACATTAATATTGTAGACGTGGGTAAAATCCTACAAAAGAAAGATAAAATACAAAATAAAACATGTTTTCCACCAGCCACATTTTACACACACATCTGCATGTTACCAAAAAACAGTCATTTTCCGGAGATGTTACTCTCCGGACTCCACCAATCCCTGTCTGTCCGACTCCAGACCCACACAGAAACAGCTCTATGACGGATGACGGATGGCCTGTAGTCCCTCGGCCCTTCTATTCACTCGTCATGTGTACTAAATGAGTTTAAAGCCCTCAATCACTCATCTCTACGGAGGCCTGCACTATCTCTGATGTATGGCTTCGTGCATCCCAGAAGCCATGAACAGCACTGAAACCTTCAAAGTTCAAGTGCTGAGCAGCTTGCCAATTCCCTGCAGTCTGTACAGCCTTTAAATGGGACGTGGTACAAATGTATGGGAGAGGTTAAAGGGATAGTTCACCCAAAAATGAAAATTCTTTCATCATCATCCTACTCTCATGTCATATCAAACCTGTATGACTTTCTTTCTTCTGCAGAACACAAATGACGATATTTTAAAGAATGTTGGTAACCAAACAACATTGGCCCCTACTGACTTCCATTGTATGAAAATAAAAGCACTTCTTTTGTGAAATATTTTCTTTACCTCCAAAGAAAGTCATGTACAAGTTTTGAATGACATGATGGTGAAAAAATTATGGTAGGATTTTTATTTTGGGGTGAACTTGCCCTTTAACTGACTGTATTTTTTCCTGGTCAACATTTACTCACAATCATGCTGTTTCAAACCAATTTGACTTTCTCTGTTCAGAGGAGATACAATGAAAGATCAGTAACATCCAAATAATTGTGTTTCAAGAAATAAACACAGTTATGAGGGTTAATATATGATAATGCAATTTGTATTTGTTGGCTTGTTCTGATTATTGTCAAACAATTTAACAGCCCTGAACAACAGCTAACAACAGCCCCAATAAAATAACACATTTGAGTAATTGTTTTCCAATCCATGTGTACGTGTGGGTATGTGCTCTTTCACAAGAGCAGGTTGCAGTGGTAGTAAAAGTGTCAGTAGTCATTAGGACCTTCATTAGGAAAGAAGGCTCATACCAAAGGCTTAATAACTTCCAGGCGAAGCATGTGGCAAATCACATGCAATTAACCTTTAGGAGCTGCGTGGCTGGCTAAACGTGGGGGGCCGCAACCCGGCCTAGGTCCAGCTTGCTTTTGACGCTTCTCTTACATCTCTTATATCCAACAAGACAACTTCTCTTATATCGTCCCTCTGTCAGCATCAACACGTTCCAACAAATCTGTCTGAAAAATAAGCAATAACAATAACAGGTTTGCAGGTGTGATACACAGATTTTTTATTTGGCGAGGTTTGACGCCCTCGGCGAGACTGGGCATGCTACTTGTAAGGGTCTCTGCCAACTGCTCAAATGTGTTAAAATGAAACACAAAACCACAATCTTTAGGCCCAAGTTGTAAGGTTTAATTATAATAACCCAGAAAAAGATTTTTGGAAAGCCAAGTAAATACAGATATAAAGCAAGTATTGTATCTGATCCGACCAATCGTATTCTTTTCCGCCATTATTCCTGTCTGGTTCTGAACTACCACTATTTAAAAAATAGCAACTCAAATCTCTTCAATCTTAACTCAAACGTACAAAAAACAGATCATTTGCTTTGTTAAATAATCAGGTTTCAGTTAAAACACTACAGCGAGCTCGCAAACCTCTGCATATGTAAAATGTGTTGACTTTGGCCGGTTGATTAATATGTATCCAAACAGATAAGATCTTGATTCGTCTGGAAAGCCGTTTGAAACCAAGAACCTTGGGTCACTCGTGTTCAAGAAAGCAGAGGGGAATAAGACCATTTGGTTCGGGGCGATTTGGCCTGACCCTGTTGTCCGCAGTCAGGGGTAAACACCTACTGGGAGTGTGAACGTTTAAAGTGATGAGGGGTGTGAGTTCAAATACTGTAAATCTCTTTCATTCAAACTGCAAAAACAACAGCAGGAGAAATGACTGAGATGATAATCTACAGTAATGTATGTGGGAAACATCAGAATAAAGAATAAAGAATATAGACTAGGACCATCTATGACTTCAATCATCTCATGCAGTAAAACAACTGGTGACTATGATGAAATGAAGTCCGAAAACCATTGCTGGCCAGGAAAAGCTAAAGCAGAACCTCAAGGAAAAAAAATCAGTTCAGAGAGAAAACAGAACAATACACACAACAGACTGTTTCTGCATCTTTGGGTTTTGTCAGGTCTGATAGCATCCATGACGCTGTCCTCCACATTATGAGGAAAAACAAAAAATATTTGCGTTAGTTTAACTGCACGAGGTCGTGCAAAATTGCCAGACGGGCATCCTGGAAGCAGAAAAGACCCGATTAATTAAACAGACTACCTCATACACTCGCTCACACAGACACACACGTATACGCAAACACACACTCCATTAATTACACGCACCAACAATACTGTGATAGAATCCATATGCAGTATGTTGAGTTTACTAAACACAAGACCTGGTCTATTGCAGTGAACCATGACCCTGTGCTACTTCTCACAGATTTGTAAGTGAAATATTTTTACACACCTGGACAACATGACTTGTCACTATAGAAATGATTTTCATGAGGTACGTTTCACCACAACAAACGGGAAAAGCAACTCGCTAAAACGTATGTATTGGTGGTACAATATTTCAACAACTAGCTGAATTTATGACTTATATGAGCTAATTTAACACCTTTTGGATTCAGCAATATGAACCTTAAACCCTCTAGCTGTCTGTCATATAAATCGAAATGATTTTTTATTTACACCTTTATGAAACACTTAATTCATTGTTCTGGCCTCTACATCCTTTTTGACGAACAAAACACCAAATCTAAGAATCAATTTTTGACTAATTTCATTTCAAGGTTTTTTCACTTTGTCAAGCTGACATCTCACTAGTGTTTTACCCTCACTGTTCCCTTGAAAGCCAGTGTTAACTATTCTCTGTTGAGTAATATTACAGAAGAATAAAATGTTCCAATAGAACACCAGGGTTGGGAATGAAGTGACACAAAGATGAACTAATCCTCCGTTCCCATCAGCTCCAGTGGTCTTCAGAGGGCCAGGCTGAGTCAGAATTCCACAGCAAAACTGAATTTATGGGTTTTAGTCAAGTGCCGTGGTGGGTAAGATTATGTTTGTGTAGAACCTTAAAACTGTGTTGATTTGTGCAGTGGTCCCAACAGTAAAAAAAATCATAATAAAGCAACAGATATATTATTTTTCTGCACAGAAACATTATTTAACTTTCTGGTGTGAATATTCTTATTCAGAAGCAAACACAATACTGGGGACACAAAGTGTACAGACTTACCAACTAACACGACAAGTCTGTGTCTCTCTCCGTGTTTCCTGCGGTAAGACGCCACCTCTTCATACGTGGGCACGTCAGCCGTGTCGTACTGCTCACTCTTCTTACATTCATACATGGATTTATTTGTCTTCTTATCTCTTTTGCTGAGCCGAAAACTCCTTCGCAGACCCGCTGTATGTGGAGACAAATAAGACAAATGAAAGAAAAGTTTAAATTCTTTTGTGTTTTTGAATCATTAGGATTTAAAATGCAGTGTAAGCCTAGTAAAGTGAACCCGATCAAAAACTCTTTATCTTAATACACAAGTCGTCTAACTGGCTTTTAAAAAATTTACTTTTATAAGGCCTTTGCTTTGGACTATTCTCTCACACCTGCCTTTCTTAAGATCATAATAAGACTTTTGTGTAGATTTCCACCCAACCCAGCATTTGCAAAGTTCTTCATATCATGTAACAGTTTCTGGTAAGCGTACAGTACACATAGTACAATTTTGCCATATTTAAATCCATTTAGCAGATTTTCCCCTTAAAAACAGCTCAGAAAAGGCTGAAAAAAGGCCACAGATGGACCTGCTCACAGTCGTCGGACCTGCTCACGATACATTTTTCTGTGCAACGTCATTGTATGAACTAACCACTAGTTGTATCATATTCGCTCAGGTAACAAAACAACTGGACTAAAATATCCAAGGTACAGGGACGTGTCAGGAGGTGGGCTATTTCAGGACACAGTACAGGGTCATAGCCATGGGAGTTTTTTCATGCCCTAAAGGCTGTAAGGAACGTCACCACAAAATTTCCTGTCTGATTACTCTGGACAGCACCAGTCTGGCTTTAATGACCCCAGACTGTATCAAAAGTAAAAACGCACCCCTCATTTAAACAGTACGGTTTTATATTCATGACAGATGCTAGTTAGACTAGCTCAGCCCCAAACCAGAGACACCTAATACCCCATCTCTGCACAAAGCATTTTCCTCTCCTGCCTCTACTCGGTTTCTTTTGAAACTGTGATTAATGAACACGAGGATATGATGCAAGATGCCGGTAGATTACGGTAGTAAGAAAATTATGGACTGAGAAAAACGACAACAAAAAAAGAAAACAAAACATAAAAAACCCTGATCCAGTCCCCCTTTAATGCTTTCCACAGCACAGAGCGACCACGGAGTACAGATGTGCGGCCGTGGATGGATTCTGCATTCCTTACAGTTTGTTCTTTTCCACACAGTCGCTTAATAATTGCTGGTGGGGACCTACGTCGAGTTACAAATGAAACACACTGTAAGTCAAATGCCTGCTGTACCACAACACAACTGCTTGCTGAGTATTCGGTTGCATTTGGGACATGGCATAATTCCACTCGGAGACACCTGTGGTCTCTGGTGCTTGTGCTACGTCAAGGATAGCCATAAGGCTGAAACTCAGCTCTGACCGGAGCTAAAACATCTAGCAGTCCATTATTGTTACAACGAATGTTCATGTGTGACTACCAGACAAATACAGACATTATTAGGGGAAAGGGTTATGCACCAGCTGCAAAGAACGTAATTTCCTTCAAGAGGATGTGACGGTGACCTTTGAACCTTAAACACAGAATGTCTTGTTCTACCTCATTTTCGTATCTTTTACTTTCAGTAGGACGCCAGCAGGCCATTGGCTCTGGCACCGGGAATCTTTGTTTTCTCAGAGTAGAACAGGTGCACAAGCTTTCGTTACCCTGCTCGGCCGTGGCCAGTCAACACAAATTGCCTTTCTCCGGCTGGAGAGGCTTCGTAACCGTGAGCCTTCAAAATCACTTAAAGCCAGATAGACAGCTCCATCCAAATAGCCGAAATATTGCCTTCCACCTCAATGAGGATAAATAAATCAAGGCTCAGATAGCAAGCGGTCCCACCCCCCTCTCCAACCCCAGTCCCCGAAACTGATTGAGGTAAAATTAGAAGAAAAGCATGAAAATTAATCCATTCCAGTGCGAGCAGAAATGTTTCTGCATTTGGACCTGGTTCTTGTCAGGAAACTTAAATTCTCTATTTTCCAAAGAATGTGACTTTGCAAGACAAATCTACATGTGGGGTGATGGAAGGCGCACACACAGCTTGTGTATATTAGAACTGCTTGGGTTAAAAGGACAAAGATAAAGTACATAAAAGGGAGATCAAGCTAGCCAAGAACAGCCATAAAAACACGCTAGAAGACGGACACGTGCCCGCTCGAGTCATGCACCTCCTAATGGCGTGCGCTGTGGCGTGACGAGCTAATTGGCGCTCAGAGCTACACAACCCACCGTCACCAACTAGCAGTTCACAAATCAAAACGGTTCTTCCACTGAGACTGGAAAGGAAAAACAATGAAAAGGCCCAAATTCAGTGTAAACACAGAAAGACACGCGCTGCTGCTGCGCACACAATCGCCTGAGACCTGCTGTGGCTCCCGAATGCCCATTTTCCACAGCAATAATATCTTACAGCCATGGAAAGAAATGTAGTAGATGTGTGAGAAGCCCCAAAGGGATTCAAAACCATTAAGGACTTTAATGGGTAATAACATTCTCCAACCACACTCATTTCCTGGGTAACACTGAACTGTATGGACACGGAAAGATGCACATATTCAAAACTAAATACATAAATGTAAATGTAATGTAAATATATATTTTATATAAAATATATAGTAGTCAATATTTTTATCAAAAAGATAACAGAATAAACATTTTTTAAAAATTGCAATTATAGTGAAAATTGTTGCAACTGTTGCATAACACAACTTCTGGAAATATCTTTGGTTGAAATTTTTTCAGTCTCTATTTTAGACACTTCAACCTTGCCTTTTGATTGAAAAAATTTCCTGTATAAAGCTCACAGGTTAAATGGGAATGTGAAACGCATAAATAAATACTGTTGTACTTAAAGTTGCTGTATTAAGTACTTTTAAAGATTGTCGACAAATTTCAACTTTAACTTCTCTCTCGTGAAATGCCTCAGCCTACAACTTCCGAAAAAAGTTTCAATGAGGGTTGCATGCATGTGAGTGATCCATTTAGATGGACAGGCATATGGCCTTCAGTCACTCCCACTCCCTTTTACAGTCATCTGTGGAAGGGCTTAGCGCTAGTGTACAGGCCCCTGGGGTGGTGTCTGTGAGACCCCCAACATCAAACATCCGGAGCAACATCTAGGCAATCGCACGTATCAGACCTTCAAATCCCATCTCATGTGCACGCTAACTATATTCCATATCATAACGTCTCTTGTAGGTTAAACAGATCCATAGTTTACCAACTTCACAGGTCTGTCAGAGATCTGTCAGAGATATCTACCGGCCAACCTCCTCAATGCATACAGGAAGAATCTGAGGATGAAAGATGGATCATCATCACAGACAATGGAGAAAAATAGCATTAAGTAGTGCTATTTGAAATATGTATTAGGCACTGCTTTGAGTCATGTTGAACTCATTAACAACTGCTGTCTAGGGAAAACACACTGTAGGAGTGGATTCCATTGTGCTGCATAAATGGAAAGTCGTGTTTAGCCCAAGTGTTACAGGCTTATGTTAAATACAGACACTTCGTTCCTCTTGCACAGTGAAAAATACACTTGTCTGAAAAAGCACTATTGTTTTTCCTCTGTCTGACACCTAAACTTCACTTAACTGTCACTGTTCCTCAGGAGGAACACCTATGTTATTTCACTATGCACTTTAATATTTCATAGTTAAATATTAATCTAATCATGACAAACTATAAATTAAATGGAAAGGTATAAGACTCAAGATGAAATATTTGATACATTTTCATAACAATAACCATAAAAATGACCAAAAAAATTGTAATGTTACTGTAATTTGTAAAATATCAAACAAATTTTAATAGACTTACAAATTTTTGAAAAATATCTAACATTTAAAATTGTAGTTCAGATGCTTCTCATGCTTTAGCTACTAAATTTCTGACAGTCATTAATTAAAAAAATAATAAATAGATTATTAGATTATCATTTGTATAATTTAATGTCTTTAATAATAGAGACTTTAATGCAAATTAGTGAATGTTTCATTTATAATGCTATAAGGTTAACATTCATGATAAAAATGTAAAGGACTGATGAATGAATATGGTACTGTTTTCTTTTCTCTGATGTGTTATAAATGTTAAGTTAAATTCTTTCAGGAACTATTAGTATAAGAAGATTAGACCGGGTGGAGTCCAATATGTGACCACTGGTTACAATTTGTGGTTAACTTTGGTAAGATAGATTTATTTAAACTGTTTATATTTACTTTTGTGCTTCCCTTTGCAGCACGATTTACGCAAACAAATGGAATCAAACTAAAAGCTAAGAAGTTCACAGAGTCTGCACATGACTAATGCAATTTCTCATCATTATGATGACAGCTACATGTATTTTCCTGAGACACTGCCTGAAACATTGGTAAGATACACACACCTACGGTATGTCCCTTTGCAAACTGCTACAGTAGTTAAATAACTATAGGTTAAGACCTATCCCAATCTCCGAAAGAAAAACTATTTCCATTTTATATTAATCGGTTTTCCATCGGAAGTCCCTGAACAGACATTTTAAGAAATTTAGCTTACTTTTTAGGACAAATTAGTCCCTAAACTACAGCAAAGTACACACACACAGTAACTCGCAGACAAACAGAGTGGGCCGCCAGGTCAAGCCGGTGCAGTCATCAATAGGTTTAGTAAGAAACATCTGAACTACAAATTCAAGAGGCTGTTTGGAGGACACAGTGCTCCTGTTAGTCTCATCAATCACCTGCTCCTTCAATCACATAGATGGTGAAACGCCTACACATACATGCACACAAACATCATCAACAGACACACACAAATGCTGAACTGCTGTCTGGCCACTACTGACCACTGCAGGACACTGAGACAGCCCCAATCATGCAATGCCCTGGATAACGGCTCAGAAACAGACAGAAGATGCACATCTGCTCCGGCTTTCTATATCCATGGCTTCCAATTCCAATCTAGGCTACCATACACACAAAATCATAGATGCGCTGCTATGCCAAGTGACCTCTTGAAATTAAGATCTCAGTTACTTCAACCGTTTACTGTAAAGTGTATCCACCTGAGCAGGGGTCAGCATGGGGAAAAGCGTGGTAATCGAAAGCTGTGCGCAGCTACAGGCCTCATGGCTCCTGGCCTTTGTGCTCCTCCTACAGGAGTCAACCTGTGGACAGATGAGATAAACTCATTTTGGAAATGGAGCGTTTTTATTTCAGCCTAAAACACGTCTCTGTTTTTCCATAACTCCTTGCTTAATTGGATTCTGGGGGCTTGATGGCATTCCCAGCTTTAGCTTCTCCTCCCGAATGTTCTCATCTGTAGTATTTTGTTCTGTATTTTGACTCCTGTAGCTTTTATTCGTTTCTCGTTTCTGTCGATTGCGGTCTCTGCTAGAGAGGTATTTAGGATTAAACTGTCAACGCAATCCTGTCATCACATCAAGTAAATAACTGGGTATGATTCGCCAAAAGTCAATGCACAACGATGGTTAAATTGTCAGACCTTGTAAGGAATGCAAAGTTTGTTCTTCTAAAGTGTGAAAGTATTTCACACACTACACACAATACACATCAAACATGTACACATACTATACTAAAATAATGCCATGTAGTGGAACGTGTGTATCAATGTTTTTATAAAATGCTGATTTTGTACAGCACTGACACATGTTGCAATACTAAAAGTGAAAATTAGAGTGAACCTGTGGCTAAATTACACATAAAAAAATAAAAAGAATCTCAAATGTGCCACTGTCTTAACTTTTACACACTGACTAAACTGTTCAAATGTGACCCTGTCCGTGAAAAAAGTTTGATTTCATCTATAAATATCACTACGATTTCAATCTTTGACATGTCATTACTCTGTATTAAAGATATCAAGGTTATATTTTCGCAGAATGTAAATCACTAAACATTGACTTTAGCTGGGTTTTCACAGGCAGGGTCACAAATGTGCTGAATAGAAACACATTGTCGTCTTCTAAAATGTACGCACAGAAATTTTTGAAGTAAGCCTAAAACCTATCCTTGCACACTTCTCCTGTTAAACAAACTTGAAAACCACATTGCTGATGGACATAAATGGACAGAATTAGGGCTAATTCTGTATTCTTCACCACAGGGTGGAGCAGCACTAGGAAAGCATCAGTGTTACTAACTTACACTTCTACCAGACCAGGATCAAATCATAACAGCAAATGAGACTGTAGGCTTGTCCGAGTACAATGATAAGACTTGTAAAGCGATGTTTCTTTTTCCCTCAAAAAACTCTCCTGTTACATGGAATGTGTAATGCATGGCAGGGGCGCGGAAGCTGCCCGGAGCCACCCGGGGACCGGCCCTAGAGGTGCTCCGACCATCGGGAGGAAGAGGAGAGGCTGAGGTCAAAAGGTCGGTAACGAAAGCACAAGGAAAACAGGAGGGCAGCAAAAAACATTAAAAAGGTTATCCCTATTGAATGACACCGCTTGGCAGGCAGGATTGTGCAGCCTTATTTATAAACTTTATACCCACAGGATCTCCTGTGAAATCCTAAGAGTAAAAACGTCTAAAGTGACTAAGGCTTACACAAACAGACTAATGTTTGCTAGAGAGTGAAAGAAATTAGGAGGGAAAAGCTCAGAGAACAGGAGTAGAGAACGTACATCGCCGTCCCCGACGGCAGGTATTTAAGAGTACATTAGTCTGTGTGGTGACAGATAATGAGAATGCTATGGCATACTCATTTTCCACACACTGATGTTAGAGATGGAAACCAGACTAACTGCCTGACTGAAAGCTGGCCTTCAAACAGCCCAGTGTCCAACACACACCACATCAAGAGACTGTCGGACCAACATCGCGCCACAAAGCCTGGAAACAAACCAGTGCCTTTAACTGCAATATGTTTAACATTTATAAAGAGCTATTTAAACTAAAACACTGCCAACACACAGAAAAACTAGAAAGTACAGCTGCTTAGGACGGCAATAAGACACGAGTGCACGTTTGGCTCTTTTACCGCAGGACTGGGAAAAAACAATTACTTAGATTTCACTGATATCTGAACGGTATTTCGGTTTTGATTCTCCACTTTGATTCGTAAATGAGAGTGAACAATGCTTGAGCACTCGTGAACTGCTACTAACAATAACAGAAAGTAGATCTTAGATAAAACACACAACGCACTTACGGTTTTATGGTCATGACAGTGGCAATTATTGCTAAAAATGCAAGAAGAGACTAAACACAAGATGGGAATCAAGCGGTAACCATTTATGAAGGAAGACATACAGTATGCGAAGCTAAAGGGAGACTAGACAGTGACACTATATGACATGCAACAGTGTGAAGTTATATGTCCAAAAGGTTTTTTGTCAGAAAGAGAAGACGCACATTACGGATAGTAAAAATGTAAGAGATATTCATTGATTATTCACTAACATCAATCAGACAGGACAAGGGTACGGTATGGGGCGAGAGACACACAAAGCAAAGCCAAAAAAGCTCACCGATATGAAGTCCACTTAAATAGCTGTCCTCTTCAAATTATAACAAGGTTAAAAGGCAAGCAGAAGAGATGGAGGACAGAGTTTTATTAGAGAGAAGTACTGCAGACTAAAAGAAGAGCAAAATAACAGATATAAAACAGAGAATGTCAATTTCGTTTATAGGAATAACATATAAACACAAGTCATGCTGCTTATTTTATACTCAAGCACAACTATCACATTTCATTATTATTTGATCCTCAACAGACGAGCCAGGTGGATGGATCTCCTGGCACAGTGTTCGCATACAAAACCCACAAATTTCCATGAACTTTAGCTTGCTTTTGTTTATAAGACAACACATACTGAATCCAATGCGTTCCTTTACCCATGGGATAAAAGAATACACTTAAAGCAGGTCACAAAACATACCATGAAATAACAGACCAGTCTATCATGAAAACACAATGGGCTACAACAAGCAGGATTAATCTGAGCACCCATAATGCATCTGTCAAGCACCTAAGACGTAATAAGGATGTTGAACTCTTGCCTGTTCTGTCACAACGTATTGTGTGCCAATAAGTGTGAGTGTGTGTTTGAGAGGGATACAGTAGGGCAGTGAACTCTTGGCCCTGTTAACACACTCTGCTACGCTCCATTAGGTGGTTGTGGTCCAATGAACACTAATCAAGCATGTCTTCATTGTTTGGGTACTCTATTACCACATACAGTGGTCCCAAGCCAATGATCTAATGGCTATGACATCTAACAGGCGAATCAGAGATAGTCTGAAAGTTGTACCTTCAATGTCCTCCACTGGGAAAGCAAAGAAATAAAATAAAAAGGTTAAAAACAGATCACGAGTCAAAAGAACAAAACAAGGAAGGAACCTACCAGATTCAACGACTTCATCATCTTACGAAGGGTGGAAAAGAACAAACAAAAGGAAAGATGTAGTCAAATGGCTGAAATCAACAATAATATGTTCTACACTGGGTATTAATGATAAAATAATAATACAGTATATTCTGATTTTTAACAACAGTTTAGTAAACTACTAAGTGGTACACTTATCTCCTTTGGAAAACTGTAACCACAGAACAACAAACATGGTTCATAAAAGCATGTGTCCGCATGTGCCTGTACATGTAGGCCTGAAGACATGGGAACATTTGGAGTCACTTTAAAAGCTTCCTCCCATTCATGTGGTCTTAATTCAACTAAACAAGCTTAAATCAAAACACACATGTGTAAAGGCCAACATCTACCAGCAATACAGAGCTTGTATACACACACGCAGCATATCATGAAGATGATGGAGGGCAGTACAATTCTTTTGTGTGTTGTCGGTGAAGCAAATCCTTAGTGTAACCCAGAGGACCAGATGAGAAAATGAATTATGAAGCGAAATCAACAATGAATTAATGAGCAGGGAACGAAGGGCATAATAAAAGTTGAAACCACAAAGAAAATAAATACAAAGCAAATGTGTATGATTCACCAGTAAAAACAGATACCCGTCATTGATGCTGACAATATTTCACAGTTTAGACTGGTTCAGAGTTGCACATTTAAAATACATTTTGAACCCTCCGAGTCTCAGAAAATAATAAAAGTTATACTGTATATTTGAAATATATTTGGTACGTGGGGATGGTAGGAAACAACTATACAAGATGCCAGATTTACACCACAGAATAATTCCAAAAGATAACAGATGCTGTTTGCCTTCCCTGATTTAAAAGCTGGATCAAAAACAGAGAGAGAGAAAAGATGATTATTACAAATTCGTAGGAATGGTTGGGTAGATTAAAGGGGTGTTTAAATTGTTTCCACATCTTCTGTGATGAGAAAACTGAAATTTTATCTGGCCAAATAAACATCAAAACAGGGCATGTGATAAAAAAGAACGAGCAGCTTCTCTCAAACATTAAACCATTACATGTATAGATCTGCCTCTTTTGTTTACACGAACAGATTGCCGCTTCCACGTGTACTGTTTATATGTAAAATGAAATTACAATCTCACTTTACACGTGCATCTCATGTATAACAAACAACGAAACGGTTTTGAATCCTGTCAGTGCTTGTCAAGAGTTTGCTACATCTTCTAGTAAATCTTTTATCATTATAAAACACTATTTTAAAGAGGATGAAACTACAAAGGACACGTAGGTACTATAAATATTACATTGATTTCCAGGCCCTGTACCTGTCTGGGAGTAAGGTCTCATTAATAACATGACATACAGCCTCAGCTAGTGATCATGCTGTTCTGTATGTAATGTTCTGTATCTGTAACATAAAGCACAAGCGTGTGTTCAGTCCTACAGAGAGCTTCCCGTCATTGCTCTGATGTCACTGCTTTGCAGGCCAGTGGACAGATGGTCTCACTCTTAAAGCGTGCGCACACACGCATGCGCACACATACACCTTTATGCACCTGCACAGGCATAAATGCACTTAGACACACACTAATGCAAACTGTCCCCCATTTAAATCAGACCTTTCAAAGTTTCCAGATGACTGTGGCTAACAAAGATTAGTGTCCTGCGTTTCTAGCTGGATCTGTCTTGTTTACGGTCTGGTTCTGGTCAGGCAAGACATGGACTCTATTATCCTTCATTGTGTCTTTGAATTGTACGTTTTCTTATGAATTTCCACACTTGACGTGATGCTGGAAAATTCTACGCATGCAAACGAAACATTGTGTAGAATCGGCACTTTGATTCTGATAATATTTAGGCTTGTTCGTTATATAAAATGCAAGAGTCTGAGAAGGGGGTGAGCGGCTTTGCAACTCTTGGGGTGGTCCTGGAAAACTCATCAATACCAATACCTCGGTGACACGCACATCAACTTTTCCTTCTTCTCTTTGTTTGGACCAGCTCATGGAGTGATGGGGAAAAAAGGGAAAAGGTGGGAGGCCAAGCATTTGGCATGGGGGAGAAGAAACCAGAGTGACTGTATTATTCAATCAAGTGCACATATATGTGTGTGTGTAGCTGTATGGATGACAGTAACATGTCGAGAGCGGTGTTGTGCGTCTGTCTCGTGGTAAGGCTTAAGTGCGCCCATGTGTTTGACTGGCTGTGTAGCGAGTAACCCAGCACAGCTTCATAAAACACTCTGATGTCAGTTTGCTGTGAGAGAATATGACTGTGGTGTAGATACACACACACGCTTACAAACATCTGACACGGGAGATTAATGGAAACCAGGAGAGGAAGCTTGTGCCCAGGCGTGCATTAATGCACATGTACAGTACATGAATACACACGTGTTCACATATGAGTCTGACAGCAGTCAGAGGAGTCTGGGATCTACGCCTGCGTTTGCTTCACCTTACACCTCCAGCCTTCACTCCTTTCCTCCCTGCATCTCATTTAATCTTTTCCGGTTGCCGTTTCATCCATTTCTATTCGGAGGGTCTTGTCAGCCTGTTTTATTTGCACCGGGCCCCTTGCGTACAACAGGTCAAAGGTCACTTCTGGTTTAGTGCTCTGTAAATGGTAGGCAGTTTTATCTATGTTATGACTCAGCGGGTTTCTGGGTGAATAAGTGTTCATGCTTGTTTAATGTCAACCCAAAAGTGTGTCACATAAGTGGAATATTATTCACGTTATGCTACCAACTAACATATGAGGAAACAATTTTTATGCAAGACAAAGACCGTCTTGTCATAAATAAAATGCTAGGAGTGACACAGTTATTCGTTAGTGACAAATATTGGACCCTGCTAGTGTGTGTCAGGAAATGTTTCATAGCAGAGAGATTGTGCTTACAAAATCTTTTGCTAGGGGTCCTCTGTGGCAGTGCAACTGTCATGGGTCTCCATACTGCAAACCTCCTAAAGGAAGAGAATGAGTGAGAGAGTGAGTGAAAGTGTGACAGAGAGAGAGATTTCACGTCATACGGGGATTACTAAACACTTAATAATGATGATTAATTAAATATTGAGCAAGTCAGACTGAGAAAGAAATAAAGAGAGAATGTCAGGTATCTGCTACTGTACAATTGACAGGTTCAAAAATGTTCATTTCTACAGAAACAGAGCAAAGAAACCGTCCTGCTTCCTAACGCGTCGCACATGCGCATGCACGTCAGGGTCCACTTTACGCAGAGCATCACTGATGTGCAATTTTCCATGCGTGAACGTCCAAAGTGGATGTGAACCAGTGCTATCATTGTCTGTCATTACTCATTCCAGGCCAGACAGCCACGGAAATCCAAAGTATTTTGGCAGAATGGCTGAGCCCTCTTGCACAAAAAAAGGAGAAAAAATGACAAGAAAGATGAAAAACAAAAAAGTCATTCCTTTCATAGTGGGGAGTGAAACAGTCAGGTTGTAATGGAGTGGAAGAATTCTGGGACGATCGAGAGAGAATGATTGATGGGTGACAGGAGAATAAGATATATGAGGGGACTGGACAGAAGATGGACAGGATAATGGAGTCAAGGAGTGCTGCTGAATTTAAACCTGGTGATAGTGGGAAGAAAGAGAACAGTTTAAGAGAGATAAACGGCGTCGACTAACCTTTCTTGAAAGTGTTTAGAAGGGATGAGTCCGGCACGCGGGTTGCCGGTGCCTTCGTGTTTGGCCTGCCACCAGGTGGCATCGTCCTGACTCATAACCTGCAAGATATCGCCCCTCTTGAACATCAACCCTGCCTCCTTGCAGGGGATCGCATTATCCTCAGCTGGATTAAAATCAAAAAGCGCCTTCACAAACATCTAGAAAGAAAGAGAGAAACAGAGGGAGTTACTAAGCAAAGCCAAAGCATTTCATTTTCGAAATGAAAAAGGGCGAGAGCGAGAAAATGAGATTGAGTGGATTAAAGGCATAAAATGAAATGAGAGAAGGATGAGAGAGGGAGAGCGAAAACCCAACGCAATTTAATTCACATCACATCTGCTTTATCCCTCTTTCTAAAGCATGACCAACTGGAGGTGCATTGCATTCTGGGTAGCAGACAGCGACCTGGCACAAGGCACTGAGGCTCTCCCCGACTGGTCAGAAAGGTCAGGTTAATCAGTGCCGGAGTTTGCTCTTCTTACTTTCCATATACATACTTACAATCCGTTTGGAAAGGTTGTGCAATTCTCATTAGTGTTTCTCTAACAAGGATCATAGGAGCTCAGAGGATCAGAGGATCGGTGTGAAGAAGCAGACAAATAAAACAAACAAATTGACAAATAAAAAGGTGAAAAGCTTTTGTAAGTAATCGCCATGAGTAAACGAGAGTTATGTTCCCAAAGTGCAGAACTGTGGCTTGTGTTGATTTAGAGAGCAGTGTGTGCCATATAGAAAAATGATGTTAGAGAGGAGAACATTCCCCACAAACACACCAATACATCCTGAGGGAATTTTTCATCTTTCTGTCTCGCACTCCATCATTCTTTATCCCTCTTACACATGTGCAGCCAATTAGCAGCACTTCAACGTATTCATTACATGTGCGGAAAACAGTAAACTATGGTCACTGCATAACACACACACGCGCACATGCAGGTTATGACTGAATTCAAAACTGAAACATATTTAAACCATTACAACAGTAAAGGAGTAAAACAGACCCAGTATGTGTAACGCTCACACACAGACATAGAAACTGTGTGTTGAAATGTTGTGAGCTGACTACTTAGGCATCATTTTCTAGTCATTATGGGTATGCACATTTATGCTGCAGTCTGAGATATTTTGTATAAAATGTTTTTTTAGTGCTAAAATATACAAATGTGCTGTGTATGTTTGATACTTTTTAGTGTATCATGTGCTCCACAATTCAAGCACTTATTTGGCACATAAAAGTGACTGTTATCAGAGTTTAATTTTTATTGTAGAGCCAATTTCAAATCATTTAAGCAGCTCCATTTCAAGATGCTCAGTTAAAAAGCAGTTGCCTATGTAGACAGTGCAAAAGGGAGGCAGTTCAAAAGGATTTAGAAGAGTGAGAGACATTGTACGTGAACTGGACAGAAGCTGAAAGCTTTAGTGCAAGTGATTTGTTTTGAAGATGAATGAAGAAAGCTCATCCAGACGAAAGCTCATTCATCAAGCCAGCAGGCAGGCAGTGGTATACATTCAGAGGAAAACTCCTCCAGTCTGAGAAAAATATCCCATATTGTAATAAATCCAATGGTACCTTGGGTTGCTTGTTTGCCACCTCTTCTTTGATGCCTGGGACCACTTTAAATGTAATGGCGCCTTGCGACTGTGCCTGCAAACAGAAACAAAAAGACAATTATACAGTTAAAGACAAAATGAAAATGAAGTTGACTCAATTACCTTTGGTAATTAATGTGCACTATTAACCATATCATTAATTTATTACATTTTTTTAAAATCAAAATTGTATAACTCTATTCTTTTGTTTTAAAAAAGGCATTAAAGCGATGTCAATTTTTTCACCCTTATGTCATTTAAACCCTGTATATTTTGCAAAATGCTGGTTACTGGCACCCATTGACTTCCATTGTACCTTGTGTCCATACTATGAAAGTGAATGGGTGCCGGTAACCAGCGTTTTGCAAGATATTTTCTTCCGTGTTCTGCTGAAGTAAGAAAGTCATACAGGTTTGACATGAGGATGATTAAATAATACTAATACTAAAATCTATTATTTTTGGGTGAACTACCCCTTTAACCAATTAACCAGCACAAATTTCTGGTTAATTTTCTGCAGTTCAGCAGGTTGCCAATAGAGAATGCATGCTATCTTTGCAGATTTCCAACCGACATAAACGCATGTAAATACCAGGATCCGGATTATTTCCTCTGGTTTTTTGTCATCTACAGGGATGCCGTTGACCTCTTTTAACTCGTCCCCAACGTGTATCAGACCTGTACACAACAGAGAGGAAAAGAGTGAATAAGATATTCATTCAGTGTAAACGTATTATTATTCACACTACACATCTGGTTGCTGTTTTAAGTTGCAACACAATAGAGTGAGAAGGAATGTCAACGCTCACCACTTCTGTCAGCTGCTCCGCCCCTCATGATGCGTGCCACTACGATCGCTCCCGTGTGCTCGTCCTTCTTTATGGTGGCACCCTGTGGCACACACATTAACAGTGACATTACATTCATTTACATGCACATAATTATTAGATTAAGGGCCATATTGTGGTTAACCTAAAGACATTAACATAACCGTAGAAATATTTACTGTATCTCAATATTGATTTTTACATGATATGAAAGTTCAGTTTCTAAATACTGTGTACCTGTATGTAACTGCAAACATTTATCATATGTATGTGAGTTTCTGTGTGTGTTCTGTGACCCTAGGTGCACGGCACACTTAAATTGTGTGCATAAACTAACTATACGCGATTGCCAACAAAACGCCAGCCGAGTGTCATCCCGTCACCCTACATTCTCATACGCTGCCGTAACAGAGACGCACATGGCCAGACGCTCACAGCATGGGCCGTCATCACAAGCACAAACACATGGTGAAATTAAACGGCGAGACCTGTTTTCTGCATCAGTGTCTCTAAGGCTGTTATTATTTCTTATGGACTCATGACAGTGGATGAAGGCGTCTAGTTGATCCTCCAGTCCAGTGAAAATTCTCCTCACGCTTGCGTGCGGATCTAAAAAGCCTCTAGTTTCAGTTGTCTGACACGGGTGAAAAACTGACCTTCCATGAAAGTTGTTTCACTGGCACATAAATGGGTTTCTCTAAATTTGCAAACGATCAAATTCATTTTCTGTATGCACTACCTCGCTAATTTGATTAGCCTGTTCTCAAAGCCGTTGACTCGGTCACCTGTAATGTTTTTGGGGTGTCATCATCATAGCTAATATACCAGCTCAAGGTCCTCTCTGATGTGTTAAACACAAACTCTATGATAGAAAGCGCAGCCCTTTGTTACCGTTTCCATCAGAAGTCTTTGAATAATACCTGTTGATCACATAATTGGACCATTTTGCTGACCTGGAAGGATAAGAAGGCAACTGGCCCAGAGCTTGAAGTGGTGACAGAAACCAGGGATTTGCTTAATTGATTTGGCTCAACATGAGATAAAGCAGCGTTATTTATCACACACATGTGAGAGAGAAAAGGCAAGAAAATAGGACAACAGCTGTACTATTTTAATGAGTAAAATATGAAAAAGAGGATGGTGCGTAGGACCCTGTAAAAACCCCAGCTATCATGTCATTTTTAGTGCTTTACTGTTTTCTACATAAAATCATCCTACATAATGTAAGGAACATTCTGTGAAAATATTTAATATTTGAGTAAGGCTCAGGAAATCAATGTTGTGGATGAATAAACATTTATGCAACTGGCAAAGACCAGTATCTAAGATTGAACCCACAGCCTTGGCGTTGCAAGCTTCATGCTGTACCAGATGAAGTACAGAAACACTAACCAGTGACTTTGGCCTGTTTAATTAAAAGTCATTTTTCAACAAATTTATTACATCAATACATCATTGCACAATGACTCAGTCAAACTAAGTGTCGAGTGCATAAAGCACACCAAGTCTCGGATACACATGCTGTTTTATACACAAGCACAGCACAAAACCCAAGTCAAGGATTTTTGTTTCTCTGCTTTTGTCTTGACGTCTACCTTCTATTCCTTCCAATGAATTCAATTTATAATGACTAGCATCATTCTGCCAAAGCCACAAACAATCTCCTCTAAATCTCTCGCAAACAAGTTGGCAGGTTTTATTAAAGCGGCTACGGCTGTTCAGCATGTGCTGACATTATTCAGAAGCAGACTTGGCCTTAGACATCCCTCTCTGCCTCAGACGTGATGGACGTCCTCCAATCACACCTACTGATGAGGGGAGACACGCTACACAAGACTGACTGACCAACGAATTCATCACGCAGGCACAATTTAACCATCAGGAACTAGACCTCTCTTAGTCATCCTCACAATCACACTCGCACGATCGTCCAGAGAGCAACTTCATTCTCACAGTAAGGTCACTGAAACAGGCAGCCAGAGGAAATGAGCAGGTCCTTTGATTGAGCATTTTTTTTTCATTTTCTTATTTCCTTTTATTTCCAAGGTCTGTCTGCCCATTAAAATAGGCTCTATAAATAGACTTTATTAAACAGACCAAGAACCTGAATAATTAGAGAGAGAAAGTAGGTCCAAGAAAAAGCAAAGACTAAGAACGAGAGAAGGAGGAAAAGACAGAAAGCTATGACCAGAGGCCACGGCTCTGTAAATTACTCATCAGTAATGTGACCCACAGCTGCCAGTTGTGGAGGTGATCAGCTGCTTTGGTGGAGACTCAAGAACATAAATGCTTATGACTGTTATTATAAGGAAGGCCAAAAGTCTGTACAGAGCTCAGAGAGCCGGGGCAGCAGTCCTTTTTATGAGACGCTTCATCTGAATGACTGACAGACACAGAAACATCAGGCAAATGTCACTCCTGCTCCTGACTGCGTGATGACACGTGTACAGTTCTTCTCCCGAAAAGCAGATCAGATGAGGATCTGGGGGGAGACATGTCAATTGTGTGTGGTTACTGTGTCCATTTGTGCATTTCCACAAACAAAAATGATCTAGTGGAAGGAGAGGTCATTAAACTGTTGTATGCAAACTAAAAAAAGTATTTTTCTGCTCGTTCAATTGAGCAGAAGTTTTAATATCTCAATTACACATTAGTTCTTACATTTTTTACCTTATGACACATTTTCATAACAAATATAAACAAAAAATTATTTAAAATATGTTAATGTCACTGCAGTTTATAAAAACCTAAAATGAAATTCTATTTTTAAAAACGTAAAAATGTTTGGAAAAAAAACTAATATCTAAAAATCATTTTCATGTGTATACTTAATTTCTGCTGTTACAGTTATCAGGTTAAATAAATTTAAAAATATTATTTTTGCAAAAACAGCTAAACATTTCATAGATGTAATGTAACAGTAACTGTGTTACTGTTATGTTCGTACCCACTTGTACTGTATGTTGGGAAAATGAAATGACATGTGGTGATTGTATTACTGATTTGTTTATAACTTTCATACCATTCTAACAATGCTAAGTTTCCAAGAAACTGTCACATCACAATGCACGCTCACAATCTCAGCAAAACCTCATCTGTGTTAGTCATCGAAATAATCGTAATTTAACGTTCGTTACATTTACGTTAGCCTAACATTCCCATAAGAAATAATGTTAAAAACATCACAAATTTTTTTTTGTGAATAACTAAATTTTAGACCTAAATATTCTGACACAAGGATCAGAGCACTCGAACCTGAAAATGAGTACAACGGGTGTTTGGCACAAAATCACTTAAAATGGTACAAAAAACAACGACACACACCCACAAACACAACCTAAGTGAACATAAATTGCTCAAGATCACATGAGTGGGCCGAGTTCATCCCTGCAGATGTGGAGGTGGAGAAAGCCAGTGAAGAACAGACAGCACAAGAACAACAATCAATCCCAAAGAGGTCATTAAAACATTAATTTAGAGGTCATTAGCTGCACTGTTCTGCTTTATGCCACCTGTAAGGACACCATCAGCCAGAAGATACACATTAAACAGGGATATTACAACTTCCGCTTATAAACACACAAATGAAAACTCACTTCAAGACTTAAAACACACATTAAGTGTTTGATGTTTCCTCTGCACAGACTGATGTGCCGTAAAGTGTTAGGTGACCCTTTAATGACTTCATGAGTAAATGTAAATTACATGCATACACGAAGTCAAAATGTTGCTTTAACCCTGCGGCCTTACTGTTCCATCATTAACAGGTATTATGTTTAAAAAGGAAAATTGGATCTAATTAAGATAATAAGGGTTGAGGAATTCCAGGATGTGTGGTGAAAATGGACCAGGCCTTACACGAATGGAAATAAATAAGAATGACAGGAAGGTAAATGGGAATGGGTGGAGGTAAATAGGGAATGACCGGGACGCCTGGTACAAACTTTCATGCTTCGTATCCTTTAATGTGAAAACCCACCTACACATATCAGATTTTTAAATTGTTTCAAATGGGATTTTGGACCAATAAAACTTCACTTTGGGTGGTGTTATCTGTCATAACAACAAAGATAGAAATCAACGCAACAAACCTTCTTGTTACATGTCATTAAAGCTTTATCGAATGGTCGCAAAATGCTTTTCAGTATTTTTCTTTATGATTCATTATTGATGTATGTAAAGGAAAGGTTTGTGCATAACATAAGACTCAAAGCCTTAAATCCATGTGTTTGGGGAAATATATATTGTCTGTGGTTTCACACATAGGATTGGCCTTAGGCTGTGTGTTGCCCGTTATTATCCCATCAAGAAAACATTAGTTTCAGAAGTCAGATCTTATTCCTTCAGTTACACGAGGAAATGCCTTTACAAGACAAGCAGAGCGCTTGCTACACAAAGAGCGCAGTGTGTGTGAAACTGTGTGCGCTGTGTAACAGGATATAGAGACAGAAACATGGATACTTGGGAAAATCAGAGTACATTATGAGGAGGAATGAATGAAAGATTAGAAAAACAGCATGAGGTGTAGAGAGAGACCTGAACCCCACACTTACACGATGACCGGTGATAAATTCATATAGCACATGTATGTAATACATACATACAGTATGTCTATGTGTCTACTATATATTATGTTATTGCATGTATGCGTTGAATATTTATGAAAAATAGTGTCTTGGAGCAGTATTAATAATTCTGAAAACATTTGTGACCACATAAAATCAATCATTTTGGATTAAGAGCAAATGTTGCTAGTCACTAGTATAGTGTGGGAAGACTGATGGATGCCAAAATATTGTATAAAAATGTTTATTAACCAAGTCTGCCACCAGATTCTAGAAGTGAAGTAGTGTACCTTGCATTAAAAGGAGCATTAAAGTTTAATTGGCCAATCATAAGACAATAGTGGTAATCTTCAAAAATGTTATCTGTCTGTCACTAAACTCAATAAACCAAGTGACACTATAGGTCTCAAGTCAAACATGGTTTACATGCATTTGGTAGACACTTTTATCCAATTTTACCATCAATTCTTGGAACCCATCACCTAGCACCATTTAGCAGCAGGTCAAAAACAAGGCAATTTAAAATTAAAGTTGAAAAAATGCCATGTGTAGTAGTTATTTCTGATTCTGTACCACAGCCCATCTATTTTTGACTGTAATTTCAATACTTACTATCACACAAGAGAGCTATTGATATCAAGAACCGCAAACTCTTCCACGGCAACAAATCAATTACATAATAAGGGGAAAAGCCTGCATCAAGAAAATGTCAAAACATACAATGGCGTCTTTAATGAGCTTAAATCCAAAACTGCTTGAGAGGAAACATTAATGAAGTCTTATGTCACCAACCAATGAGAGGTCACTGAGGAAATAAGAACAGTGTGAACTATTACAGCACAATAATGTCTGCCGGCTGCAGACATCCAGAGCTCAACATGACAAATCTAAGTACAGCCACTCAAAAACATTTTTCCCCATAGTAATAAGCCTTGTTTTGGCTACAAAGTCTCTGAGACTTGGTCCTCTACCATTGTGTGGATTTCAGTGCCATGAACAGTCAACAGCAATAAGCCAAGAGAAACAAACGATCTAGAACGTTCCACAGGCTTCTTTGACATTGTCTACTTGAAATGTGTGAGGAGAATCTTACAAGAAAATATCAGTTTGTGTCCCGCAAAAACTTGAAACACTGCACTGGAATTATGAAAGGGCAAAAAAGTGTTGAGTTTATATACTATAAAGACACGAAGCCCTCAAAAAAGTGAAGCTATAACATTTCCATAAGCATCCAAAAATGTTAAAAACAATACATAATCTTAGCTTTAGCTTTATAAAACATGTTACTAATAGTTTTGTCTGATTGGAAAAACGAGTAATAGTATCATTTTTCATTTACATTACATTAACATATATGCAGTTGTCAGACACTTTTATCTAAAGCGACTTTCAGAACATTCAGCATAAACATTTTGTCTGTCAGTTTTTTTTTAAAGCACAAGCACTGTCCATGTTTAATAGACAAACACACTATAATCTTATATAATATATAGTAAAAAAATAACTTAAATGGCACAATATAAATAAAACTAAATCTCAACAACAACTCTGATGACATTGTATGCCACTATATGACAATAAATAAGTACATAATTACAGATGAGAGGGTAAACGGGTAAATGAAATGCCCCCTTAGCTGCAGTGACTTATAGTCCTGAACAAAAAACCACTTCATCACAAAACAAACTATATAGTTAAGACTTCTAAATATTAGGACAAATGACTAAGTTGGGCAGATTCCATTTAAAATGTGCAATAATCACCTAGATGAACAGTTGCTTGCCAAACAACACAAGCTGCGTGATAAAATGTCACACACACACACACACACACAGTCTACAGCCAAATCATCCTGTTGGCAACCTTTTCTTCTGTCTACAATACTTCTATAACTCAGTCTGAAACTCTAAGTAGAACATACACACTTTATCTGTCCAAAAAGACTTACACTCACACACAGAGCCTTTTGACTTTGCTATAGACCTCTCAGTAACCTTATCCAAAACAACACATTCTTTCAATAAACTCTACCACTGGGCTCACTTCAGCTTCTGCTGCCGCCGCCCCACATGCACGCCGTTCCAAGTCCAATTATTTCATCGTCCTGCCATTGCTGCTAATAAATCAGCAGGCTAAAGTTACCAAACAGCGAGGAGAGCATGTGAGGATTTGGGTTCCGTCCTCAAAGTCCAAGGGCTTGAACCCTCTCTCTCTTCTCTCTCCTCATTACTCCCCTCATTGAAATACTACATGATGTCACTGTCTGAAAAATGATAGCAATTAATCAGTGCTACTGAATCCTACCCATTCGACTAATCACAATTACACAAACGAATGAATCATCCTTAAAGGCAGACGCGTGCTAACTACCGTACACCAGAAAGAGAGAGAGAGAGAGAAAGGGAAATTTAAGCAAGTCTTTGCAGTTCTTTTATTATAATGGCAGCATTGGTCGTCTGCATGTCCAAATCAGAAACAATCACAAAGAAATCCAGGGCAAAGCACAATGAGCTGACAGGTTCTTAACTGAAAAGTGAAAACTGGTGAAATAAATGGCTTGGAATTTTGGAGGTTTTTTCTATATTTAAAAGGGAAATTGAGATGTGTTTGAGGACAGCCAGCATCTAAAATTGCTGAAGACTTGAGCCATGGTTGAACTCTAGCAAACTGATGCCCTTTAGTTTCAGTTACTGAGAGGAAATGAAAGGTTTATTTTGCACTTCATTTTGCTTAGGTAAAAGTATGTATTCACTGAAAGCATTTACTACAAACCCATATGTTAAACTATATTAACTGCTGTTAAATATGCAATCTGTAAAATGCCCCCAGTGGTCTGTGCACGTGCCCTGGATATATAAAGACTTATTGGCTCATGGGGACCCGGGTCATGTCCTGATCCCATACCCTCTCTCTGACCCCTTTTCTTCTGTCTACACTATACTGTCCTAAAAAAATAAAATAGATATATAGACAAAAATACAATTATAAAAATGTGCATTATGCAACATCCGATTTAAAGAATTCAGTATTTATTAACCACCTATAAAGTCATGTGTGTGCTCATTCATTGTCAAAATAAGGTGCCTTAAAGCAACAGAGGTTCGTGATGAGTAAAATATGAATAAACAGATGTCCTTAATCAGACAACAGACATAGGAAATTACCAAATGGAAGGCAAAGGGCTGTCCACAGAACTTTTAGCTCTTAGTAATCCCAGAAAGTTTTGTGTGTGTAAGGTAATGTGGATTGTGTCATGTTAATGGAGGATAGAGTGTGTGGTCACACAGGAACTAGAGGATGAGAGTGAGAGGTGAGTGTGATCGGTGTGTGTGTATTTCTGTGGTTCATGTTCACAAGGGTGTTTTTCAATATGTGTGCTTGAATTATGACAGCGCATGTATATCTGGCCTTGCTCGCACATGACAGTATGTGGAAATGTACATGTGCGTGTGTCAGTGTGTGTGTGGGAAGTTATTGAGCTCTCACCAAAGGCTCTTTATTCTTGACCAGTCTAATGATCTTGACAGAATCTTCTTCATCACCAATGTCATCTGGCAAAGGAGGAAGCTCTGGATCGTAACTCTTCCTGGCCACAATATCGTGAACAGACAACAAACTCTGCAGAAAGAGATCATACACATAAAAATCCACACACGCAACACACAGAGACACATGCTGTAAGACAAACAGAATTGACAGAGTCATTTGACTGATTTGGTGTAGCTACTCGTGTTGGCTAATCATTTTAGTCGTGATATTCCAAGCATCTGTTTGAATCCTATAGTATAAATCACAGAGCTTTAGAGGTCTGCTTTAGATTACTACCTCCTACTGACAAATAAAGCTGCTTTTGAATTGATTACTGCTACTATTTCACTACAACCCTCTTTGGCAATGTTGTTTGTTTTAGCATCGCCAGCGGAAAAATAAGACTTGAATCAAAAACCAAGTTGATTGGATCAACGTTATGTTGACAATCGACTAGGATTTGCGGGTATTACGAGCGTCCCGCGGGACGCAGGGAGCGCTCACTTATGAATGGATAGGTTTCAATGGGCATTCGTTCTTGATGGAGCAAGAACGCTTGGACACGTGAAAGTCGATGAAGTTCTCAGTTGTTTCAGATATTTCGCAGCTCTGCTTCAGAAGCAAGAGACGAAAGGGAACAAGAGCTCTAGTGAAAGAATGACGGCATTCAGAGATTCATTACTAAACCCTTTTAACGATGCTTTGTGTCATATGCAGCTGGAAACACTTTTTCTTTTTTCTTTGCTTCTTTTCTCCCTCGCATTTCCAATATAAAACCATCTTCCAGTTTTGTGCCACAGATAAAAAATTTGAGGGGAGGTGAAATAGCAGAAGAGACAACACAGAGTGTAGGAGAAAAGTGTCTGTTTTATGACATGGGATCAAGCTCCAGAACAACACTCAACATGTGGCTAAAGCAGAACAGATGGGAGCGAGCGAGAGAAAGAAACAAACAGAAAAAGAGAGAAAGAGAAGCATGCGTCTAGTGATTCTCAATCAGGAGTATGTGTACATCAGGCGAACATAATCAGGTTTCAGGGGTAACTAGAAATACTTTTTTTGCATTGAATAATCCGTTAAAACCGAAATTAATAAAGGAAATCATTACTATTCACACATTGTGTGTAATGTGTTTGTATTAGAGTACATGTGCTACCTGGTGAGTCTATTGTTTACTCCGAGTACAAACTTCTTTTATATGGCTTTATAAATATTACTGAAAATGCTGAATTACATCCAGTATAAAAACAAATATTGGTAAAACAAACTAAAATAAATGAATCCAGATTGAATTTTAACCAAGTATAAATATGTACAAATAAGGTTATTTTATCCAAATGAAGGTTTGACGTTAACCTCCAAAAGCATCAGGAAACTGATTTGGTTTCCAAAGTCTGCTTATTCAATAAATAAAACACAAACCACCGTGATGGAATAAAGTTATATCAAAAACCATTTTTATCAATCTCACGCAGCTAAAACCTCAACCCTGATTGGTCTATACATCTGCCAATAACCCAAAGCTGCCTTCTATTTCTAGAAATAGGGAATACATTATGAGATGTAAACAAGTTAAAACAACTAGAGGCTTGAAAAATCCTTTTACAATCCAGTGTTTGTGTGTTTTAGATTGTAAGATGAAGAGCAGTGTACACTTACCCTGTAGGGAACAATGTTGTTTGCCTCTACACTAAACACAGATTATACTGAATGATGCATTTGTTTTAAGGGAACTTGAAATGGAAGATCTGTAATTGCAACTGAGTTGCCGTTCATTTCTGCTGTCTAAGTGCCTCAAAAGACATACACTAACACAGCGACATGGCTTCTTCCTTCTCCTTCATCCTTCCTTCATTTCTACTTTTCAGTACAAAACTAGATCTATTCTTTAAACAAGTACAAACACCTTACAGCAGAAAATGTTACACTAAGATATTAGAACTAAATAAAACGTTCCAGTATAAATATTATTAAAGTAGCAAGGCATTAAACACCTGCAACCACACCTTTTCACTGGTAATATTTCAGATCACTTTTTTCCATACAGGCAAAGCCGTTTTTCAGGGGTCAATGTGGCGTTGGGCTTTGGATTAGTTACGTTTACAAAAACATGGTAAAACAAAGGAAAAGTGCAGCTTGCCATGTTGACATCAAGAAAAGGAAAAAATTATGTGTAGTTGAACATGTACATGACCCTGCGAGGTGTTTTATCACTGAGCAAAAGTGACAAAAATATTATGCATATACAAACAATGTTATGTCATCATTGATGGATTGTGATGAGGCTAATCGTACTATTATGATTGTTTATACTGATCAATTGCTGGCATTAAACTGGCAAGTAATTAACAAATGTAATAATTACAGTAATTTAATAAATAAATAAATAATACTAAATTATTTATCAGTAAACACAGATTAATGCACTGTATAGCTACATGATAAACAAAAGCATACTCAAACATTACAAACATTAACTTAAAGGGCTTTTGTAAATAAAACCAAAAAATTTCAAATAATCATATTTTAAAACTTACTGGGATCATCGGGGAAAAAACGTTCTTGCATTTGAGTAATGTGCAAAACACTATTTTATAAATGTGGTTAAGCAGCCATTCCAAAGACATATGGGCCTGATGAAGACAAATGTTATACCCCAACCACCCTGTTCACTGCCTTAAAATATCAATATCTTTGTCCCTCATAAACTTAGGACTGGCATCCTATAAAGCTTTGAAATAGGGCTTCATGGTGAAATCTGACTTTACTACTATCCGTTTACAGCAAAGATTATTATAGGAAAATTAGATCGTTCTTCTCCCTCTTAAAAGACTTGTTTCTGTATTTAACTAATAAGTGAAACTGCAAAGCGGCGTAATCAGTCTGTTCTCACCACAACAGACTGCAGTATAATAACCTGGGCAATAATCTGAATGCCCAGTACCACACGCTCAAGACATACGCAAACAAAAAAAGTGTTTTGAAAAAGTAAACCCTCTCTTGGGCAGCAGGGTCACTATCAGACCAGGGAGTAAAACTGGGACAAAAGTGGACACCCCTCTCTTTCCCCATGTGTAAGCATGTGTTAATTAACTATAGTGGGCCTCCTGCAATAACAAATTGCTGAACTTGTTCAAATAAAGTCTGGGAAATGTAACTGGGCATGCAACTCTCATTAGGAAAGAGTTTGTCATCCGAAAAGTCATTAGTCAACCTGTTGAACTAACTACCCATACCTGCACACAATCTACACACACAGAGAAATGGTAATACACTTCTATTGTTCGACACAATCTAGTCACTCATCTGCTTTTTCTCTCTTTCTGAGACCAAAATTTTTTTCTTTCTGCGATGTGGTCGTCGTAATTACCGCTTTCATCAATGTCAATTTAAGTCTGTAAGCAGCCTAATATGAGTAAAATGTGTTTTTTCATGTGTGAATCATAAAGGAGGGAGGAGAAAGGAGATCATTTAATAGGTTCTGATTTATGTCTGGTCGCAGGGAATGGATCATTTCAACACTAATTGAGAGTGATACGGTTACTGTCGTACAGAGACGCCATTCTAGTCCCCACAAGCCATCTGCTAGCGCTTTACGTGCTCTGCCAATACACATGGAGTTAAAAACAGAAGGGAGGGGAAAAAGAAGTTGAGGATACAGAAAGAAGGACAGGAAATTATGATGGCGTCCCAGACAAATTTAGATGAAAGGTGATCTACACGTCAACATATACCAATATACCAGTCAAAAGTTCAGACAACCATTCTGAAACGCTCCTAAAAATGTTTTATCCAAAGTGACAAATATTATTATTACAGCATTTAGCTTATGCTAAATATTTAAAATAAGTTTGGTAAACAAAAAGAAACTAAATTGCAGGTGAAATTTATATATAAGGATTTTTAAAGAAATTAAATACTGTTTAGCCTTAAGAAAATGAGTATGCACATAACATTTTTATTTTAGGTATAAATTACAGTAACATTAACATTTTTAAATTAATTTTTAATTAATTCATTATTATGATTAGATTAAAATTCAACTATGAAATTGAATAGGAAATTAAAAGTGAATAGGGAAATAACATGGGTGTTTCTCCTGAGGAACGGTGACAGATAACAGGTTAATACCATTAAAATAGGCATTCTATGATGTTCAGTGGTTCTAAGGAGAACAAGAAATTTACATAAAACAGCTAACCTGAAGAACCTTTTTAACAGAGGTGTGTGTGTAACTCTCACCTTTATGTGTGGTTTGGTCAGTAACCTGATAAGCTCTCTGATCTCGTCACTTGCATATCTTTCCTCAAGTTCCTCTGTCACCTGACAGAATGAGACAAAAAGAAGAAAGGAATAAGAAATAAAAACCAGTCAGCAAGAGAAAACAATTACATGAGCACATGCATTGGTCATAGAGACATGAGAACACATATATTATGAATAATTGCAGTATAAATGTCTCCCTTGAGGCAGGTAGCAGGTGGAAACGTGTGTAAGAAATTGAAAGATTTACAGATGGTCAAGCAGCACAGATGCAGGCTAAATGAGGGACAGAGACACTCCACAGATTTTCTGAGTAAAGAGAGAGACTGAAAGAGATGTGCTTGCTCCCTAGATTCATTTTTAAGTGTTACTCCCGGGCCACGACCTTACTACTGACACCAATTGCTCTGGATCCATGTGTGTGTGTGTGGACTGAAATGCTGTAAGCAGTGTTTAAAGAATCACTCCCGTAGGAAACCAGTAGACTTTTCCACTGGTAGCAACCAGCCAAATAGGAGGCGATGTTTAACTGAGTCAGAGGGTCACATAAAGAGGTAAACGGTGCACACAGCTCTCTGGTAATATCTTTATACATGTAGAGTAAGATCTAAAAGTGTGATACCTCAATTTCAATTTTGTTTATAGTGAAAACTGAAAAAAAAAACAGAATGTAGGAAGTAAGTTTTAGGATTCATGACAAATAAAAAAAAGTCAAGAAATATTTGACACCATTTCTAGTTCACTAATCTAATGTAAACGTGTGACATTTGACAATGTTAACTTTTTAGGAGAGACTTTCTTGCTTCCATTAAATCACATAGATGTTCTTTAAAATATTCTAAAATTGTGATGTTTGCAGTGTTGCATCTCAGGTACATGCCATGTTTTTTATTGACTGAAATATAAACATTATTAATTCTATGAAACCATGACTCTCTTTTCAGGGAAATGAAATTACTCTCTGAAAACTCATTACTGATTTTTTTGTGTGTTTCAGTGTGTGATAATTCAGTCTGGAAGCCTGTTGTCTCGTTGTGCTATTTCTGCTTTACACATTAAGATCATGGATAAGACTACAGTAGACGTCAGTGTTTTTTATGTCAAGACTACACAGTGTACAGAGCAAATACTTTGTAAGATCAATCGATAACACTTTGCTACGACTGACAGGCCATTTTACATCATAAAGTCCTAATCACATTTAGACATTCACACAAAACTTAAATGGTTTCACGCAAACAAAAGCAGGTCCTCTGGAAAAGAAGGAGAAAAGAAAAAAGCATGCGTCTGATCAAATCATCTAGGATATTGTTTGGCTGAGGTAGGTTATAGCTGGCATGTTAATTAGGTCTTCAATCGCTGTTCTCCTATTGGTTGCTCATTAAGACGCATCACAGAAGCGATCACACACTGCCCAAGTTTATTGCAAAACAACTACTGCAGTGAAAAATGTCACACTAAGTGACCCAAGACTGCCAATATTTGCCTTGCAACAAAGTAATCTCTTACAATCTGCAAACTTTGTTTTAGACAGCAAAATTCTGGCAAAAATCTCAATGTACATCTGGCGGTAGACATCTGTTTTGCGCCTGGCAAGAGAACGACCATCTAAAATAACCCTACAAGCAGTTTTTATTAATCTATCAGTGATGTAGTTTTATGCTGCTCTGGTGTAATCTGACATACTTGTTACGCATTTGTCTGACTGACGTCTTCAGTACAGACTTCTTCAGAGAGGAATGAGATTGGTGGAGGATCATCTAGCAGACTCTGAAGCAGTCCATTTTTCCACTGTCTAACAGAAGACACCCGGGACATAAAGAAGACTGTACTTTGGCAATTATTTTTATTCAGTATCTGGGCATTGCCTGAGAGAAATAAGACCCTTTACTGCCTACATGTGGGCAGAATGAGAACTGCACACCTGCTCCTCATCTCGAGAGGATATGCTTCAATTCAGCACAGACTGTGTGCGTGCGTATATGTGTGTCATCTCTGCAAAAGCTTTCTGAGGAATTGTGTGCATGCATGAAAGGAGCTCGCCCACTGTGTCGATGCTAGACAGCATCCCGGGCCAGGCGGAGGTTAAACTGGCGTTTTATGTTTAACTATAAATTAAAGCTCCATTAGCGAAATTTAACACTCAAACGCTGCGGCGGCAAACCCACTACAGCATTTAAAACGGCAGCAAGGCGTATATTCCTAACAGCAATGGATGAAAACGATACGTCTGAAAAAATCCAGCAGCGCTCGCTCTGAGTAATTTAGTCGCTTTGGCTGTTCAACCCTTTGATGGGTCTTGTGCGTACACACACGTAGATATGGGACCTTTAGGGACGCTGAAGGAAAGTGTAAACCTGAGGGTCAGATCTGAGCTCTGAAGCAGAGATGGTCGATTACCGCTACACAAGTCAGTTGAGGGATGTAGATTTGGGGACAAAACAACACTTTGTTTGACCAGATGTGTAATTTTATTATGCAACAATACTTTGGCAATCTGCAGTCTGCATAAAAAAAAGCATTCTGCTCATCTGAACGTCAATGCTGACCCGGTCTGCTCTTCTCCCATTCGTCTTTGTGTTCTTTTCCTCTGTCTTTCCTCTCTCTGATCATATCCAGAGAAAACTCTTCAAAGTTTACATAGGTTCGTGTGTGTGTGTGTGTGTATATATGTCTATCTGGCCATGTTGATATAGTAGTCAGTTTACATTATGCAAACCGTTGAGAGTTTAAACGTTGAGTGTTTTATAATACTGATGACTAATGTCTTATGCAGATGCACACAATACTCCACGCCTCATCTCGCGCTCTCATCTACTTGTGTTCTCTGCCCCAGACATCCATCTATCTTTTCACTTTTCTTTAATGACAAGTTGCTCCTGGAGTCGGTTTTGAGCTAGACGTGCTGGGAGACGTCTGTGTGTGTGTTTTTGCAGGCACATGTTGTGTCTTTCTCTAAACGTGTGTGTGCGGAAACCCATGGAGAAGTGTGTAAAGTTTATGAGCAGAAAGGTGTTTTGACGTTTAATAGGAAGTGTGTGCATGGGGCTCACTCACGTCTTGGGCCAGTGAGCCGGCGCTGTCCAGTACTGGAGTTGGTGAGCGGTCTTCATAACACTGTAACTTCTCATGGATCTTGCAGGAGAGAAAAAGAAAGACAGGATATTAATGTTTAAATATGCATTAAAACAAATACAATGTTAAGCTACTTGAGAAGCAAAATGTTTCATTGTTAAAATGTTCTTGGTACACATAAATACAGACCTGAATGTTTTTCAGATCTTTTAACCTTTTAACAACTACGAGTTACCTTGAATTCGAAATATCTGTTCACCTCTTTTTTAACTTCCCTGAATTTGTGTTGCCAGGACAACGTCACAGTCTCAAGCCACTGATATATGCAAAAGCTAGCAGCATGTCCAGAATGAAATTTGCTCTGTGAAATATTATGTAATAGCACACAGTAGTGAACGAGAAACCCATCGCTACCAAGGGGACTAAATATTTATCTGTGCCTTCCCAGGAGAAGATAAATGCCTCTGGCCAGTTGTCATGGCAATCTGATGAAGCAGAAAGTGTAGGGAACACTATGAGCCTGGGCCGTTAAGCAGGAATTGAGAGAGCCAAAAACCACCATTTTTTTCTGGACCTGTGTGTTCGGAGATGTCTGTGATGTGGTGAAGCGTTGCTCTGTTGAAAAACCCAGCCGGGACCCGTGACGAACAGACACTGCCCCATTCGCAACGCTCAAAACCCACTGAAAGACAGCTGGGTCATTGTCTGTAACTACAGCGGTGTAAAAGTGGAATCTCTCGCACACCTGTGAACACACTCACGGGCGAAGAAAAGAGACATAAATATTTCTTATCCACTCAAACACACACATACACACTTTGTGAATGAGGAATGTAATGTGGAATCCGGTTAAGAATGGAACGTAACTGTCCGGCCGCTTACACGTTTTGGAGAGAGACATCTGTTTAGGCCGTCTGAGCCATGGCCGAGTGGTTTACCTCTGTACAGTTTAGATTTTGAGTGAGATTCAATGCCTTTATTTACAGCTCAGGCGGTTTTCCAGATACCTGCCTGTCCACACAGGAGCGCCAGAGAGCGGACATTTAAAATCCATTACAGAGCCCTCACACGGTCCATAGTTCACAATTCCACAGAAGAGAGAAAGAAATATACAGATTTAGTTGACTATTTAATACGCATAATTTACTTTTCTTTGTAAACAGTGTTACTTTGCACTGCACAAATTGTACTGAGTCTAGATGTTAATGCTTTAATAAGGCACACTTTAAATGACAGAGAATTAAAAAGTTAAGGCAGAGTGAGAAAGAGAGAGTGTGAGTGAGTGAGTGAGTGAGTGAGTGAGTGAGTGAGTGAGTGAGTGAGAGAGAAAAGAAAGAAAGAAAGAAAGAAAGAAAGAAAGAAAGAAAGAAAGAAAGAAAGAAAGAAAGAAAGAAAGAAAGAAAGAAAGAAAGAAAGAAAGAAAGAAAGAAAGAAAGAAAGAAAGAAAGAAAGAAAGAAAGAAAGAAAGAAAGAAAGAAAGAAAGAAAGAAAGAAAGAAAGAAAGAAAGAAAGAAAGAAAGAAAGGAGTGCAGGAAATGAGAGCAATGAATCAGAGTAATATCATCAAGCATCGGTGTAGGTTATTCCACTACATCATACATGCCTTGCAAACTGATAAACAACAATAGGTTTCATTTTTCCATCTCAAAATTTCACAGTACAATGGAGAACAATGAGAATCCATTATGGCTTTTAACTCGTATGCTGATCTCAGACAAGATTATAAACCTACTTTTCAACTAATTCAGTTTGAATTTATATTCCAGTATTTTAACATATGAATAAACAAAGCAATGCTTCGGTAAATACACTAGATGTAAAAACTGTTTGCGGTCAGGGTTCAGGTGAAATGCGACAATGGACCACTGTCTAAACCCTCTCAGACCAGACGTTTAAAACCCAGAGGTCTTTGACAAAACATAAGAGCAGAGAACATAAGCAGGTGAGAAAAACGGCAGCCAGTCAGGCTTCTGGGTTCTTCAAGTGCATTCTGCAGCCAAACACAAACAGCTTTAAACACAATCACTCTAAACGCTGATAGACGGAGTAGGAGGAAGACTACAGAGAAATTATGATTGAACTTTACTTTACTTTACTTCTTCACTTAAGATTGAATCACCTAGATGATTTGTCAATACAAGGTGTACACAGACATTAAGAGAGCCCAGAAAGCCAGGAAAGGGATGTTAGATGGCCAGTAAAAGCAACACTTCTGGTTAGACATGTGAAATTATGAAGACGTGTGGTATGAAGCAACAGAGAGCAGTATGACAACAGTATGTATTGGGGTGTAGTATTTCGGCTATGGGCTGCTGTTAACATCCGCACTGCTGGAATGATATTGACCTCTTCTCTTCCGCCTGTCTCACAGTGACCCGAGCAGCTGGATCGAGTAACCCCTGCCGGTCTGTGGTCCGTGTGGACCAGAACAGAACTAGCAGCTCTACTGCACCTCATCACCTCACGCTCAAACTGATCACAGACCATCAGAGAGCAGGACAGGAAGGGCCTGCAGACAGACGAGCTTGACTGTGAAATGCCTGTCAGAGAGGGATGTTTACACAAACCCCACCATACAGGATGGATGCAACACACACCTCTTCAACTTGTCGTCTTAAAGTGCCGTCTTCTGACTGAATACACCAGATATGCTGGTTAATGTTCAATGTAAAATTCACCGTCAGAACTAAATAGTACTGCAAAAAGATTAAAAGATTAATATATTTAAAAATGCTTTCCATGTATTCAGATCTCATGTAATTAAATAATTACTGCTATTTGAATATATGCAAGGTATACAGTGTTTATAATTATAATTAATTAGGTATAATAAGGATAATTGTATTGTAATTTTTGTATAATTGTATATTTGCTTCCTTCTGTCAATTATGCTATCATAAACAAATACAATGCATTTTGGGTTTAATATCCTATATTTGACTACATTTACTGTACTCGCACACATAGTGTACAAAGCCCAGAGATGCAGGGCAAACATTTTTGCAGTGATGTGTGCCATTCCCCATTTCTGATATCCAGTTTCACGACTTGTAAAGCAGGAGAACAGCATTGATTTACTGCATGTGTGGCACTTATGAAACACAATAATACATCAAATTGATGTAAGCTACCCGATTGTGAACACAGCGAGAAGACGGAAAGCCAAAATGACTAGACCACCGCACTTTATTTTCAAAAGAAGATGAGATGAAGGATAAAGGGTGCCTGTCACGTAAATGCGGTAAATGATCTCAGATTGACTCGGATGGGCAGCAGGTCGTGCCCTCTCTTGTGTGCAATCAGGAACTAGTACTGTAATCGTGAGCATAATGCAATACGTCAGTGAATTTATGGATTGAATGTATACAGCGTATGTCTGCATTCCATCCTAACCACATTCAGTATCCCTGACAAATGCACATGTGCACAGTCTGCACATGCATAAAAAAAAACTCACTCAAGCGTGTGCACAGAGATATGCATTTTGTTGACTCTGGAGCATGCCGAGTCCAGACACTGGATGCAGAAGGCTTGTATTACTTTGGGAATTTATTTTGGATGCAGAATACGGATTATAAAGAATCGGAATCAGACACCAGCTGCTCTTTAAGAGACTTCACAAACATTAATACGGTAACTCAGTGTTAAGTAGGAAAATGTATAGCCTACTGCCAGTGACTGGGCCTCTGAACAAATACATTTTCAGCATCTCACATTCAACAAAAGAGCATTCTCAAGTTCAGTTTAAACCCCGCTTTCACTTTCTGTCTAGGCAATAATCTGATAAGGCAGTCTGCAAGATCTCAACTAAATGCCTGTATATAGAAAGCTTTAATAAGGTAAGAGTGGAAGTGATCCCCTGACTGTTCTTGCTACGTTCATACATCGACATGAAAGCAAGCAGCAGAACCTTTACCACTACACTGTACCTACAAAGTTCTCATCTAGCCCTTTTTCCTCAATTATCGGCAAACTCGGACATCTGCAAGCCCCTCTGGGAGTGGGAATCATCATTTCTAATAATGTATCATAGTCACAACGCACATCACAATCTGCTCTTTGATTTCCAGCTGACTCCTAATTTAAAAACATATGTGACCCTGTCTGTGAAAACCAGGCTAAAATCTCAAAATCAAATTATGTGATAACAAGCATCAAGGTTTGATTTCACCTAAAAATGTCATTTCTCAGTCAAAGATTTTAAGGTTATATTTGTTCTTATGTAAAATTATTTTATGTAGAAAACTTTAGCAGGGTTTTCACAGGCACAAATTTGACAATTCAAAAGTATTTTATAACAATCTTCATGCAGTCATGTTTTGCTGTGATATAAACCTTACGTAAATATATAAATATAATGTAAATATATAACGGTAAAAATTTTTAGTAATCAATTAATGCATATGATATTTAAAATAGCAAAATGAAGTGTTAAAAGTAGCTTTGCAGCACCACAAACTGAGGAACTTTTTACTGACCCTTTTTACTCAGACTAACTTGTTTTTCTCTAAACTTTAGATGGCAAGGACATTATTCTGCCCCCCGGCCTCCGAGTCGAGACCAGCAGTTTTAAGGACCAAATTTTTCCGGCTTAGAACTGCAGGGTTTTTTTTCGATGGAAATGCCAGAACGCAGCCAGAATGGGCACAGACTCAGGCACCCTGTCAGTGGAAAGGGGTACGAGGAACCAACTTTGTTCCATTTTGCCAGCTGCTTTTTTGAGCAAATCAGATATGCAATAAAAGAGATCTTAAACCTGAGCCTCCTCTAGAGGGCATTATATAGACAGGTCACCTTTAACCAGCACCCCACGGGTACATACCCTCTTCACTGTGGAGGCCGTGTACAACAGTTTGTATTGAACCTGGTTTGTCCTTGTAATAAACCGAAACAGGCCCACAGGTGAAAAGCACATGCATTACCAGCTCATCTGCCAGCTGGGATGGGATCATGATTCGAGACCGGCATAGAGAACACACTAACATGAAGGAGTACACAAAGAAGTCCGATGGGTACAGTAGAATTGAAAACCACAAATAAGAGTTGCACAAATCAAATGTAAAAAAAAAAAATCCCTTTTTACCCTAATTCAGAATTGATTGACAGCATAAATGTAGCCATACAGACTATAATAAAACTTAAGTGGAAAATCAGATCAAACGTTTAAGTAAAGGCGAGACCTTGGAAAAGACTCGTTTACTTCCCGCTAGACTTCAGATGAAGGAAAGTTTCCAATTACTGTATCTTTCTCATCCTGTCGCTCTCCTTTTCATCTTATACACAGACGACAGAGTATCGGTTTGGATTCGTGTACCTAACCCAGGTGGAAATTGCAAGTTGTGTCAGATTTCCTAAAAGGCTCTCCGGAGTGGCAGCTTGGCAGATGAACAGAGAGGACCGGGACATGTGTGAAACCTTGCGATAATTGCATGGAGAGACAGCAGAGGTCTTTGGTTCAATGCCTGTAAGACATCCACTGCCTCTGTGGGCAGACTGTTATAAACTGAGCACAGGCCAGCTCAGCCTATGGCACTTAAATCCAAATTTACGAATATATCTGCCTGTCCAGTCTTCACAGAAATAATGCTAAATGACCACTGGCACTGTATGTATACAGGGTAAGAATAATTACCTGAGCTTAGCACTCAGAAAGATGGAAGAGTGAGTAAATAAATCAGAAAAACATAAATGGTGACTAGGTCTTTACCACTGATTAACATTTAGCGTCAACATAGCATAAATTTTCTGTTAGATCTTCAATGATAAACATGCATTAAAACTGAGTGACTTCCACAATCAACTGTCCTATAACATTGCATTACAAAATTTTGAGAAACTGTGGAGGGAGTAAGAGAAAGGCTGTAACACAGATAGATTGATCAGTTCACACGCACATATGCACACACACACTTACCTTGACCAATGAGTATAGACTCCTCTCCCCAAACATTGCGTGTAGAAAGGACCGGTCATCTGCGCTCTCAACATGAGGCTGCAGTTGAGACGGCAATACAGACAACAGCTCATAGAGACCTGCAGAGGAAATACAGGAAACATTACACACAGCCAATGCCCAAAGAGAAAAAAATAGACATGCTTAAATGAAACCCAGAAAATCATTAACAGTCATGGATCTGACATGCAAGTGTCTATTAAAAACATCTGACATGGTGTGACACAAGTGTGAGCCTTGAGACGTCGGTACATCCACACCACCAACAACCCTAACCAAAAAAAGAAAACGTCGCTGTTTAATTTATCATGCTCACTGGGTCAGACTAAGGTTTGACAAAAAAAAAGGTCTTCTCCCAGGCTGCACCTCATTTCCTCCCTTTGTCTGGCTTCTTCCTGTTTCTCTAGGAAACTGGAACTGTGAATCAAATCCCTAAAGTTTCATTATGAGGCCCTGTGATGTTTAAACATGTGTAAACGCATTAACTTCTAATACTCATGCTACATATAATATCTTTAACACACCTAAAACACAAAACCCAAAGAGAACATAATTACAAGATGCCCTCACTGTCTGCATGACCTTCTTGCAGTTTTTGTGAACAGTTCTTGCACACTGCTGCCCAGGCTGAGTTTTACAGTCAACAACTAACCTTATGTGTCTGTAGCCTATAAAAGGATCTGTGTAAACTGTCCATTATCGGCTGCCAAGTTTTCCGGATGGGATGTGAAAGAATGTTGTGCCAAACAGCATTTCCCTTTCACACGCCTACACTTCCCAGTGGCCTCCAGAAAATAACAGCGTTCCTTAGACATCAATGGCAGCGCTGGAAGATGGCAGGGAGGAGCAGAGGCTTCTCAACATTATGGGTCAACAGCGCCGGGCACAGAGACCAGCTTTAATTACACAGCATGTATGAAAGGCAACGAGGTCATTCAAACTGTCTGGACAACACAAACAGGCACGCACAAACGCTTACGTCCGCATACATGCAGACTTTGTGTGCCTGCCTAAGAATATCACGCCGTTCCAGAAAACCACCTTCATCCACACAGGCATGAAGAGAGAAACAAGCAAATACACACCCAGAGACACACAAACGTAGGCCACAAGAGAGGCTGTCCGCATGGGAAATATGCCCCGCTGGCTCACTGTCTGGCCCCGGCTGCCCTCAGGCCCCTGACGCACTAGCCAGGAGGAGGACAACTGGTGGAAAACAGAACCAGATAGATTTACAGCACAGACCGCATTTCTAAAGAACAGTAAAACGGTTCTGTAAATGTCTTGTTTGGATGGGTTCAAAAGTCAATAGTGCAAAAAGATTCACACACACTCGTCTCAGTGAGCCGTGTGGCTGGAAATGAGCGTTCCTCTCTCGTTCAGGTGCTGAGAGACTGACTCTCTGATGCAGTATATCTGTCATACGCAAACGCGCACACACGTATTTCAGGTGCTACTCAGAGAAACATGGTTCGTGGCTGTCTAAGACAAAACCCAGCATGTGAATGGAGAAATGAAAACAAGAACAGCTGCGTACCTCCATTCACCGTGTCTTTGATTTACCTACTAAACACAAATACTACATCCACAGAGAGAGACAGAGAGAAGGAGGCCTTCCAGAGCGATGAAAAACTATAGAAGAGAAACAAATACAAGAAAGAGTGAATAGCAGACATCTACATATAGTAACAGTATATGTTGTAGTGACTCTCTGATTCGACTCATTTCAACAAACTTGAAGAATCTGTCTGGTATCTGATTGCATCAATGACTTTCTTTCCAGACAGTGTAAGAGATTTCAGTCTTTTATTTTTATGGTCCTTTACAAGTTTTGTTCAAACTGACGATAAGCGTGAAAAGCACAAACACACGCACGATAGAAAAGCTCTTTTGGCAGTCTGAGCCCATAGCAGGGTTTCATCACCGTGCTCTCGGTCCTCAGCTTCTGCCTCTTAAACCACAACACCACATCAGAACTCTTGCCCAGAATCTCTAGCAGATCCTTGTATGTTCTACACCATCTACTTCAATCATACACACACACACAGCCACCCACTGAACGGTGTCTGATCCTATAAACCATTATCACACACAGTTCACACTGCATTTCTAATTGTATTTTTGTCTGACTTGATATTTTTTAGGAACACAAAAAATCAAAATGCCCTTTTGACTTCTAGGCAAAGACTCTTGTAACACCTATGAATTACATTACTCACATTTCTTTAGTAATTGTATGTTATTTGTTTGTTGTATGTGTCTTTTTGACCTTCTCAACATATTCACAGACTCTTTCTCTAATCCAGAACCCACACAACCTATTCAAAACAGTGGCAGATATCTTTATCATTTCAAGAAGGGGACATCAAAATATTATACAAATAAGTGAAATTCTTTCTCCCTCCACGTTTCCCCCTCTCCTTTTGCTTGCATTTGGTAAAATGAAGTGGAAATTTTCATTCTGATGTAATTGGAAACAGGGAGCTTTTCCAGTGGCAACAAATCCTTGTGTTACAGTTATCCCTATGGCAGAAGAAAGAGAGATGGAAAAGCAGAGGATAAATAGCTGGAAATCGATAAAGTGCTCCCAAAGCGCATGCTGTTGCCGCCACTAACGTTCTGCTCCCTCTCCTTCGTTCGTCCTCTTCTCCCAGATGCTCTGCATTCTTGACATCAGAACGGAAAAATTTACTGTTAGCCGAGAAGAAATTTAATATGGCCATTCCTGTCATATCCCTCATTGCAGCCATATTCAGCCGGCGCTCTGCTGAAGCCATAAGAGAGACTCGGCACCTGAACGATAAACAATATGGAGCTCAATGTGGATCTCGTTACAGACGACGACATCATTACGCCACACACTTGTTTCTCAACAGGACGGATGGAAATATGCGTGTCCACACACAGACACTCGCATCCTAAATCAAAAGAACAACCATGTGCATTTAAGAATAATATCATTCAGCTTCAAGTACAATACCTGCACAGGGAGTTTCATGCGTAATACCTGCACACACATCAACCTGTCATGCATACAGATGTCTTCATTAGTGGTTGCTTATCTGGAAAAGAACTTTTGCCCTAAGAGCTTTCCATATGTTCCCTTTTGTCTGTCTCTCTTTCTTTCTAGCAGCTCTTATCTTTTTGTGACACTTCAGGGAGAGTTATAGTAATTGGACAAGCAGGCCAGCCTAGAATAACATTGTAAAACTTCATACGGCACATAAATGCGCTGTAGGGGGTTAAGATGCTCTAATCATTGGGCAGATTCAAAGTTATCTGGCTAACAGACTGAGCAGTTTTGTAGCTCTGATGAGCAAACCATTTACTGAATGATCTTGCCGTTCACTGAACTGAGAGTGATGACAAACAATGGCAAGTGTCTAAACCATCACTCATGTTTCTAAACAGATTTGTATGTGAAAACATAAAATAAGACTACACTGCTGTGATTGATGTGCACTGATAAAAGACAAATGCACATATTAATCTCTTTATTCCTAAAAAAATAATTTAGATTTAATAATTATAGCAACACTATCCTCCTCTAAAACCAATTTATAGACATTTAGAATGTCAATAAGTAATGTTTCTTGTGCTTTTCTATTATGTTATAATAGATTAATATTCTGCAAAAGCTCCTTTTAAGGGCTTTGATCACTATTCTTTACAGATGTACAAGAAAACAGCATCTGTGTAAAAGTAAGCCAGATGGACAGAATGATTGAGTTTGCAGTTTAAATAAAAGGAATTAAAGTAATTCATCACACGACATCAACACCAGACTCTCTCGCACGAACACATTTTACAGGTAGTGGGTGGATGAGTCCGTCAGTCCAAAGACACCCAAGAGTCATGAAATCAAATGCCACCAGGAAGCAAAACTCCCCCACAAAAACAGGATACATATAAAACAGTAAAGGAACAGTATTATAATGTTCATAGTGCATTTTCAATACAGAGGAATAGGGATCAGATGAGAACAGAACAGACAGAACAGACAGTACAAGATGAAGTGGTTCAATAAGAAAGAAATAGATGAGAAAAGCAAAGGTGAGCCAGAAAAAAGCTAATATTTTAGTGGCAGTACTCAATTTTAATGTGGGTTTTGGTGATTAAATCTCAATTTCCTGCCTCGTGAATTAGTTTAAAAATGTGTGTATGAAGGAGGGTTTGTGTCAGGTGTCCAACAAAAGAGCAGCAGCAAACTACACATCAAGAGCGGCTTGATTAAGTGGCAGAACGTTTAGGGCATCTGAACACCCGCACACGTAAGGTATATAACGGGCCTAATCTATCAGATCCGCAGTGGCTTTCTGGGTTTTCAAAGCGTTCATTAAAAGTCTGTTGGGTAAGGAAGGAACGTACACAGTGGACGTAACCTAACCCTACCACATGTCTCCTGGCAACCTTACAGTCGTCCATCAGACTTTTATACCCCAACTAGGCGTTATTTTCTAATAGATTACATTCACCTAGTAATCCCTTCTTTATAAAGGAAATGAAGCCAAGAGTGAATGATGTGTGCCAGAAAAGGAAGACAGCTACACAGTGCGTGTCTGTGAGACACAAAGCAATGTTTAGCTGTGTGTTTGCTCCCCAAACACAAGTGCAAACACACACATTTAAATACTGTGACGGCAAAAACATTTGAATTAATCAGTTAAAGAGGGCGATCGCATCACAAGCGTAAAATTGAATCTCGCCTGAAGGACCGCCAAGTTCAAGTTTAATTTGGATTCCAAAGAGTTAGTAATTGTGTGAAATGACCATAATAGTAATTGATGGTCTAAGTTTCCACTTTGTCTGTTCGAGTTCCAACATCCGATGAGTAAACCATGACCGCTATGGAGAAAAACCTTTAAATCTGAAAAACACACTTACATGAACTCACTCTTCTATCACAAGGGAGATGAATAACTTTTGATATCCGTGCTTTAACATATGCAGAGATGTCAAAAGTACAGGCACTTTAGAAATCAATTTAATGCTAAAATGAAAAGTGAAAAATAACAGTCTTTTTATATCAAATTTTTACAGTATTAGTAGTACAAGTACCGACAGTGTAGTAGTACAGTAGCGACACAATCTGGTACCTAACCTCTGTCTGACAGGTGCATTTAAAGGAAAAAATGTGGATCTGGGTTAAAACAAGCAGCGAAACAAAAACATTTCACTTAATTTTTTTGCTTACTTTTTTCTATAATACCTCAAACATAAATATTTCACTTAAAAATTTAAATAAGAAAGTTGGTTCACAGAATTTTCATTGTAATTTTATTAGTGTTACTAGTGTGTGAAACTTTGATCACAACATAATATACATAACCAGGTGTAATCCAAGTCTTACATGGATCAACATACATAAGGATATAAACATCTTAAGATACTAACTCTTTCCTGTACTAGACTTGATCCATGTTTTTAAGGTGGTAAAATGAGAAGAGGATGGGTTACCTATCTCACTGCCGGTTCTGGTGGAAAGGGCCGGCATGATGACTGGCGAATCAGCTTCCTCTCAATTTCACGACAATGCCACAGCAATCCTGCGGTGTTAGGGATAGACGACTCGACCCCAGGCAGAGTCTGCGAAGCCTTGATTATGTCATTGGCAAATCTATAAAAGACAGTAAAGACACTGTTATATTAAGTGTAGAAGGTTTGATTTTCGCATGCACATACATTTGACAGATTTGAACAAAACCCTTTTACTCAAAACCAATCAATACCTAAAAGGGAGTAAAACTAAGGAAGAGATCAATCCAAAAATCAATTTAGTCTTTTTCCATCCTGGGCCCTGAGCCTGCCCGGATCCGTGCAGCGGCATCAAAAGCACCTGAAAACCTTATGTCACCCTGAAGACCTGTAACCACCAGTGGCCAGAAAGTACATGAAAAACTATGAGATGGAAAAGATGGAAAGAGGAGGGAGAGGACACACTTGCTTGCTTGCTCTGCCTCTATTACAGATCACACAGTATCAGGTTTGTTGAACCAGAATTTGTATGGAGAAGAGAAAAAGACATGATCGCAATGAAAGGTATGCTGGAGATTTAATCATTTTTGCTGTGATCACTGAAGCACGCTGCTGCCATCTAGTGGTGCCTTTACAGCCAATTACAATTTACAGCAGTCATCAGATTAATAGAAATGAGAAGGGAGGAGAAAAGATTGAAGGTGAGATGTGGGAAGAAGAGCAGAGCAGTGAAGACTGATGTCCCAGTTCTTAGAAGTAAAACGATTTCACACACTTGTTAAACAAAATACACAGAAACACATTCACTTCCCCAGATAACTGGCAAGACCATTGCGGAGATCGGGTTTAACACACACATCACAAACCCCCGCAAGATCAGAGAGAGGTCAGAGAGACAATGCAGACACACTCTCACACAAACTTTTTTGGCCCGATTTAAGACATATTTTCATCACCATTCTTTGTTATATTATCCATTACCCAAAATGCTTTCATGGTTTTCTTCATATGTGTTCCCCATTTCCACCCCTGACTGACCCTTCTCACTGCTTTATTTTTTGATTCTCGTTCTCATTCTCCCTCTGGTTGTGTAATTCTGTGCTGTACTCGTGGCAGTTGTGTTGTTATTAAATGCATGGCGTGTCATTGGTGTGTGCATGCTGTTTTAAGAGTATGAACACCACGGTATTCCTGTGTGCTTAAGCGTGTTTATGTGTCTGTAAACTTCATACAGTGAGAAAATATAGCCTTCCAGTCAATAAAACACTTGGCTTGATATAAGCACTGTGGAAGAATGAGGGATCCACATACACAGACCTAAAATAGTTCATGCAATAGAGATGCAAAGCTATGAAAGGTGAAAAAGAGCAAAAATTTCATATGTATTTCATATATATGTATTGCAGCTTTTTTAAATGTTATGTTATTATACTATTAAGGTAACAAACTATATTGAAGATCATTTTAAGTATAATTTACCTACACAACATATAGACCATAGACCAACAGCAGGCATTAACCAGTGAATAAAGAGCAGCAGGAGATCTGTACATCACTAAATCATCTGCATGAGATTTAGGAGTCTTATGAGACTTACTGAATCTTCAAGGAACTGAATGAGCCTCTAAAGGAGATTTGCTGGGAGTCTTGTAAATCAGTGAACCTTAAACTGGTGTGTTGGGACAGTGAATCAAGACGAAGAGCTACAGGAGACACGTGCACCATCTGTGCAGAAATAAGAGCAGGTAGTGGCTAAATTCAGCTTTGCTGACTCAATGATTTGCATTTTTACTGCTGAGCTAAAGCCTGAACAGGCCTCTATTTACATGTATCATTTACAGCATTCTATTGAGGGGATGCTTTGGAAAAGAGTCAGTAGGTGCATCTGTAATAGGATACACATCTTAAAATCCTGTCTCTTTGTGCTTTTAACACATTTCTAGTCTACATTTCCAAGTCAGCCTGTGTCACCACCTGCCTCCCACTCACATGACACTGACCTCATGAAGGTCGTGAAGGCTTGCTAGGACTTTATCAATAAAACACACATACCTATTTTATATGGAAAACTACAAAATGCTCTCTTACTTTATACAATGAAACAGCAGGAAACACAAAAATGCCACGTGCAAATAACCAATCGTGAAGCAGGCCGACTCTGTGTGTATGCACCAATAAAATGAAATCACTTGGATATAAGCTTATCAAGCACAAATAGACCAAAACCATATGGTATAAATCCAAAACTGAGTTTTATGCATGCACTTTGAAGTACAGGTCATATCACAAATTGTATAATAAAATACATACACATACATGCATTTAATTATCTATTAATATGCCATTTGGTTAATCAACCATGTACTTCCCACATTAAACTCAAATCAATGGTTCAGCCAATTCTGTTATACAAGGCTTGTGAAATTTCATTGTAATGTTTACACACAGCTGGGACATGAACTAAAAACACATCCTATATATAGTAGTCCCTGCATATGTTCAAGTTCAATTTATTTGTATAGCACTTTTACAATGTAGCACTGTTTCAAAGCAGCTTTAATATGTCTGCTAAATGTTTACATGTAAAAATTAGACCAGGCTATATAAGTGTTGTAAAGAAAGACTTAGGGTGGATTTAATACAGTACATAATGATTCATTGTAACTTAATAAAGCATTTAAAAGTGTCAACCACAAAGATTCTCAGGCTCATAAAGTTCAGCCAATGTATTGCCCCTTCACCAAACTAAATAATCATTAAACCAGCTTATTTTTGTGTTCCAACAAAGAACAATCATGTGGGTGTATCACAACATGAAGGTAAGTGGAAGATAACTTTTCTTTTTTGGCTGACTTCAACAGTGCAAAAATTACACACCGTAACTTCAATGTTAGTAAACAGAAATGTTTTCAGCCAGTAATGTGACTATAAGATTATAAGTATAGCATATACAACCAAATACCTACATACTGAAAAACTTGAGCCACACACACTCACTCATGCATACACAATCATATACTTGACCAACAGGAAATGCAAGTTCCTGTAGTCAGTTTTCCCAGTCGTAACCCAAGCTGATAAGTATGAAGGCAAGACAAAGGAGGTAAAGTAAGGTAAAAACAAAGAAGATCAGAACAAATCAAGCCATTTCAAAAGGAAGCTGATATTAAAGAGTATATTTACATGTTTAACCACTAGATGGAGATAAAGCTTTATTAACAATTCATCCACCCAAACGTTAGAGCTTAAATATGACTATTGAGTTTCAGACAGCACAAAACCTGTCATACAAAAACTGATAACCTAATTTTTTAGAGAACAAGTCTAAACAAATATATATAAAAACAACACTTAAATAGCTAATATTTAGGTTGACACAGTTTACAGTTAAATAAACCTTCAATGTTAAATAACACTGTTCAAGAATTTCAGCTAGCTCAAAGTGCATTTCTAGAAGAAGAATGTGTTGTTCCCTGGGGCTTACTGTGCTCACTGTTAGGTGTGTGTGCCCATTGTGGGTCGTGTTTTAAGTATGAAACACTGTAAGAGTCGTTAAGGTGATCAGCCTCATTCCTTTAGTCAGACTTTGGATAAGTACTGTGTGTGATGCTCTCAATGGCCCCTGAAAGGCTGTGTGTAATTCATCATGAATGATTTATTTAGGGTTCCTCATGGAAGACGGCGTTCTGAGGCTTTCTGCCACACCACCACACATCAATACTTGCTCGATTCATCTATGAATCAGGACAGGCACAGACAGACACACAAAAAGATGCTGTAGTTGGATAATGACAGCATAACATAGCAGTGACCTACATGACTGAATGAACACACCTAGACTGAATCAACTCCCTGGGATGAATACTGAAACTCACTCTATACTTACTGTCCCACGTAACCATGTTATGTAACGTTTCTTGCTGAATGCACACCTTTTCCAGTTCAAGAGTCATTTTAACAGCGTTTCCTGTAAGGTATTTTTCCAGTAAATCCATTTCAAAGGTTCACGTTAAATAAAAAAAGAATCGTCAAACTGGTCAACGTTTTCCCATCACTGTTTGTGTCTACATGACTGGCCCAAGACATTTCATAACTGGAGAACAAAAAACCTACAGACGCAGTCAGAAACAAATGTGGCAGATGTGTCATATTACATTAGTAGTATAAATGCCAACCCATCCTCCTGATTGGTCGTAGACTACAGTAAAGCACCACTGTCATTCTGTGTTAAAAAAAGCATTTCAAACTCTGCTGAACTCTACTTTAATAAACCAATATACAGTATAAATCCAAACACAGTTGGTCACAGACATGCATGTAATCCTATATTTTGATGGCAGACTCGCAGATGGCCATGACATGTGTGCATATCACAAGAGAGTAGCAGAACGGATGGAACTCAAGGTTTTCTACTGCGGTTGTGTAACTACTAAATACGTTTTTTGTTTTAGTAATAATTTTCCAAAACTGGGAATACCTCAAGCATATTTCAGAAATAATCCAAAAAAAAAAAAAGAGTTGTAAAGCAGAATGAATGATGTATAATAAGAATAATGAAAGATGCCGTATGCAGGACCTTTCTCTTTAAGTTCATGTTAATGTTTTCAGCCCAGTCTGTTCACACACAAGAGCCCTCAGGCTAATCCACATTCTAAGCTTCTTAGCATAAAAACAAACAATGGCAGCAGGAGTGTGGAGGACTTTCTATGGGCCGAATGTAAGGTTTTGATCAAATAAATAATGTAAATGTCTATATTCATAGAAGTTAGACTCTCTTTACAACTCTTTATATTGTAAGAATAGTTATTTATAACTCAATTTAGCTGAGTTAGAGAGAGTTCACACAAAAATGAAAATTCTTTCATCATTTAATCAACCTCGTGTCATTTCAAAGCTGTATGATTCTTTCCTCTGTACAACAAAAAAGATCAATTGAAGAATGTTGGCAAACAAACAAACAACATTGTCCCCCTGGACCTCTATTGAATGGCCACAAAACCACTGAGACATTTCTTAATATTTCTTCTTTTGTATTTTACAGAAAAAAAGATTCATACAGGTACTGAACTACATGAGAGAAAAATAAAAAAAGATGACAAAATTTGTATTTTTAGATGAACAATGCCTTTAAAAGCTGGCAAGACTTGATAGAGAGAGAATGTGGATTTTCTGTATTAAACTGCTTAATGGTCCTGCTAGGTATAAACACATGTAACAGTAATCAAATGTGATATGATTTTTTTATGCACTGAAAGTTTATGAACAATGCTGCATATGACAGATACACCCATACAAGACATTACTCATAGACCACAGACATTCAAATGGGTATTTATTTCTACCACCACTGGCCTCCTTTTCCAGTGAGCACCACAGAATGCCGCTTTGCCCAGAGGAAGCTCTATATTAGCCAGTGAGGACAGCTCAATGCAACAGGCATGCCACAGAAGATTCCACATCACTGAATATCCTAAAAACAAATATCTAGTCCAGAACAGACTCTCAAACATCACAAATAACAACCCCTGCCCCTTTCAATGCCACTCTCAAAACATACATCAACAGGAATAGTCTGCAGACACTAAACATTATGTACATGTCTGTAAATAAATAGTTACTCCGCCCTAAAGAGAGAGGTTAAAAGGACCCATTGTAAATCAGAGAGGAGGCGTACAAAAGGATGTTGAGGGTGACTGTGAACAGAGAAAATGTTCAAGGCACATTTGAATTTAAAACACCCTGGTCTGTGAGAGAGGTTACAGTAAATTTCTCAGCTATGAACAGATATATTGTTTGAGACTGATAGCGGAAGAAAGTGATGTTTATTCATTAACTGCATTACCATGAAATGACTTTTTTGCGGAAGGGAGCTTAGTTGTTTAACAGGACAGAACAGATTATTGTTTTTGTGCCACAGCTCTTTTTCAGGGCAATAAAGAGCAAAAATATTGATTTCATAAACTGCTTAGCTTGTTTCTTCATCTAAAATTTAGACTAATGATCGTAAAGGACAAAAGAGTAAATTAGTTTACAAACTAAGCTGATTCTTTAGGTAATAAACTTATGAATGATAAATTGGATTCTAACAAACTGGATAATTTCATACCAGTAATAATTCTCTTGAAAAGCATTGTCAAGAGATCTGTGCATAATACAAGATATTTTAAACTGAATCATATAAATAAACAAAGGTTAATTAAGATCAGAGAAGTGTGAGAGTCTGCTATTAATCTTCAGCTGAGGAATAATCAATACAGTTTTGGAGGCACCACAAAGTGTTACTTTCATCAGACGAGTTTAAAATAGAAAAATCTTTGTGTTTGGTTATACGAGCTGGATGTGAATCACACAATGACCTTGGATCATCGTATAACAACTGATACAACTTATGAATGGAAGCATCATCATGCAAAACACTTAAAATAGTCAAATACTATAACGAAAGCTAGATGTACAGTAAATGACAGATCTAACATAACATCTTAAACTAAAAAGAAAACAAATTTCTAGGATAACAAAGAGCTAAGAGATTGGTTGAATGTTCTATAGACTTCAGTCAGATCACATTAACAAATATATAACACATACAATGGCAAACAAACTGCATGTTAATTATCATTTCAGAATTTGGCCTTTTGCACAGATAGCATTTATCCTGCCAATGAACAAGCTTTTGACATTTGATCACCAGCAACCAAATGATTTTAGGATGAGACTATGCCACATTGATCTCTACCTTTTTAGGAAGCAGCGGTTTATCACTTCTTAAATGGGCCTTTCCAGCATGTCTTATGAAACAAACATGAGCACATCTGAATTAAAGCCAGTGGCTGCAAATAGAAACAGATCACTAAAACTGTCTGGTGTGTGTGTAAGAGAGGGAGATGGCACTCAGCCTTAAATCAAACAAAAGAGAAAAAAGAGAAAAAAAGAGAAAGAGAGAAAAGAACACTTTTTTTTAATAATGCACATGAGAAAACATTCACAATATAACAATGAATGTGTAGAATAATTGTACAAATGTACAAATACAAAAATATGAATGCATACACAAGCATCCTCAAAGCTCTGCTGAACAGAACACAGTTTTTGATTCTCAGAGGACATTAACTGGCGCTTTTCGTTTATGTGCCATGGGATAAGCCCATAATAAGTTTAAAGAACATAAATGAGGTCAAAACATGAGTCGCTGCACAAGCCCTCTGACGTTCTATATGGAGACAGCATCTACAGTAGTGCTCTCTTATGAGGTGACTGTTTTGAGTTCCTCATTGTTAAAACTATGTGAAAGAAAGGGAGCAATACATGTGAATGTGTGAGAACATAAGCCCCTCACTTCTCTATATAATTAACTCTTTTGTCTCAGAGCCTCATTACTACATGCATTCAATTTGGTCTTCTATAAAATCCTCATCAAGGCCTTCCTCAATACTTATTCACCCATTCTATGTGTGTGACCAAGGGTTTAGTTGTCAACAATCCACTAGACTGTCTCACAATTTTACCACCGTAACCATAACATAATCTCCGTATTCCATTTAACCTAAAGAGTATGTGGAGATGAATGTTTTAATTCGCTATGTAGAACAGAGGGACATGGTCAACTTTATGCAAATAACAGGTGAAATGTGTTATTCTGCAACTGCGGCAAGGTGGTCTATGCAATGTTGCTGTACATTTTGTAGACAGATCCCCAATTAGCAGACTTCTGGCTTTCTGGTATTGTACAGATTTATACCACATTTAAATGATGGTATTTTCTTAAATAGGGCTAACAAAATAAATCTGCAAGATTATACATTTATGCTTATAATCAAGGCTGCTCTATGTTTACTATTGTAGGAGTGACCCTTTCACATAGTGAAAACAAGCAGAGAGAGTGAGGTAAAAACACAGTAAAGACGGTTCCTAGATTTAATACATTAAGAAAATTAAAAGAAATCACTTTGTGAAATTAGCATTACAATCTGCTCGCATCAGTGATTGATGGTTTGAAACTCTTATCTAGATTAAATCATTTCAATTAACATCTGCAGTGTGCTTGGAACAGCTCCACCTGCCCTTTATCCATCATGGACAAGTTTAATATAAAAACTGTGAATTAGCTGACTTGGGGGACTAAGTTCTGCTACAAGGAAAACAACACAAACTGCATGCTCGTTTTTTAATATTTTGTGGACATTCGTGGCATTTATCCTGACAGTGTCAAAGCAAAATCCTCAGTGTTAAATTAATGCTGCTCCATGTTTATTTGGTCCACACTGGAAAGAAAGTCAGACATCACCAAATCTCCAAGCTGTTGAGCACATTATGCCCTCCTGCTTGAACACAGCATTAAATTGTATCAGACAGTTGTTTACAACATTTTAAATGAGCAATCTGAGCTACTAACATCCAAAAGAAAGGCTTTAAAAAAATGTATTTAGTGTTTCTGTTATCAGCACAAAGTTTAAGGCCACATCTCAGTGAAAGCAACGTTTCATAGAATAAAGGTCATACAACTTTTCAAATAAGTTAATTTCAAATAAAATCTGTTCAATTTTAAACACACTCGTTCTACTAGCAACAGGACTCCATCCTCATTAGAAGTCAAACATATAAAGTTTTTACGCACAAAAGAAGATCATTGCCTTCGCTGATGTTACCTGAGACTTGAGCACTGTAATGTCCTCATCTAACTGAGAGGCATCTATAGAGATGGATTTCCTGGGTTTGTGTGGCCACGTATATTAATGACTGTAGCATAACGCTACAGTCTTCTCTGTGAAGGACCCTGATGAGATTAAACCCTGCGAACGTATATCCGACTCAGGAAACCCTGCCAGTTCTTTCCCTTCTCCTCTTTACAACTTGGGTTAACTGATTACAACATCAGCTGAAATAAAAATCCAAAATAGGTCAAAACAGCACCATATGCAGAAGGATGGGTTTCAAATCTGCCTTAATGTTGTCAACACTTTCAACTTATTAAGTATAAACTTAATACAACTAACAAAGAAGAATTAAATCCAAGGAAGACTGTCATGTATGTATGTTGACACCACCATATCCAAACTGAAGATCAGTTTACAAAGTTATTTTATCTAGGCTGTGCGTAACAATGATGCTGAACCACTCAATGGATATTAGATATTGTAGTCTGTAACTATCCTGGAAGATTCACATAAAGAAACGGATATAGCTGCCAAAGACTAATCCAAGTCAGTCCAGACTGATCCAATCACTGTTCAGTATTCATAGTAGGAGTGAAGAGTTGGAAGGACTACAAACAAGAAGTGATAAGCAGATAAATGTTCTTCCCAACCTTACACAAGCAACTGCAAAAATATGACAAATATGTGACAAGAAAAGTATAATCATTAGGACATGGTGTAACAGTTTTCTGACAGTAAAACAGTTTCATCTAAACAGTCTAAATGTGGATTATATGAGTCTTGGAACATTAAAATGATACTATTCCCAAAATCCAGTCCTATTGCTACAGTGAAAGAGAAATCATGTTAGAATCGTGCACTGTAGTGCATACAAATTTTAAAGATTATGACTAAAGAGTGAAAATAACTTATTTCATCTAGTCACACATAATGCATTAATCTTTCTGTGGAGAAATGAATGACAAGCCATCGTACTGAAACATTACCACAAGTCATTGGTCATTTGAACCCTTATTCAGATGGAAGTGCACTCCATTATTAGTTATACGCCATTATGCTAACATACAGCCTTACTACAAGAAATATTTAACCCCAGTGTAAATCAAACTAACCTATAGATGCAGTCCTACTTCAAACACACTGCAAAACTGGATCAACATTCAACATCAAACACCAGAAGGTTACGGTGGTTTAAAAGCTTACATCGGTAGGTTTTAGAGTCCAAGATTAATCACATCCAATTCACATTTCTGCATTTGTTTTTATATAAATGTGTAGAGTAATTACTGTTAGCATATCTAAAGTTAAGACGTCTAAGGCGTCTATAGTGTAAACCTATCCGTCATTAATAGAACACATGTGTTCACCAGAGACTCTGCATACAGTATGGATTTAAGAAATTTTTTAGCCAGCAAGTCACAAACCCTATTTAAAAACAGGGTGGTGGGATAAAGCTAGTTTCAAATTACCCTGTGGTTCAACATATTTAGCCTCGTGAAGAAAGCTCAAATATCACATAAATTAAGCGCTTCTCTTTTCCATATTTTGAAAGAGAAGATAGAAAGTTGAAACCAAATGATATTTTAGAAAATGTGTCTTACTTTTTAATTACTCTTCACTATGATAACTTACATTACACATGAAACTGACATGAGTTACCTTATGAAATCGCTACACATAAATCGCATCATTGAGACGACATCACATCATTGGCATGTACCTGATATGTTCACATGACTGAAAGCCTAAAGCAGGTCACCGTTAGAAAGTTTAAATAATCCTGTAACCCATACCCACAATCCCTCACAATTAATAAATCTATGCTCATTATTTCACAAACACACACAATCTAGGCACAAAAGCAAAAAGGCAGAACTTGGGAACAGCATGTGGCAGTCTTTCTAGCTACTGTTAAACTCAAACCTGAGATCTAGTATGGGGGTCTGGAGTTGGGCCCAGTGCTTTGAGTGAGATATTTAAGAGCTGACACCACAGCCAAGAACCATTCGAGACAGCTGCTTATAATGAGAGAATTTCCAATTGGCAGATTGAAACACACACACCAAATGTACACGCATACATACAGGCACATACACAAAAGGAATAAGACACGCAATCTAACAGCATGTCTACAAACTGAAAACATGAAAAGAACCAGTAGACCGCAAACTATAGAAGAATAAGACACCAGTGAAATGTTGGCTGTGTATCAGCAGTACTCTGAACCCATTGCAGAGCCAGCCAGTATGAGACACGACTAAAAAAGCTTTAGCTGAGTAAGGCTGAAGTTGCACTGAAGCAGATAGAGGATACCAAAAGGTCAAGCAAGACTACAGAGAAAACTTTCATTAAACACAGTACATAATCCTTTTACTTCACCTTAACACATGCTCAAAGCCTTAATTATTACACAGCAAAGCAGTACAAAAATTATGCATCTCAAATCTATTTAGCCTAAACCACTTAGCACATAACGTCCCTCTGACTAGAAAATTTCAGTTTTTCATTTCAAACTTTCTCATTTCATATTACACAAAGCCAGTGTAACACACAGAGGGTTGTTTTAGTCTAGTTACCCTCTTCACTATAGCATTAATAAATGATTAAAAGCAGTCGTGAGGAGAGAGTTGGTTATGATGCAAGAAGCACTTCATGGGAAATCTCTCATCAATAAAACAAACTGGGATACAAACATGTTTCAGCCAGTGTTAAACAAGTCAATTCCAACATTCTCTCTAAAACAGGCATCTATTGTATATATATTCAATATATACACAGTATATATATATATTTATATATATTCAGTATATTCATATATCATATTTCCAACAAGTCTTGCACTTTGATATGGGCTGTATGTGTTGACTGATGTATTATCAGATAACCATGTAACTAACCTAATGCCATCACCCTAGGTGAGTTTGAGCCGACAATGATTAACTTCAAATGGCTTGAATGTGTTGAAGAGGGTCAAGCTCCAGTCACTGCATTACAGCAGTGATAGACGTGCAATATAATGGTCTGATCTGAAGTATTAGTGTACTGGAAATCACAAACACAGCCTGGCCAGATGAGAAATATGCAGCAGATCCGTAAATAACTGACAAATCAGCAGAACTGAAACACTGATTCAGATGCTGTACAGTGTAAAAAAAAAAAGCAGAGCACTATGGAATGCACACCTGAGCTTTGCAACTGTGCAAGATATGATAACAAACAGCATATGACCTTCACACCAGATGCTTTCTAATGATGGAACTCTCACTCACTTCCTCCTCACCTAATGATGGGGAACCCAGGCAAACACAATGCCTGAATTTAAAACTTCCTCTAACAAAACCACCTAAATTGAGAAAATAAGACTCTCAAAGATGTAAAATCTCTGTAGAGAGAAAGATCTGTTCTGATGTCTAATGACACTTACAGAAAAATGTACAAATATTTTACTTAGTAGCCGAATGCAATCACAAATTCATTGAGAATTGCAGAGTTCCCATAGCACACTGTCCATGAGCAAAGCGCTTAACCTTAAGCCTTAATTCCATTCCTATAAATCACACATTAACTTACATCACACAATGATAAAATAAAAATATTTTAAAGGATCTGCAGTTTAAAGCTCAGACTTTCTCACACCGCATTCCAAGACCTCTCTTCCCTCAGCTTAGAACTTACAACTACAGAAACAAAAACATAGGAATGCCAGTAATGCAGGGCCACACACTGGGGCAGTAAAGACCCAGACACGAGACACCTGCCAGTTTAGACAACCCCCTGCACACAAATGCAAGTTTCCAGACTACTGACTGAGGCAACTGCTAGTGCTGCTACCGAGACTCGTGCCAGCAACACACAGCATTAATATTCAATCCATTCTCTGCTTCCCATCTTTTATTTTGCACAGAGTAGATTGGCTGACAATCTAACTGAACTACATACCTCAGTGTTGTTCAGTCGGAAGTGAACTGACCTGCTACTAAAGCACCACATCAACCTGCACGAGTGATTTCTTCTTCTACACTCCAAATGCGGATGTTTCAGTCTTTTATATTTTAATAAGCCTGCAGTTTAAATTAAGCATGAAACTAAGAGGGGATATAGGGAATTTTAAATTATAATAGTTCAGTTCTTAACTGACCTCTGAGGACTTTCTAGTGTTTAATTACGCTCTGAAAGGTTATAGATGTCAGATGAGGGAATGACCAGAACATTGAGATGTCAACCCGTCAACTGATGCTACAAGATGACAAGTCATAGTGAGTGTGTGTAAAGAGGTCAACAGAAGTTGGAGTCAGAGAGAGTGCAGACGGGCACTTCTGAGCAGTGACATCTGACACAGCCGATCACAAGTCTCAAACATACCACTGTGTAGCAGGACTGAGAAAACTCTTAGTGCCTATATCTGATTGCAACTTACACATACTGTCTTAATACTTAATTTACTATATCACAACTGCTCTGGGCCATACATTCAACTGTATGATCCTATTGGAGATTCCAGATGGGTCAATATACAGTACCAGTCAAATGTTTGAAAACATTTACTGTTGTTTTGATGTTTTACAACATTTTAGAATAGTATTAAACTCATCAAAACCATGAAATAAAACACTAGTAACCATTGGAATTATGCTGTGACTATAAGCATTCAGGGTTTGTCTAGAATTCTGCACAATCATCCTCTCAGCATTTTATCATCCAGCTTCATGAGGTCTCAACCTGGAAAGCTTTTTAAACGGCACTGAATAAAATTCTATGTATGTTTATTTGCTGCTTTTTATTCATTATTTGGCCCAAGGAATCAGTTTTGAAAATACATATTTTTTTAATTAATTCAAGAAATTAATGTGTTGCCACAATTAAATTTGTCTACAAAAATAGTACCCTCAGATTATAAAAAATTAGGATCAGGAGAAACATTTTTGTCAATTGTGTCTTAACTTTTTCTAAAATCTAGCCCAAGCTGTGAAAACATGGCTTCGTCAGCGGTGGTCTGAAAAATGTTAAGTCTTTCACAGCCTAAAGAAAACTGCTAGACCTATAAAACGCAGAACATACAGCCAAGGCTTTGATATACGTTTTATTTATTTATAACCCAAACAGACTAATACTAATAATGCAAAGTTTAAGCACACGTAGCAATGAACAATAAAGCTCTTCTACGCCATGTCAACCCACTAGGAACAAATAAACAGTCTACGCAAATTAACATAGATTTAATAGAGCATGTCAAGCCAAACCAAGCATCTGAGCACATAAATGATGAGTTTGCCTGTTGCAAACCCACCCGGTAATGTCAGTCAATGTGGAAATGAAGCTGAACCAATGCCGTCATTTCAACTAAAGCCACAGGACGCGTTTAAGACTCGTTTCGTTGTTTTGATTGAGTCAATGGTGGGGTGCACTTGACAGGGACAGGCGCTCGCGATGTCAAGTGCACCCGACCGTTGACTCCAACGAAACAAAACAATGTACGACAAAGTCAACACTTCAGTTTTCAAGAGAACTTCTTCAGATACTACCTACGAGTAAACATTTCAAACACTTTATAGTTGTATCCAAGAAAAGAACGACGTAAATACTTCATTTGTGATTCCTGAGAAGAAATAACTTATTACTTACTCGGGATGTGTATCGTGTTTGGAAAGTCCGGTTAAGACACCTTGGAGTTCTTATGAGAGTCTTAAACAGATACTCCTGAGGAAAACTTGTCAACGCTTGGATTTCAAAAGACAAAAATTTAAATTTTAAGTAAAATATTCCAGGTTTCGATAAAGTCTTTATCTCCGAATTGTTTTCTTTCGAGGCGAATCGCCTCGTACAATCTGCGTACAGCGAGGTAGGCGGCCGGAAGTAATCCTTGTCGTGATTGGGTAATGTACTAAAATAGGGCGGGATCAAAGAGTAATTCTAAAATATGACTGGTTATTGCATAATCAATCATATGCCACACCTGCCCTTCCTCTTTGTGAAATTATAGTTTATTATAAGGGTGTATAGGGAGAGCGTGCTTATGTTTATGAATTATAAAGGCACTTTCATTGTGGTTTGCAATGTGAACAATGCTCCGTGGCGGGTTGTAATTTCCAGGGATGAATGAACAGCTCTCTAGTTCATCTAATAGAACACCTGCCATCCATGTTTAGAGTACCTGGTCGCCAGTTTTTTATTTGAATATTTTGTTTATTTATTGTAACGTTTGATCCGTCTCGACATGCTAGTCGTCGTTGTCTTTCAGTGGTTTAGTGGGGAAACTTATTAAGCAGACTGGTTTGACAAGTTAAACAAGCACACAACACCATGATTGCAACTGAGATTTAGTCTAAACAACCTAAAGACTGTTTAGTTTGATATTACTATTGAAATTTATTGCAAATATGTGAAAGACCATAATAAAAACAACGCTTGAGTAGTTAAAAATAGCACCACATTATTTTTGGGTGAATAACGCCACTATTCCTTTAAATATATACAACTACAGCACCCTCTCGTGGTCAAAATATGAGATTAACGAAACTACATGTAAACAATACTTCATAATATCTAACATTTCACAATTACAGTGATCATTTCTGTTGGTTAATAACGTAACAACAGGTAAAATAGAATAGCAACAGTAAAAATAGAGCAAGTGTTTTGAGATTGACATACAAACCTTAAATATGGTTATACAATGGTTGTGCAGGTGCCTATAATGTTTTGCATTTCTAATTGCATCACATAATAAGCCATCTGTTTAAATCTTACAATGCAGTTTTTCAAATCACTGTAGCCTTAAATGTTTCAAGAATTATTAGGACAGTCATAGTCTTAAATTATTTAATATTCACACTATAGCATAAGCAAAGGTCATCATAATGTACCCCACAGTTTGAAAATATGTAGCTTAATCAGTTGCCCCTATTAATCGGTTCTTTGAATAATGTGTGCTGAGAAACCTATATAGTGTCTTATTTTGACAAACAAATGCTTAATCCAAAATCATTGGTATTACTTTTCCATCCTACAGTAATCATGTGACTTGCAATGGCTCAGGTGATTCTAGAAAATGTATGTGTAAAAAGGCACCATCTGTGCTCAAATGAAATGGTACAGACAATTAGTGTGCTGATGTACTTGCTTCCATTGTTTGACAAGAGAGCTAACTCATGATGTTAAAATCTAGAGGTACTGTGTGTAGGTGTGGTTGCGTGTGTGTGGGTAGGTGTGTTTGTGTGTGTGCCATTTTAATGCAAATATATATATATATATATATATATATATATATTGTACTTATAAGAAAGCTTTGTTAGGTGTCATAGCTAAAACAACACATAAGATCATATTTGCATATTTTTAATAATCAGAATTCTGTCTTGGTTAAGTTGTTAGCAGATGGATGAAGAAACAATTTTGAAAGAAACCCTAGAAGGGATTTAGTTTAATCTTTTCTACAAGCACCATAAAGGCATTTGTAACAAAATGGAAAAAATGTCTTTTTGGATTACACAGGAGGTACTGTCCAAAACATCAGCAGTCTCTTTGGTTACTTCTGTGAAATGTCAACATTAAGTCATGCCTGGATCTGGCTAGTAGCCATGGGACAAAATCTAAAACCTTCTGGAAAAAGATTTTGAGTTTGGATATTTGGCCTAAAAGCCAAGGGACAAAAAGAATGAAGGAACAGCTTGAAAAAGGTTTAGAATTCTGGAATGGCCTTAATGCAAATGAAAATAAATGGTATGACCCTTTCAACCACACTATCCATCTTATTTGACAAGGACACGTAATTTGCATTAAAAAATTGACAAATTCTTAGTCATACCCAACCCAATGAGTCATACTGCATCGAGACCTATCTGCAGTCATCACAGCAAAAGTGTATTCGCTTAACATATCCAACAGATGTCAGTATTGAGTTAAACATTTGTATTGTCATTACTATTATTACATTTGTTTGTATATCGTTGTTGTGATTTTACTCAGAAAATAAAAAAAACACCAATAAAAACTTTACTTATTTGGTAAAAATATTTATATATCTCCACTTTCACGCAAACAAGTCAATACACTCACTGCATCGATTCAGCCACTTGACGAGATTAGCCGACAGTTGCCGAGTTTGGACGAAAGAAGCCCTGCAGTAACCCGGATTGAGGTGTGTGAGGCAGACTGAGCTTCGCTCTTCGGTAGATAGGGGCAGAGTTTGGTGTGTGAGTGGGAGATGGACCGAGGGCGCTCTTCCGACTAGCAGAGGCGAAGAGCGACTCCAATAGCCAGAACTATTGAAATAATATACGCGATCAGGTCGTCGATAGCCCACACCAAAACTAAAATAATTCGCCCATCTTTCACATCTACTTCACACACACTAACACGGCATTGATGGTAATGTATGCAAGGAAACAACCGAGACTCGGCGATGGGTAAAGAGCTCTATTTTGTACTTCGATTTTCCTCCTTTTCCTTCTCTGCTTTGACAATCCGCCATTTTTAGCCAAACCAAAATAAGTAGAAACTTAAGGAAGCCGATTCAGCTGTTGCAATTTCTACTACTTTGTATGAAGCTCGTATTTAACTGCTGTTCTTTCTCTGTCTTGTTTTATTTTGTAGGTGCACCGACCGAAGGGATTCTCAGCCCTATCAGGTAGATCTGTGATAAATAAGATTAAATGGGGGTAAATCTAGCGCAGGCTTTTGAAGCAGTTTAGGCCTTGGTGCGTAAAACACACGGAAAAGTGCCTTGTGCAATCCGCGTTTAAATAAAAATGACACATACACGCTTACATTGCATTTTAAACATAGATTTGCATTGACAGAAGTTTCCATCAGCGTCGAAATGATAATGTTGTGATAAAGTTAGCTCAAGGGCTAGCGACTTCACTAGGCTAACGTTAGCTCACTAGCGGCTATATCAGGCCTGTGTGCAACGGCGATTTGCAACAAAAATACAAATATAAAACGACAGTCTTCGTTGTTAATTTACGTGGAAATCAGAATTAGTTGGTAAACACTTGAAAATGCGAGAGGTTGTTTATAAACAATCGAGGGATAGTTCATAGGTGCTATACAGTAGTTCAATCAAATGGTAATAAAACGAATGTAATCATTGTGTAGTCCATCATTGGATGCTATTTAATATATAAAAGCCTGTTATAGTAATGAACGTAAGCTTTCTACTGTTGTGTTTAGTCGTGCAATGACGCACTAAGTATGTCAATACGCAAAATATAATTGCCTTGTGACATTCTAGTGTGTGTTCTCGTGTACATTGCATTAAATTGGAATTGAAATGCATTGCATGTAAGAGAGTAAACGTGCAGTAGAGGTAAATGAAGGGATCGTTGTTTTGACAGGCTCTTAAATACTCATCCAAGAGCCACCCCGACCACCGACATGAGAAGATGCGTGAGAGCAACGACGCAACCCCACCTTGCAAGATGCTGCGGCGATCAGACAGTCCAGAAAACAAACACATGGACAGCCATGGCAAGGCAAAAGCCATCCATCCACACCGGGGGAGAGACAGAGAAGGAGGTAAGAGAGCAGATCAGGAGACATGACCATGTGGCATTAATCTGAGGCCAATAATATTGCTAATTACTACACTGTACTGTTCCTTTATAAGACATACTTCAAAGTCTTGTATATGTTCAGTAGATTGTTGTATTAGTTGAATTTGAGTATGCGTTACACCTGAAATCTAGGAAAATGTTAGCTTTATAATGAAGCCTACTATTATACTTGGTTCTGTATGTATAGGAGGTTATTGAAAGAAATACAGTATTATATAGTCTTCAACTGTCTTCATTAGCTTCCAAGCATTCTGCATTGCATGCATTCATCCTTTATCCTATATTGCTGTACAGACAGTGGATTGTAAGTTTTGTGGGCATCATAAGATAATTATATATACATACAGTGGTGTTTTTTCTATCAGATTTTGGCATGACAATTTTTTTAAACAAGTGACATTATGAAGAATGTAATGTCATGTGACTAACGATCAGAAAGAGCAACAAAACTGAAATTTCTTTTGAAAAGCAGGCCTGCTTCATCTATTCCCAAACAAGGAATAGATGAGCAGGTAGTTTGTTCACACTTTTGTCCACTTTTGACTGTATGGATGAAAATATTGTGGTATCCTTCAAAAAGGCCCTTTTGCTTGCGTTGCAAGTTCCCCATGATTTCAATGCAATAAAAAAACTGGAGATGCATTCTAAAGAAATTATTTTTCAAAACTGCTTTTAAAAGCAGTGGTGTTTTTATAAGTGTTCATTATGTTCAACTATCTATTTGTCAATAATTGTGACATTTAGATATAACATATAAACATCAATGTGAATAGCCTATAATCTCAACTATTTATTTATACTCTTCACTGGCATCGTTTGGTTTGGAAGATAACCTTTAAATAACAAAATGGTCATAAAGTTGTCCACATTACCCCACATTTTAACTGTATAATCTCAAAGGAAAATGTAGAAGAGTTTAGAAACTGTAAGCTGTATTGTCATGTTAATTCAGGAATGGCTGAATAATGAGTAATATCTATACTAATACTAGTCTGTTCTTGTCTATTGTTACTGAATAGAATTGCAGGAGTAAGTCAATTTTCAAACAGGTTTCTGAACACTCATCCCATCTGGTTGCTTGGCTGTGCCACAGTGTTTTTTTTTTTGTATTAACATACTGGCTTACTTAGATTCTGATTATACCTGCAATAAAACACTGTAAACAATTCCCTCACTTTTAGACTTTATCAGCATGCAGTGATAATCATTGACACTTTGTGCATTTGCTTGCACAGTCTTATTTTGGTTATGCTTAATTATTGATCGGTTATTGAACATAATGTAAACATGTAAAACGGTTTTGTTTTATTGGCTAAAAGAAAAAACAGAATAAGCAATATCTGTGCCATTATCCTTATTTTTCACTGCATGTAAACGCTCTTACAAGCTTTCTCGCAGTTTTATTCATATGCGTATATCCGATTGTGTAATTGCAAATGTCAATTGTAAAAATGACTGTAAAGTAACATTCAAAAGTCTTGTTCTTGACTCGTGCAGTTGAAACAAAAACTGTAAAGTGCTAAATACTTGTAGCAATTGCAGGTACTACAGACATGAAATTAAATACAGTAATACACCTTCTGACATGCCTTCCGAAATGTTTTTTGGTGGCATTTACTAGGCAGACTATAGCTGGTGATATCACTGCCTGTGAAAAACCTAACAAATCTTAAAATCCCATTTAAACATGTTTTCTGTGTAGTCGGTTTATTGATTTGCATGTAAACACATGACAATAAGTTTTTTTAATAAGCGGATGTCTGATAGATATACACTTATTTTGTGTGTGGTGCACTCACTTGTGTATAGGGTCACAAATTGTTTAAGGGTGTATTTAAGACACACATTACTATTTTAGATTTAATTTTATATTAAAATTTTGTCATAGTTTTAAACTGTTAACTATTGTTATAAAATGTGTTAAACAATATCTTTAAACTATTCAAAACTATCAAATCTAAAATGTTGTATTTGGGTATTTTTTATTTTATCACACAAATCTTTAGTAAAACAGCATTTTATAAAGAACATAACTGTGAACAGCAGCAGCATCCCATGGCTCCAACTTAAATATATTTCGCTGAAAAGGATGGAATGAGATTTGGACACATTTGTCTGTCATGTCATATTTCAGATATCTTGTTGATTGTTTGGCAGTTTGAATTACATGCCACTTTTCATGTTTACATTTGGCTGCTTGTGTTCAAATACCTTCATTGCATTGTAAATCCAGATAGAACCTGGCTCTGTTAACATGTTTGTTGTTTTTAATGAATGGTTTAGTTTCTTCATGCTCTGCTTTTGTCATGTATCCTTAAAGCAAACCCAAAACAAGGTTTTCTGGTTCCTCCACACCCTTTACTGAGACTCCCCAAACACAGTATTATAAAGCTGTTTGATTTAAACTTGCATTTCTAACTTACTCTTTGTTAATACAGCTGTTTCTAGATGTTTTAAATGTAGAAATGTGGACTACTGTAGTGCATTTGTGGAAAATAAAACTCATAAGTAGGTGAAGACAGCAGAGAGGATTTACATGCATCAATCAATGCAAACTTATTCTGCCACTTAGTTTCTTTGTTTGTGATATATAGTTGGTTGTTAATGCAGCTCCTGAAGGCAGGGAAACTGTTTTAAACCATTGGTTAAGTTTTTTCGAAGACAGTGAACATCTGATGAATCTAGTCTGTCCCCCTCTCAGAAAAACTTTATATTTTTACTTGTTCCTGCCACACGTCTGACACATCGGGAACCTTCTGTACCTTAAGGCCTGTCTGCAGCCTGAGCTTGCTATAGCTGAGATGGCCCTGTGAGGATTTGTGCTTTGGCAGGGGGTGATTGCAGGGCTCTTCTGGTGCTTAGGACTTACTTTCTGACTTTCTTGACCTTTCTTGTGTCTTGACACTTCTTGTAACTTTCACCTGAAATAAGTTTAAAAAACTTTAATTGTCCTTATAAGAAGCACATACTCCTTTTAGGTTTGCTGTTGATGTACTCTTGTTAGAAATCGGTTGCAGTGCTTGCAAACAACTAGTAAATTAGTTTGGTTGACTATATATTTATTTGGCAGAAGTGTTTTTCCAAAGCGACTTCCAAGGTTAGTGTTTATCAGTGCGTGTTCTGAGGGAATCAAACCCTTGGCGTTAAGCAACAGGTATGGTTGACTAACCAGATTTTTTATTTAGGTTAATGTGCTTGAGCTGTTGGGCAGTTTGCATGATTTATAAACCTCTTTTACTCACTACTCTTTTACTTTGAATCACTCCCTTGACGACAGATATAACCATACAAGTATAGATGGACTTCTTGGATAATTTTTCATTACAAACATTGAATTTTAAAGGCACCATATCAAGTTAGAAATCATTTAAAACGCATCTCAGACCCTGCATACTGTTTCATTCTGTGGCATCACATCTTCCAACATCTCTCCCAGAGACACTTTTGACCCTAAAAACCATACAGGACTTAATTATGATTATTCATCCATTCAGACAGCCCACATCATAGACCCAGTAATCGAGGAGCCAGTAATCTGTGGGTCCTGCTACGATACTAGAATATTAGTTTGGATTCTAATTCTGATTGGTTCTGTCATCATTTAAATCCAGTCAGCAGTTGTTTGCCATGTGTAATCTTTATTTTGTATGTAGTATCTGAATACTAAATGTGGAAAATGTATCGTGAAGAGCGTGAATCTGGTGTATTATAAAATCATTACACTGTTCTTCATGTCTCCCCAGCTCTGCTGATTATTAGGTTTTTGTCAAAATGAATAATGCCACTAAACACTTTAATTTGTCTGGTTCACTCATTTCTCTGGTGTTTTTTAAATTGCAGTATGACCTTTTGGCCTCAGCTGTTGTGGATCTGTTATAGGACTTGCTGTATTGGAAATTTAAAGCATTTTAATTTTCATGCAACTTATTTACTTGTGTGTTGTATGATTATTGGTTGGATTAGTCTTTCTTTTTGCCATGGTAATAGTCTTGGAGGCTGACATATTAAGGAACCCAATAAATAAATTCCTTACTGTATCTTTTGTCTTGAATATAAACTAAGCAACTTTGGGACAATTATTCTAAAGTAGTGAGTTTAAGGAATTGATAGGATGGCCTTGAAAGATCTTTGTGTTATTTAGTCATAGCCAGATCACACAGAGTCTTCTTGCCAAACTCTTGATGATTTTTCCAGACTTGAACCTCCAAAAAGTGTCATGTGTTGTAAACGTTTGCTTTTGGACGATTATTCTAAAGTAGTGAGTTAAAGGAATTGATAGGATGGCCCTGAAAGATCAGGGTCAATGTTCTAGTATGTTATTTAAAGCAATCAAATGTTTTGTTTTTTCAGGGACCAGTATATCCCCTCAAGAAAACTCTCACAACCACAGCTCCAACTCTCATTCGAATCCCAACAAATCATCAGACACAGTAAGTACCATTGTGTTTCAGAGATCGTGTACATGCTACAGCTTGAAGGTAGACAAAAATCTGCACAGGCAGAGAGTTTATGTATCGCTCTAAAAGCAACAACAACCCTCATGAAAGGTTGCTTTTTCAATGCAATAGCAAGAGCTTTTGAGTTCATAATTGAGACCAAAGCCTATGTGTTTTTGAGTAGTATGCAGTATACAGTATATGCACGCTGTGTTTCGTATGCAAATTTCCTAAAGTGTGCACAGATTACAACAGATAGCATTGCATTATAGCATGCTATTGTTTTGTTACAAGAAGCTTAACTAATTTGACAAGCAAAATAATTTGTCATTGATTGAACCTGACCATTTGTGACCCTGTCTGTGAAAACAAGGCTAAAGTCTTAAAAGCAAATTATGAGATAACAAGCATTGAAGTTTGATTTCACCTATAAATATCACTGATTTCAATCTTTCACATGTCATTACTCAAGATATATTACAGTCAATATTAAAGATATCAGGGTAATAATTTTACAGAATGTTCTTTATATAATGTAGGATGATTTTATGTATAAAAAAGTCAAATGACTTTTAGCTGGGTTTTCACAGGCAGGGTCCCATTTATGTTTTTATAGCACCATAATTGTCATTTATTTGAGCTATATTAGATATTTTATAATGGAATAAGTGGTGTGGTGTGGTGTTTTATAGGCCAGTATTTGGATGTGACAAAATTATCCATGGCAGAAACTCTGCTTTACTGTTAAACGTGTTGTCTGGTTTTGTGGCAACCCTCCTGTGTGCAGACCATCTGTCTGCTACGCTGTAGATATCAATTCTTTGGGGAGATGCTATGCTTTTTACCTTTACCAGAGTAAATAAGACTTCTTTTGTTTGGTGCTTCAGCCCTTTTCAGTTTATACAGCATATCTGTAAGGTTTAAACTTGTGAAACTAAACAAACTTTATTAGATTTTTATAAATGTGAGATTCTAAAAGTAAAATCTTCTTAAATAAATAAGTGGTACAGATCAGTTTTGCAATGCTTTATTTGTTACATCAGGTCATTTTGGCATCAATAAAGCCAAACTGGAAACGGTCTTCCAAACCACAGTCAAGTGCAAGAATTATTTTATGAACATGTTGAAAAACACTCATTTGAACAGACTTTAGGAATGGGCCACGTCAATGTGTCATAAGCTCTCTTTTTAAATCGAAGATGAGCTGGTGAATCAGCATAACATCTGAATCTCGTTCAATATTACAATCCTTCATCTCTGTCTTTGTACCACCGTTGGTTGCCTTTTACTTTGTATGTTATGGGGTCACGTATGTTTAATATCTCCAATACACTGTAAGTCTGGTGAGATGTTAAACCTGCTTTATGAACTCATTCATCAAACCTGCTTCATCTGCTCAATTACCTTTTCCAAAACTGTATTAAACATTGTAATGCTTACAAAAGGCGTAGACTAATAAACAGTGTTAATTATTGTTTGACATTAAACATCACTGTATTGTGGGAGTTAGTCTGGCAGCCCAGAGAAAGGTTTAATACGCCTTTAAATGCAAAATGTGTTCTTTTCTTTTGTGCCATATGCAGAAAGAAGTACATTGGTGACATCATAACATTGTTTGTGTGAGTCTGGGGCAAGGAAATGTCTGTTTGGTTGACTAAAGGTAGACTGGGGAAACGTTCAGATTTCAGATTCCATTTGTTGATGTTACTGACTTGTGAATTATACACTTTAGTATGAATAGTTGTAAACGGTCTGAAACTGATATGATACTTTGACAGTAGATGAAGGGTGGATTCAGGTACATTATAAAGACATCATGCAGGAACGATGTGCAGAGATCAGTCTCATCAAAAATTACACATCCTTGCATCAGGATTCGGCTCTTCCTCTCTCTCCCTTACTCGCACACCCTGTCTGCCTCTCTCTATATAGCTCATGTTTTCTCTCTTCCTCACGGTGCTGCTCCACTAAGCTCCCTTTCCTTATGTCAGAGGTAAAAACACAAACCCTGGGTAATCTTTTTTTGCTTCGTTCCCCTCCTACATCTACGATGCTTTTGTAACCCGTTCTTAATCTCCTTTCCTCACACGTTCACCTGTTTAACAGTGACTGTCTCTTGAAATGCTCTCACTGTTCCCAGTGCTCACACCTGTTGTTTTCCTTATGTCTAGCCATACGAGCCAGCAGATGATTGGTCTGAACACATCAGTTCTTCAGGGAAGAAGTACTACTACAACTGCAGGACGGAGGTGTCTCAGTGGGAGAAACCTAAAGAGTGGCTGGAAAGGTAATACATATGCACCTTCACCCCTTGTACTAAATTACACGCTAATGAAGAACGATGGTGTTTAGTGGCTATTGGTGAAAATCAGTCATAGAGTTCTCTACGAGCTGACGTGTTGTTTTATTGGGATGCCAACGTGTCAGAGTCAGAGTCCTCCAGAAGCAGAATTAATTTTTTTCACCATACTGTGGCTCAGATGTCAATATTTGGTGGTTTAAAAACCCACGTGAGCTCTCCAAGATGGTTATGTAGTTGCTGATAATCATTCCCAGGACTGCTGTGAAATGTGTTGTTCAGAATCTATTCGTATTGGGCCTATTCTGCAGTTTTAGGTCTGTTTCACACCCATTACGCCTGCAGCGTATCAATCAAGTGTGAGCTTTGATACAAAGTCTTCTGAATAATAGAATTGCAGGTCTAAGTGAGAAAAAGTTTAAATCCAAAATGATAATTTATGTGTAACCTTAACTGCTTATTGTTTTGATTTTCTGAATAAAAAAAGGTTTTATATTATTATGTGCATCATAGCAGATGTTTTTTTTTAACCTGGGTATGATTAATTATGCAGTGTTTCTACAGTTCAAGATTATGTTAATCAGTGCATTTTCACCATATTTTCTGTTTTGTGGTGTGAATGTGTAATCTGGTAATACAGACAGCAAAATCAGTATCCACTTATTTTTGCAAAACAGACTTTATTTTAGGGCTGCACAGTATATTGCAATTATCAAATGTGCATATTGCAATGGTTTGCAATAAATAAGTGATTTAATTTTAATACTTCAAAAAGTAATGTATGGTCAAAGTTTTAGGTCGAAGTAGATAATGTAGTATGGATGTTAGTTTAGATATGCATGCGTGTGCATAATACTGTGCCCTGCGAGTGATTTGATGCAAAGCTTTCATAGCTAGCTGGTGCTTTCTTTTCTGTGAAATGACTTTTTAAAATATATTTTAATATCATTTAAATGGGCTTTAGAAAAAGCAATATGGTATTGCAGTATTTTGCATTCTATCGCATTTTTTTCAATATCGTGCAGCCCTACTTTATTTCATATCTCATCTCTTCTTTGCTGTTTGTGTTGCTTTAACCATCATAGTCTGATCTTGCATTGTTAAAATGACCTTTGAATGCTTGTGTGATTTGTGAACAACATCCATTTCTGTTTTCTATGAATACTTCTAGAGAGCAGAGGCAGAAAGAGGCGACCAAGACAACTGCAGTGGTCAATAGTTTCCCTAAGGACAGGGACTACAGACGTGAAGCCATGCAGGCCACTCCTGTCAGCTTCCCCAGCACTAGTAAGTATCGCTGTGACAGTAGAGGTTGTTTACGCTGGGCCGGTACAGTGCTGATGGCAATAACAATGACAGCTTCAGGTGTTCGCTCCTCTGGTATTTGGTATGGGAACTGAATATGACAGATGTATCCCCCAATCATCTCTTAAGTGGTGGAAGTATTAGTGCAGTTACCTTGTGCAGATAACTTGGTGAGAATAGATGTAGATGAATCTGGCAATTTTAAGCAAAATATACCAAATCAGGGACATGCACACAAACGGATCTTAATGATGATGTGTTACAGTTTTTCACAAACAATCACAGTTTGCTGTTGTATTTATATTTCTTCTGTAATGTTTTTGTATCTGATACTTTTGCTTATCTTCACCACCCACATAAGCAGTGTCAGGGTTTGCTCGTCTCTGCTGGTTGGAGGCAGCGTGACATGTTGATGCTCTTTAAACACTTGTTTCACGCCGGGATCTTTCTCTGTATGTTTGTCAGTAGTCACATCAGTTTCGTTTTTCAGTGCTTGGCTAAACTGCAGCCATTAAAATCAAGTTATGCAATTATTAAACCATAACTGGTGCTAAACTGGTTCTGTACCTGTTCTGCATAAAATTGATATCTGGAGGTGCTCAGGGTTTGATTTGCTTTAGATTTGTTGTAAATGCAAAACACTTCAGGTTCACATTTGTTTAAATTCAGGTGTTTCTAACAGCTACGAGTTATTTATTTAATAACGTGACACCAAGACACTCGATAGGAGGTAAAACAGACTTGAGCAAGACTTGAATGCATTCAAAACATTTAACCAAACGTACTGGCTCTGACAGCTCTGCTTCTAAATTTTTTGCAATCGAGGTAAAACTTGACCTGTTTGTAGTCTTTGCACTTGCATTGAACATGACAGCTGCTTTTTCAGTGTTTGTTTATTCTTTTTTAATACCTTTGTTAGTTTGACCTTAATATCGAAGCAGAAACGTGGTGTTCAGTGAAGTGCCAGTACTGCTGAAGGTTTCGTAAGAAAAGATATTTGGTGTCATTGCAGTTAGCTGTAATCGGTTAAGATAACTCACTCAGATGCTGAATAACTGGTGACTACCAACCCAGAAATGATTCTTTTCCCAAAATGCTATAGTTAAATTTACCGTTTGTTTGTTGTAGCGTTGTAACGTTTGTTTGAGGTTACCTGTTAAGAAATAGTCAGTAGTGTCTCGCCGTGATGCCAGCCTTTGGGAATCATGAGCTATTTTTAGATCCTGACGTCTGCTGCAGATATTAAACAATGAAAATTCACCCAGTTTAATACTCTGTTTATATGCTCATCACGTGTGTTTTACTGGGTGCGTTCATTCTGAATGGATTCAAATGAACATGGCCTCATTTCCAGTTAATGGACTGCCAATAATAAATGCTGAAGCTTTTATCATTATATTGTATAGTGGGTTGTAAGCGGGTTTTAATTAAAGGATAAATGACGTCTTTGTTTGACATTAGTCATCACCTTTGATAAATGAAAACAGATCACAGAGAAAGTAGGTTTCAAATGAAAGAACTAAATGAACATGTTTGTGAACCAAAAATTGTTACAGTTTGAGTCAAATGTCAAGTTTGAACATGGAAAGAAACTGCTCTCTATTGTTTCGGTGGGATAAAACATGGAAAACTGGAGCTGTCATTGCAACTTATTGTTTTCTCGCAAGCTTAACTTTCTACATTTGCACATGTAGTGCTTTTTTTGCTCATACTCAAGTCACTCTGTATAGTCGTGATGTGCAAACGAATTTATTCATACTGTATATGCTCATCCATCTGCCTAATTTATAATTTTTCACTTAAGCTTTTAACATGTACTCTCTCCACTTAAACAGAGTCTTCAGTTGCCACAGAGAAACCTTCCTCTCTCACACCCTCCTCGTCCTCTGCTGTTGTGTCTGGCTTAAATGTGGCCAGTTCAGCCAGCGGCGCCTCTGGCTCTACAGTCCCTGTTTCACCAGTGATGCAGTCACCAGCCCCGCCCACTCTTCTCCAAGACCCCTCCCTTTTACGCCAGCTCCTCCCAGCTCTGCAAACGGCCTTGCAGCTGAACAACGCCAGCGTAGACATGGCCAAGATCAATGAAGGTGAGATTTTTTTTTGTTTTTGTTTTTTGGAAGCGGGACTCAAATGTCATCTACCTACTCTCTTTAACTTCACATCTAACGTTTGCTTCCTAAACATGGCCTTTGCTGTTTGTCAGAGCTTCTGGCTGTCTTTCATTTGCAAACTAATACACAATTACCGACTGATCCAAAGTCTCTAATGCACGATCAGTGCCAATGATAACTTCAGTCCAGATGGTCTGAACCGTGTTTGGCCAGTTTGCTGTCTAACAGCTGCATGAGACAGATGTGTGTGTTAACAGTGAAATGACTCGGGATCTATTTTCACATCTGCTGCAGCATACATGTTGAGGTATCCTACAGCTGTGTTTTTCTGTCTTATGTCAGTTATAATTGTTTGTTTAATATTAAGAGTAGGGCTGCACTACATTGAACAAGAATGTGATATATCATAACTGCAACTTAACAGAGCTGAACATGCATGTTTCATATTCTTTTTTTGGAAAAGAAAACATCATTACTTGAACTTGAAAATGAACAGCCATGTATACTGTTTCAGTACATAAAAACAATTCTGATAAATTATTAAATTATAAATTATTATATAATAATAATTATAAAAGAGATCAATTATTATGCAATATTTTGCGTATGTGGTTGCAGAGATTTCTGCAGAACTCACAGGTTCCTCTTTGTCCTGCTCATATGTATGCAAACATCTGTCACTTCCTTGTTTTCTTTTTTTCACTTAAATTTACCAAAGCTAAATCACTTTCTTTTAATGTTTTTTGCCAGCATATTTCTCTTTATTTTAAACAGATGTTTTACCTTTATGAATGCTTGCTGTCTTTTCATTGTTCTTGCTTCATTCTCTTGTGTCGTGTGTGTGTGTGTGTGTCTGCAGTTCTCACAGCTGCAGTAACTCAGGCTTCGCTGCAGTCGATGCTCCATAAGATCCTGACTGTTGGGCCGTCCGCCTTCAACATCACAACTCTGCTCTCCCAGGCTGCTCAGCTGTCCAGCCAAGGTACAGACACACACTTCTGCTGTCTCTGTGTTATTGCCTTTTACCTCAAAACTTGCAACGATGAACTTCGCTTCAACCCAGTTTGGACTACAATGCTGTTTTAGGACCTGAACTTGAACTTCGTTCATGGTTTGAGTTTGTTTTTGGCTTGTTGTTGTAGTTACTCATACGAGCTGTGAATTGAGTCAGCTTTTTTTAACGGATGGGGTTGGTAGCTCAGTCAGGGTCGCATACACACAGGCTTGGCTGTCTTGTGAAGATTATAGTCAGACGTTACGGCTTCCAAGTTGGTTTTGTAAATACTAATTGCTTTCAATACAAGTTTGTTTTACAGCATATGCTGTTGTGTTGACAACTGATGCGGTTTTTGTATGAATAGCATTTTCTTGAAGCCGTCAAAGAATGGCAATTGCAATTTTGGCAAATCTTTTCAGTTTTGACATGCATCTAAATGGCTTATGACCGTTGGAAATTGGAGGGCTGGTCATTGTACTGTCCGTATAGCCCTGGCCTCCAGACAAAAAATGTAGATGAGATGTTAATTGAAGATGGAAGGGATGTTTTTTGATGAAAGATTATGAGGACACATACATTTTCAAAATAATGACGTGCGTGGATCAATCATTTATAATTAATCCAATATTCTGTAAAAAAAAAAAAAAAAATTCAGTTTTGATTTAATTATGATTTTTAATGTAACAATTTGATATTTAAATTTAAAAAATATTGCTGTACTAATTGCTCAGTAAAGATTTAGCATTGACATTTTTGACACATCTTGTGCCTGATTTTTGAAACACTGTGTGTAGTGCTTAGAATCAATTCAGGAATTGGGCCAAGTATATTATTTTATTGTTGCCAACAATGGGCATATTCACATTCACATGAATTTTACGTAGTGCTGTTTGAGTAGAAACTACTCAATATTTGGATGCACATAGATCAGTGCACCAAACCAGAAATCTGTTCACAGAGCAGTGTGAACACCTGTTACATAGTGATCATCTAATATCTATGTATCTGTGTCCTGTGGAGCAGCCCAGCAGTCCAGCCAGTCTCCGATGTCTCTGACGTCAGACGCTTCATCTCCCCGGTCGTACGTGTCTCCCAGAATCAGCACGCCACAAACCAACACAGCTTCTCTCAAACCGCCCCTCAGCACCACGCCAGTCTCCTCACAGACAAAGGTATACTGGTGATATGCCATGTTTTATTTTTTCAGTTTTTTAAAAACGATGAAAAAACGTGGCAGCTTCACTTGAAAGTAATCATGTATTAACTTCATTTGAAAATCAATGATGAAAAGTTGTATATAAAAATCACTTTGTTGCATAAAATTTAGTCAAAGCACTGCCTTGACAAAGCACTGAAACTCTTATGAGGGAATCCACCTCTTACTTTGTCTCTATTTTTCAGATGAACGCTTTGTCGGTTAAGCCCGGTTCTCTCCCCCCACCTTCATCCCAGCAACCCCTTCCTACAGATAAACATCATGACAACGGCAACTCTCCACGGACGCTGCAGAGACAGAGGTGAGAGAGCGGGTCATCTCACTTAAACTCTTATTCTGTTGATTATACCTCTCCAGAACTCTTGATTCTAACAGTGATGTAGAACGAGTCGGTATACAAGTCTCTTCTCCGCAGACGTGTTTTGTGTTGTGGCGGATGACTGCCATCTGGTGGTTGTTTGTAGGAAACTTGACTATTTACTTATTTTAAGTATTTTTTAAAAACATGTAATTGTAAAAATCACACCTTACATTTATATTAGTTATTAAATGTGGTTTAATTAAATTTGGTTAGATTAAGGTCCAGGAATAAATATTACTATCATAGGTTATTTCATTGAGCAGTTGCATTTGCTTTCTGTTGCTCAGTCTTGTTTACCTGTATGCCGTATCTAACCTTCTGTTTTAAAATTGAAATAATTTTAAATACTGAATGTATAAGTTGTATATAACAGTATAACTGTAAAATTCACTGCTTTAATGGAATATACGCTTCTAGCCTTGTATAAAGTGTATGTAAACTCAAATCCCACTGTTTGTCTTGCTTCCAGCAGTCAGAGGAGTCCATCCCCGGGTCCCAACCATGTGGGTAGTAACAGCAACAGTAATAGTAGTGGAGGTGGTGGTGGTCAGGGGCCAGGTGTAGTCAGTGGAGCCATGCCCCCGGGCTCGGTACCCGCCGGAAGCGCTCCGGGCAGAGTGACGTGTTCCTTCACACCAACACTGGCCGCACACTTCAATGAGAACCTCATCAAACATGTGCAGGGCTGGCCGGCAGAGCATGTGGAGAAACAGGTAAGAGAGTTTCTGATGAAGATTTTACCGTTGCTGATCATTCAGTCAGTTTATGTTGATCACATGAACGTCCAAATATTCATGAAAATGTTGTTTTACTAGTTGATTATTGTTATGAAATGAATAGATACATCCAAACTGATCATCTGCCACAATTTTGTCGCTTTTTGTTGTTTCATAAAGGTGTAGTTATTTGTGAATGTCTAGTGAAGCAAATTTTAATTGAGCTTTAACTGTAAAAGTTGTCTGGTTGTCATCATTTCACTGCTGTGAAATATGTTTCACTTTGGAAAGTGTGCGTAACTTTTATATGTCAATAACACATAAAATTACAGAATAGCTGTCTAAGGGGAACTAACAGCTTCTTAAAGGGACAGTTCACCAAAAAAAGTATGACACACAAAGAGACATCCTTGGTTTCCATTCATGAAAAAATAACAGACATCAGCATTCTTTAAAGTTTCTCTTGTGCTGTACAGAAGGGTCTATAATAAAAATAAATAATAATAAAAGAGATTTAACCCTTTCTTAATAAAAAAAACATCAAAGGCATTTTTAACCAACTGTTTGCTACCTCTATATGTTTTCATTGGTAACATTTTTCTATATGGCTTTCTCATCCAGGCTTCACGGTTACGTGAGGAGGCTCACACCATGGGCAGCATCTATATGTCAGAGAACTGCACAGAGCTGAAAAACTTGCGCTCACTGGTGCGAGTATGTGAGATCCAGGCCACGCTGCGTGAGCAGAGGTAAACGCTTCTACCTCCCTATGCTTCCGTCTCATACACACCAACTTACACATATGTACTAACTGTGCTGCTTTCTTTCTCTCTTCCACACAGGATACTATTTTTGAGACAACAAATTAAAGAACTTGAAAAGTTGAAGAATCAAAATTCCTTCATGGTTTGAGGAACTCTGGGTTTGCGATGTGGTTTTGAAACGGTAGGAGAGGAGGGGTAGGTGAACGAGTGGGGAAACCCATTTCACGCGCGCGGAATCCCGAAGTTCTGTGCGTTCTGCTCTGGGCCCAGTCTTACATTTAAAGAGCTGCAGCGAGGTCTTGCTTGGACTGAGGGTGGCGTTGGGGAGGGGAAGGGGTGGAAAGCAATAGCTGAACCGGGGTGGAGAGGTTTCGGGAGCCGCCCTTGTCCCCCGCCCTTGTAAATGTAGATTATTTGTAGATGTTATTTCCATGTTGTAAATATATTTTGTAGATGAAGCCATGGGAAGCCATGCCTATCAAAGCTTTTGACATCCAAACGTTAAACTAATCAGCACCAAGGCAGACTGGGATCTCAAGTGTCCTCATTACCACCGTATGTAGAACTCTGACCGCAGATTTTAAACGATACGATAAAAAAGAAAACAAATGCGCTTCAGTTAAATGGTTGGTGAACCATTGAGCCTTTAGCATGTACCAGACCTGCATGGAAAAGGTGGACCGGGACAATTCAAGAGACGCACACACTATCTGTCTTCTCACAGCCGTGCACATGCATCCACTTGTTCATTTTCTCTCTACATATGAAAAATGGTAGTAATGCTACATGGTTATTTGGTTAGTTGATCTATTTCTTTCTCTGGTTGCACTATAATGGTTTCATTCCCTCACCTCATGCCTTTTGAGGGAGTTTACATCATGTTTGTCCGCGATGGTTCAGTGGTCTCCTACCCCTGTTGGCCCGGCTACGGCCATGGCTAACACCAGTGCCTGCTCGAATGTGGTGGTTTGAATGTGAGCAAGGACAAGAGGAAACGCAGATCGCACTGAAAAAGAAAACCATTCCTGCAGCTCGCTTTAAAAGCCCTGCATTATTACCTCTCTCAGGCTGGAGAGGAAGACTGGTTGTCCACCCAGAATCCCCTTTTCTCCTAATCTTTCCAAGTTATTTTCGGTATTTTCTTTTCTGTACCCTCGTTTTGTTTAAAAACTGTACTTAAAGAAAAGGAAAAAGAACGCGAGGTGTGAACAGCAACTTGCGTCAAAACCAGTGTTCATTCCTATGTACAGTTGCTAAGTAATAATGGAGTTTTATTAAAAGTTGCAGTGATTACTAGTCTATCAGATATGTTGTATTCATAAATTATTACCACACATTTTCCTTTGCACCCTGATTGGATGGAATGGGGAAAAGTGCTACGGAAAACTGAGGGTCAGCCGAGGACTGGACATCACCAGCCCTGTTACACCAGGGTCAGAGCAGGGTCACCTGGGGTCAGAAGGTCAAATGTGAAATGTATGTATTGTAATAAACATGCTAAACTAAATTTTGTTGTGTATTGTCTCACTATTGTGCTATTTTCATTTCACTATACCATGGTTTCAAATTCAGGTGTACAAAAGAGTTCAGTCAGACTGGGGGGTAAAAAAAAAGGTTTTAGGGTTTCCTTGTATTATGCATTAAGCATGTAGCAATTTATATTTTATTATATTTAGGTTTAAAAGTTGAATATAACATTTATGTTTGCTAGTCATCAAAGAGTTTCTCTCATTTACATACTCCAAAGCAAGACCAATTCCTTACTTTTTGAAACTACTGTCATGTCTGTCAAGTCTGAGAAAAAGCAATTTTGCAAGTGATCTGCATTTCTCTGGACTGTCCAGGCATTCTACCTTGAAGTCCATGTGGATTTGAAAAGCAAATGTAGATTTTACTTGACATCACAGACAAAGCCTCTTCAAAGTTTAAAGCTATAGCTATTGGTCTTAAGAAGAAAATCAGCAATTTTGCTGAGAAGAGTTAAAAGTCTTGAGTGTCTGTTACCTATTTCAGGCATTCCCAAACATTGTCATTCCCGGCCTCACCTAGATGGGTATTGAGAATGGGACTATGATGTGAACATGTCTCAAGACCCACCAAAATACTTTTAAATGGAAATATGGGGAGAAACGCATTTTGTTCTCTAAGTAGAGTTTAGGTTTTATTTTTCCATGTCATTGTTTGAATGAAATCGTTATATGATTGATACTCTTGAGGTCTTGAGATGTGAAGAGTGGTTTATGCTAACAAACTGACTGACTCTGGATTAAATGTGTATGATTTTAACAGTACATGTAACCTAAATATACTCTGAACTAAACAACTCCACAAAAATGCTATTTTATTAAAATATTGTATGAGATTAGTTCAGTCTGTTTAATAACTGTTAGACAATCCATGAACATGCCATTTAATTACGTTTAAATAACGCCTTTATTGTCTTTAAATGACTAAAGTCAATTTAGTGCCCTACTTTAATTTGCAGTGAGGACTTGAACAGACTTGATTCATATCATAATTCGATTTCTAACTGTGATTCATTTTCATTCCTAGGTATGTTTTCCAAATATCTTTCTGCTTGATTAGATCCACCTTCATGTTTTTATTTTGGCTACACTGTATTCTAAAAGCAAAATAAGCTAAAGCCATTTACCCTACATAAGAGGATCTTCTGTTCAGTCACCCTGATGTATGCATACGTTTGTTTTTTCTTTGTATTTACACAATACAACGACATTCCCTTTCCAATTATGTTGTAAATCAAAAACAAATGAGCCAGGTAAGTTTGCGGCATTTCCACTCATGGACACCAGAGGGCAGCACTAGATCAGCCAAAATTAAAAAAACCACCCACCGAAGGGCCCATTTAATTCCTCTACCAATTTAAAAACATTTATTTTAAATCTTTTAATTCCTCTAACAATATAAAAGGTTTCAATCATAATTAGCTATTATCTAAAATAAGCTTTTATTTTCACATGAAGCTTTACATAGCTATTTAAATGGTACTCATTTATACCTATTTAAATGGTATAAATGCCAATTCCTATTTTCTAAAATAATAATGTTAATGCCCTATTTATTAAAATACCTATTACGAAACACAAATTAACTTAATGTTCGTGAGTATCTTTAATAAAATGAGATCATATAATTGCCTCTTGTGTTCATAATTTAATAAACCTGAGCTATTCTTTGGAGTAGCCAAAAAGTAATTTGTGGATTACTAAAATTTACTTTAATATGCTAAACTATTACACTTTAATTGCTAAATATCATAGTTAATGTGCTGGTTTAGCTAGTTAAATGTGAGTCAGATTGAGATGATTTAAGAAGGCTTTTCCCAAATAATTAACTGTTGCGCACAAACTTTACGTTTTTTGTAGGCCAGTTTCAGAAAAAGCTTGGATTAGTCTGTGAAGGTGTGAATCTCACCATCTGAAGCTGGACTGGTTTTGAACTGGCGCCTTCGTGAAATTACCAACAATTAGGATAATTGCTGTCAATCCGGTAATTTCTGTAGGTCTCTGAATGTGTCCCCTGAAGCGGAATCGCTTCTCTTTACCCTTTGACACCGAATCGATGGCCGTCTATCAGATGTGAGCGTCTCCCTGTCTGTCTCTCTCATCATCAAACACTTCCCTATCTCCTGTGACTACCTTCAGCTATAATAAAGCAACTTTTCGTTAAATTCCACACACAAATTAGTGTTAAATGGTCAATAAATACGTTTATTATTTAAAAGTTTTTTTAACCAGCATCACTTTGAAAGAATCTTTAAAAGGCATTTATATTATTCATTTTATGATTCATTTTTGTTATATGTAAGAAAATCATGTCATTTAAAATGTACTCATTCAGCAAAAAATGTTACAATATACAAGGTGAATGAATTAAAAAAAAAAAGAGCCAAAATCATTTTTCATCAACTTATAAACGTCTAGTTGATTATAAAGGAAAGTTTGGAGACAAAATAACTGAGATACAATAAAACCACAGGAGGACACAAAATCATACGCACAAATGTATTAGCAGCTCCTGTTTTTTCTGGCTTTAGGCTACATCCTTGTCCTAACAATCTACAGTACAATAGGCATTGGGTATATTTGAAAGCATTTGTTTGTTTGTTTATGGTTCAAGGTTATTCAAAATACCTTGAATTGTAAGCGCATGCCCTGACCAAGTGCTCAACACATTAGGGCGGGTAGGGCAGTTGAGATATCGATCGTTGTGCTCTGTGTGTTTTGCATGGGATTGTCTGGGGGGTAATTGAGTGTCACTGTCTGTCTGTGTCGTCTCGCTGGCGCCATGTGCCTCTTTGGATTGCTAATTTCTCTAACCGACCCGCCTACATCGACTCTCTAGTGCAGTTTCCACCTCCAGCGGCTTGAGAAACACAGAAACACACCGTATCAGCTTCTGAATGGCTGACAAAAACTAAAGCAGTTCTGATTTATTGTGCGTTTCTCAAATAATCCATATAAGGCTTATGATGCTATGATGTTTTTGGGCTTTATTATTTTTCATACTTTTAATGCAAAATGCTTGGTTTCGAATTCATATTCTCACATATTATTTTATAACCACTCTGTATTATTATTATTTTTATTATTATTATTTTATTTTTTTATGTTGTCTACCTGCCTCGTCGTGCGATTCCGTCTCAGCATTTGTGGGCGGAATGATAAAGTGTATGACCGCTGTGTGAACCAATACCAATGCCAATAGCACCCTGTATGCAAATGAGCTGCCACGGCTGTCCAATAAACCTCACGGGAGGCGTGGCTACGATGATCCCAAAACCGATCCGGTGACGTTTCTTCGACCACAAATGATCCGCCGCTCCGTGATTGAGGATACTTGCCGAAATCCTGTTTCATACGGACTTTTCCTTTTGTAATCTTTACAAACCCGCTGTGTTTGTACGCATTCGGGTTGTTTACGCCTGACGGAAAGGTCTTGATTACGCACAAGGAATGTTTTTGCTCTTGCGGTAGTTTTTCTCTGTTCGGATTTCAGCAGTTTCGGCGTTCGTCTCTGATGTTCATGGAACAAGGCACACGCTTCCTGTGCCCGTTTGTTTTTGGATACAGCGTAGATCCCAGATTCACAGGAATGCAATGATCGATGTGGGACATATGTAACTAAGTCCTTAAAACCATTCTGGAGGGTCTTGCAACAAGGTATCAAGACAAGGAAAAGCAGCTGTAAATGGATCGCCATTCCAGCCTTGTTTCTCTCTGGTTTCAGCTGGAACTTTGTGCGATGGCTGTTCTTCTTACGAAAGGTAACATGAGTTTTATATTGTTGTTTTGTTTGGTCTTACACTAGCTAAGCCTTTAAGGTTGTACACTTGTAGCGTTTCGAGACAAATAAGTTGTTCAGAGAATTTTCTATCACTTAAATGTATCGGCTGCTGGCCTTGTTTGTAACACTGAACTATCTTTAAATAGTAAGTTATATATTAATATCAACCAAACACACACCAAAAACCCTTCTTCAGTCTTGCAACTGTACATTACGGCTTGCTTTTCTTGACTCATGCATAGCTTAAGCCTAACATGTAACCTATTATTTTTTCAAGCCTTTAATTAGCCAAGAAAAAGTATATATTACAAGTATACTATTATTATCTATTTTGTAGTATATTAAATGCATAATATTAAAATGTCAAACATGATTTGGAAAACACCATAACTGGTATGATTCTGTTTTACCTTTGTGTGTGCAGTACTGTACATGCTTAACTAAACGAATGAAAATAAAAGAACAGGGACTCAAATACGATGTGCGGTTACCTCTTGTCAATATATCACACTAATTAAATGACATGTAACCCCAGCGTCGTACAGTGTACACAAGCTTACAACAACACACAGGCCGTGTTTGTTTGTGTTCTTGTTGTGGTGTGTGTGTTTGTGTTGTGTTTCACGTCTACACGAAGTGGCTTTTTGCGTGCGCATAAAAAATGTCAAGTGACTAAGCGCTTATTGAAACGTGTTAAACTGACACTGATTCATTCATGTCACCGTCATTATAGAAATGCCAACTTCTTTACAGCGTCTTGTTTCACCTCGTATTTCCTTTGCACACAGAAGCTGTTGAAAATGTAGTTATTGGTCTACGGTCCTTTAGGGTAAATCCTTAAAAGTTATCCTCCGACTTTATGCCAGGTTTGACCACAAGTGAGCTTGCGTGCTAACTGAAAGACTCTCCTGCTCTCACCCCCTTTACGAGTTTCCATTTGGGTTGAAAGAAATTGACTTTGGCAAACAAACCACTAATTACAAGCTACACGGTTCCTGTTTTATAAGACAGACTAAAAGGATCCCTTTGCACGAAAAGCCATGACATAGTTGCAGTATTTAACGGAAATCGCCTGACACAAACACTTTTTGCTCGTCTTCGTCATAATATGAGTAGAGCAGTTGTTTTCCGGATATCCTTTTAACTCAAATGAAAAATGTATTTCCGTCAAAAAAGGTTGACCAGTTTCAGTCTCACTTTTATTTATTTTTTAAATATTTACACTGTAGCACAAAGTAATGTTAATAATAGCACAGTATTTAAACTATGTTTTTTCTCTTGCAATGGATGTGATGGGACTTTCCTAAAAGTTCCCACGCTGGGCTCTCAATCGAGCGTGTTATTTTACCTGTACTGGCAGTTTTTGAGTCTACGATGTTAACGCAATGTTGAGAAAAGTGTTTCCTGAAAGCCAATTATGGCCATTGTATATGAATTAAAAGCCTATTAATATAAAATATTATTTGATATCTATTATCATTCTCCTTTTTTAATGCTACACTTATATAAATGTGACTTTTCTAATCTGCTTTGCAGGAGAAATCAGGTGCTACTGCGATGCCCCGCACTGCGTTGCCACTGGATACATGTGTAAATCGGAGCTCAACGCGTGTTTCACTAAGGTCCTGGACCCATTTAACACGAACTCGCCTCTGACGCACGGCTGTTTAGATCCGCATTTAAACACTGAGGACGTGTGCGCCAGCAAAAACGTAGACGTGTCTGGCGGAAGTTCCTCTCCTGTAGAGTGTTGCCATGACGACATGTGTAACTACAGAGGTCTGCATGACCTCGCGCATCCTCGAGGTGACTCCACAGGTGAGATGATGAAAATGCTTCTTTACTGAGATGTTTGTTTTACGTAAAACTCCGGAAAGGTTAGATGGGGAATTTCTCACGTTGTTGTTTTTGATGTAATTAAAGTAAGCTTGACTTGTTTCATTTAAAGCACGTTCTCTGTATAAACCATTGTGATGGATGCTGTTGTATCAGACACGCTGACTTTTACTGTTCTTGTGGCTCCAAACTGCAGGCTAATATTTAATTGTTTCCAGTGTATTGAGTTTGTGGGTAGCTGGCAGTTTACCTTTTAGCACTTGGATTCAGATCACATACTTTTTATTGCATGTGGATCATGAAATGTTCCCACTGTGCTGGAATGTGCTTCTCACAGCGTCCTTTGACAGACTGCTCGAAGCGCATAAATATAATCCTCTTTAATGAAAAGGGTGCACCCGTGATATTGAGAAGAGTGAAATGCATAAAATAAACCGTCTTTAGAGCATTAAATGTAGCACCGTTATTCCTAATCCTGCATGCAAAGTGTTTTCCAGTTTCTGTATCTCACTTTGTTCTTCTCTTCCTCTCCTAGACCGATACCACAGCTCCAATCAAAACCTGATCACAAGGGTGCAGGAGTTAGCCTCGGCTAAAGAGGTGTGGTTCCGGGCGGCGGTGATAGCTGTCCCCATAGCGGGCGGCCTTATCCTCATTCTGCTGATTATGTTGGCATTGCGAATGCTCCGTAGTGAGAACAAGCGCCTCCAGGCCCAGCGCCAACAGATGCTGTCTCGGCTGCATTACAGTTTCCATGGACACCACCATGCCAAAAAAGGCCATGTGGCCAAGCTGGACTTGGAGTGCATGGTGCCGGTAACAGGACATGAGAACTGCTGCCTAGGTTGTGATAAGTTGCGGCAGACGGAGTTGTGTACCGGAGGAGGAACAGGAGGTGAACGACTTCTATCTTTGGTTCACTGGGGGATGTACACGGGGCACGGCAAGCTGGAGTTTGTATGACTACTTGGAACTTCTTCATTAGGACACATACTTACCTGCCTATAGTAGGCGGGGCCTAAGTAACTGTGTAGAGTTTGCTGATGTAATTTTATTATTTTCTCTCTCCATGTTATTTTATTGTCTCCTTTTCTTGAATTGGAGAGTGAAGACATTTCAAGGACGCAAATCTTTGTGTTTCTCAAAAGAGCACTTTACTTGAATATGAGTGGCTGTGGGGCTGAGGTAAAACAGAAGGGGCGGAGCAATGGACAGTAAACCCCGCCCCTTCTTGCCAGAGCATGTCCTGTGGATCCTTGACTGACACTGAAGACTGAAGGATTCGCAAAGACGGTCTTATTTTGCACATTTGTATAAAGCCGATGAGATGACGATGGGAATGAATGGTTGGAGAGTTGCATTTACGGCAACTTTTGTTTGTTTGGGTTTTTTTTTGAAGAATTTTACACTGACACCAGGGTACAAATACAGACTGTTTGTTTTAGTCAAATTGTATGAATAAAAAACTCAATGTTGACTCTAACAGATCACACGCCTCTGCTTTTGATTTCATTCATTAGACGGATTGGTGTAATTGTGTTTTTCTAGCTCTGTATGAGTATGTGTGTTTGAGTGATGAAGTTTGGTCAGTAGCAGGAATATTGACACAGGGGCCTTGTTCTAAAGTAGTGCCCTACATCTGACTGCGTCATATTTGAAACCACTCCAAAAGGGACACATTACATGTCTTTGGCTCTCTCCCCTCTCTTGGGAGTAATACTGGAGGTTGAGCGAGTATTTATTTAGTAAGTGAGGGAATGTCAGTAAGCTGTGAGTTCAGAGTCCTATTGCCTGTACTCAAAGAACACAGTAAATCCCTTGTATGTACTCTGGCTTGATTTTACAATCCACAAATCACAGGCAGATTTGAGAACTGTGAAACGTTTTTGACCCGCTTTGAAAATAGTCTTACAGCTTTACACACTAACTGTTCTTATGTCTGGGACATTACCAGCAGCAATTGCTAACATTCCAGTGTGATTTAGTTCATTGCTGTAGACGTGTACGGCACGGGCTCCATGTAACAGCTGTTCCTGTTTTTTCTTTTTGGGAGGATTGCTGGTCAAATTGACACTTTGAGATGGATTAGGAGAAAATATTTATTAATCATTGGATACTTTAGTGAAGGTCAAACACGCATTAAGTTACTGTGTATAGACAGCAACAAAGTTTTGTGTTGAGTATTTCTTTAATTGTTACAGTGTTAGGGAATAACTAAAAGAAACCAATTTTAGTAAAAAGTAGTAATGAAGAGTTACAAAATGCTACATTGTTGATTTCTTTGCCACATTGTATTACGATTACAGTTTCACAACAAAGCAATCTGATTCATTTTAGCATATTGGTTCATTCAGACTATTATATAAATGTAAATAAATGAGATTCCTTGCACAGAAACTTCTAAGCTTATGGTCACCGTATTTTTACTATCTTATTTTGTGGCTCGGAATGATGTTCTCATTTACCTCTCATGTCTAAACATTTATGCAAAAGTCATGATAACATTTATATAAATGTACTCCATCAGAACATGATAATAATCTAGCTATCTATCTTCAAAGCTTATGGTTGTCACTTCTTATTTTGTGGCAGTTAAATACTTTGACTGCAGATATCGTCGTCTAAAAGAGCTTTAGTGTAGTTTTGTCACGTTTTGTATATGTGAATGTTTGACTAGTTTATTCAGTTTCATTATAAGTAGCTAACAGCTTGGCTCCAGTTATCTTCTTCAACACTGATTTTAAAGGTCTGGTTTTCAAATTCACACAAAAAAAACTCTCAAAAACAAAAAAGTCTAATATCTCAAGCATTTTTCTAGCAATGTGGCTCCTCATTACAACATGTTGTCTGCCTTTCTCTAACACCTGGCCTTTTTCTCTCTGTCTTTACTCTTCTGCTGACCTTGCTGTATGTCAGGAACCCAGAAAGATGCCATTAGCTGTCCGACCACTTAACAGACACAAGCATTAGTGAGTTTAGCCTCCCACTGGACTATTAGTGTTGGGTTAATGATAACAAAAGCCTGGGAGTTAGTACAAGCTAATGATCTCATTGTGCTCTCAGCTTTACCATGATCTGCTTCTGCTGTGTTTAAATAACTCTTTCTTTAACTCATACGTTTTTGCTTTTGTCTTAAAACCATTTTTTAAATATACTTCTCCTATTTCTTTTTGCATGGGCATTACCAGCTGGAGCTGTTTGGTCTACTCCGACATAAGAACTTTTTATATGAACAGTCAATCAATAGGGTATGTTTTGAATGAGTGTCAACAGTGGGTCTAACATCTTGTTAGATTTGCTGTTCAGTAAAAAAGCAGCATGAGGTGTGTTTGCATCACTCACAGCCGTGGCAGTAGTCAGCTTGGCTGTTGTATTGACATGCAAATTTAACAAGGGCACCGGCTGAGCCTTCTTTACAAGCTTAATTTGTTTTGAATTGACTTCAAACTGCCCTTGCTATTCTATTCAACAGCGCAGTTTTATTGAGCTAGTACACCCCCACCTCCTTTGAACAAAGTTCCTTTCGATAGTGTTTTACTTTAAAATGTGAACCTTTTGTGTCCTGAGAGCTGTTAATCCCTGCATGGCGCACGTTCATCGGGGTGTCATCCAAACACAGATACATAGTCTTTTACATATTTTCTTTGTAACTTGCAAAAACAGGTATAAAGTCATGTAATGAAGAGCATGAGGTAGTCAATAATTACTTCTTGATTATGCCAGTAAATACAGAGAGCAACTTGGCAAAAGGGCAAAAATATTCTGGATAGATACTTTTTGAATACTTTCTAAAAATGAAAATTCCTGTGTAATTTGGATAACCATAGCAGCTTTCGTCTTTACCTCACTTGATTATTTTTCAGTTTTACCGATGAAATAAACCAGGACGCTCCCAACAAATAAACACAATATGTCATTCCATAAAAGCTTGTTTACGTAAGCAGAATTTGGAAGATGTTGGCGTGGAAACTGAAGTGATGGTTCTCTGACAAGAGTCCATGTAATGGACATAGAACCTAAATATTTAATTGACCAAAAGAGCCACGATTAGAGATCTGCTTTGAAGGCAGAAAAACACAAACCGGAATGATGTTCTCATTTACCTCTCGTGTCTAAACATTTATGCCAAAGCCAAGATAACATTTATATATAAACGTTCTTCATCAGAACATGATGGTATCTGATATCTATCTATCTATCTATCTATCTATCTATCTATCTATCTATCTATCTATCTATCTATCTATCTATCTATCTATCTATCTATCTATCTATCTATCTATCTATCTATCTATCTATCTATCTATCTATCTATCTATCCGTTGAGAGAATCCATCCTTCAGTGAGGTATGATGATGTCTGTTTAAAAAGCTCTTCCAAAGATGGTTGAACAATTTGGGGCTCTTAAAGACAACCTTTAAAAACTGACCCCACTCAGCTCTTCTGGACTAATGGACTCACGTTTATCTCAACTGCCAAACAAGGCCAGGCCTAAGGGGGAGCTTTTAGCCCCAGGGATTGCTTGTAAGCGGACTGTTGAAGTTTTTGTGGAAGAAGAAGCTGAGATGCATGTGAAGTTGAGAGATCAATATGTTAATGTAATGTTACCACAACGTTACCACAGCCTTCCTTATTACACCGCTTATTTTGAATGACTGTAGGAATCGGTACAAGTGAAATGCTGCAATAATTGTGGTTTTTCAGAACATTATAAGGTTGTTAATACAGATACAAACGTACAACTTTGTTTCTAAACAAATAATTAGGTTATTGTAAAGCGGATATTGCGTTTGCTATAATGATATACCTACACATGTTCTGTCAGAGAAATTTAATCATCGCTGTCAAAACAAGCTAAAAACTCTATTTATTGTCCTGTAATGAATTTTACGTGGGAGGGAGGAAGGAAAATGGTTAACATCAAAACAAAGGTGAGAATAGAAAAAAGTAAAGAAAGAAACGATAAAGGTTGCGTGCATGCTTGAGACTAATAATGGATTTCACAGACACAGATTTGGCTCCTAGCCCGAGAAGCCTCTTATCTTTTTTCTTCTCTCCTTTTAAAACTGTGACACACACCCTGATTTGGCAGCCATAGCCTGAGGACTCCTGCAGAGATATAATGTGTGTGTATTGTGAGTGCAGAGCCCTGGATTACAGCACTGAAAGAAGAGTAGTCTGTGTATCTCTTTCTTCTGTCTTCTGCTATGTTGCCACTGAAAAGCGTCTGTATTGATGTAGCCCAATGCTTTCGGTCTTTACTTTCATTCTTTTTAATCACTTTAAAGATTCTCAAGAGATTAACCATGTAAATGTTGACCAGGACACCCAGTACGCTTGATAACCGTTTGTATATGTTTGTATTATTTAACTATATATTTATATATGTTTGTATTTTAACTAAATTGTGGCAACAATATAATTCATTATAAACAACAGAAAGCTCGAATGTGATTTCTCATGTGGAGAAATTATATTAATATTATGGCATGACAAGCAAGAACTTAACTGTCTGTATTACTCATTGAGGGTGGTAAATGTAATGGTTTTAACTGAAGAGAGCTTCAATCAACAGTTGAGTAAGTATCAGCAATTTATTCCGTGCCAGCTCTTGGGCATGATCAAGATGAAAGCGTGTGTTTTCTTGGATTTGACCTTTCATATGTAGCTTATCGAAACATTCTGCTACATTATAGGTTGTAAAACCAATTATCTCGTAGTCAAGCTGGTGATAACTGAAGAATGCCAAGGGCCACACCTGGATCCCCACCTTCTCAGCAATTATATTAAGGGTGTGGTTACTGAGTGCCCTATGACAATGAGTCTGCTGGTAATAGCTCCACTTCTGAGAGAAATGTTTGCATAAGTATTATCTTTTGAGAATGACTTTCAATCACCTTGAGTGTTTTTATTATTTGGTTTGGTCAGGCTCGTCTTTGAAAACAAACAGACGGCGTATTCCCACCTCTGCCAGGTGCTCGAGCATTCAGATATAGTTAAAAACGGGGCTCAACTTCATAAGATACACAGAATGCCGATAATTAAAAGTATAAGAGCCAAATGATCTCACAATTGCTTGGGGCAATGCAGTTATTTGATCATCTTAAAAGATTATCCTAAAAGTATTTTTCTATTCGTTGAAAGAACAATCTGATTGTGAAAGTGTTCGTGAAATATTGTAATCAAATGGTTGTGCAGAGAGGCAGTAAATCTGGGTCTTGTCATAAAACTGACTTACGAAATGAATTTATCTGTTTGTTTATTTTGGAGAGCAGCAGCATCACCACGTGTTAAGTGTCGTCTGCTTGGGGGGAAGTGAATTATGACAGTTGCTCGACTCTGATCCAACACACAAGGGTTAAATGCTTGGTAATTATTCTCATGAGGAGTTTATGGCAGATCTCTGGCTAATGTTAAACGACAGGGATTGTTTGAAAGCAGAGTGTAAAGAGCAGCGGAGCAGATGCCCTGACAGAGAAAGATTAAGTGAACCAAATGTTGTAGCACAAACACAACATAAATTTAATTCATTTTTACTAGCTGAACTAAAGATGATGTGCAGACTCAATTGTGCATAATGAATCTATAAAAAAATGTGAAAATTATTTTCTAGAAGAATCAGAAGGTTGACTGTCAGGGAGAGAGAATTATTGTCAAGAAAACAGAGGAAGTGAAATGGGAAGGAATAGGAAGGAAAGAGAGAGGTACCAAAGGAGCGGAGCTGTTTACTGCGAGGTCAAGGTCCTAGTGACATGTTTATGAGTTCTCTTAGTGCAACTATTGCTGTTAAACTTATAGCTTCACCTTCTGCCCACCACACACACACATACTGCTAAACGTGCGGTATAAGGGCTTTTGAAGAGGTTTCATTTTTCCTACAGCTTTGACCTGTGCAGCTTTGCTGGGGTGAGTGAAAGGAACATTACAAATGTCTGGTGAACATTAGACAGACTTCTACTATGTGTGTGTGTGCGGGCCAGCGGTCCCACTGTTCAAATAGATTTTTAATCATACTAAATGTCAAATTCAGAAAGGTTTGTGTGAGGGTTAAGTTTAAGTGTAGGATGAGGGTTACAAGATACAAAATACAGTTTACAGATAAAAGTCTATGGAAAAGATCTAAAAGATAAAATGTCTATGGAAACTCAACACAAAATTGGTCAATTTTTAGCCTTTTTTTCTATAAGACCACCTTAATATATTTATTATTATATTAAGCTTAACCAGTCATGTACACATGCAGATGCATTTGTTGGTTGGTAGGGACTTTTTCTTTTTTTAATACTGAGCTAATTTTCCTGTGAGACTAACCCTAAATGTGAGCATTTATAGAATCTAGATAATTTAAGGCATTTTGCCCAGGGAGACCATTGGCTTTTCTTAAAATCTGTAAGTGATTTTATGTTGTTTCTTCTGGAGAACAATGTAAGCATACAGGCCACTTTGTTGTTATTTAGAAGTTAACAGCTAATGTCATCTTTCTTGTTCTTTCTTTTATGCACATACAGTGTGAGTACAGCGCAGTATTTAAGCTCATGCTTTCAGAAACACACAGGTTAATGGGAGATGTAATGTGTATGTAATAATTCTCTCTGACACTCTGTGCCAGAGGTGAGACCACATGAGACATGAACTTATCCTGACGGGTGTGTGAATAAAGGATATTAAAAGGATTTGTTTGCAAAAGGGTGGGGAAAAGTTAAAAGAATGTTGTAAAAAAAACTGTATAACAAAAGAAAAATATCACAAAACAAGGTTTTATTTCTACTTTTGAGCTAAAACATGGATAGGTCAATTTGACCTAACTGATTTGTTCTTTGATAGCAAGTTTATGTGTTTGTGTTTAAAACAGAGCTGTTGCTTACAAAACTCAAAGCGTATAATGCTCTCACGTCACATGCCACTCAAAAAATTTTCTTTTCTGTTATTCAGACTTTCTTCATTTTCCTTGTTTCCTTTAATTTCCCTTTCCAATATTTAATTGCTATATTGCCTTTCATATTGTATTTGAAGCAATTTGTATATTTGCTCAGTTGAAAAGGTCTCTGCTTAAAGAAATTCTGAAGGTCCAAGATACTGATGACAGTTGTGTAATTAATAGACAGAAACTAAAAATGAAAATCTGTCCCGGAACCTCTAGGCACATTCATGAGAAAAGTCATCTGACAAACGCCAAGAAATGCTATTATTATTAATAAGTTTGTTGTTTGTCTGATTATTTTGAATTTGGTCTAATGTGGGCAGATCTTGATTTATGTTGATTGCAAGCCAGGGTTATGTTCAATAATAAGTAAAAAAAAACTATTATTATATGGATTTCTGAAGCTAATCAATCGCACAGCCTGAAGATCTGCATCATTTAGTTTAAACGACACATTAAGTTCTTTTTTCTGTTGAACCCCAAATAATAAGCTGGATCTATAAAGCCTCTATACTGGTAGTTAATGTTCAATAGTGAGGGGTGATAGTTTCCCCCTGTGAATGGAAAAACAGTCACTGATGAGGTGAAATGAATGAAGAGTGTAAAAACTTTCTTAACATGACCACAACCTCTCAAGAAGCAGACAGACCACACACGCTGGCAACATTTTATAGACGGAAGAAATTCTTGCTCTTATTTATTCACACTCACTGTACATTTTCTATAAATGCATGTATGGGACAAAAAAGAGCTATTGCACTTTTCTGTGTTCTCCTGCCCAGAATCTGGACTTACACATTTACAGTTCCTTCTGAGGAAGAATGTTTAAGATCCACACCCTATCTGAACAGGCAACTGAATCTAATAATGTTCAGGTTTATGAGATACATTTGGTGTTTTAATCTTATCTAATCTAATTAAAGAGACCTCATGGAGCCAGTTTCTCAAAGCCTGGTCTGCTGGTTTGTGTTAGAAAGAGAAAAGCAAGATTTGCTGGTCTCATAAAAAACACTAGATTATATTAATTCATTCAAGTGATTAGTCAATATTAAGATCCATTGTTTGACACATTATTTTATATCTAAAAACCTGTTTGGATGACAGGCAAGAAGCAGGAGATTGTAGATTTACTTATTTACTTACTTATTATTTTAAATAATTCCCCTAAACATGTAAAAAAAAATGTTAAAATGCCTGTTTTTTTCCAGTACCCAAGAATCAATATAATCTAATCTTTCATGGGTTTGTATGCTTTATTCCACGCCAAATTGCTCAGTTGTGAAATGACTAAATGTTATGGTATCGCTATTGCTATGTAAATATACCATAAAATTGTGATGAAATCATCGCCTGATACTATTTCACTTATCTTTTACTCGTTGCCTGTGACCGATAGAAGCAATAACCTCTCCGACCCCTCGGACGGTGAGACAGTGATCACGGCTTCTCTCCCGTGTGAATGTTTCCATGAGTTTGTAAATACCACAGGCAGAATGGTAACACACACCTGGGAAGGGGGACAGTTCTCAAAAACTACATGCTCACACAATCGCACACCTGCTCGGGAAGAACAGCTGTTTAATTACTATGTTTGTACCACTGTAATCTCCTCTTCTCCCTACTTATGCCGTGTGAAGGTTGAACCTGTGTGACCACAAAACATGTCATTTTGACTCACTGACATATTCAAATGAAAGACTGTAAAGATAAAAAGGATTTTCAAACTGCTGAGAACAGAAACATAAAGACAAACTTATTCTATACTAAAGATACTCTTAAAGTGTGTAATTCAGACATCAGTGGTACAGCTTTCACAAATCACTCAAAACCTGCACAAAGTGTGACCTGCATGCAGTAGACACATACAACACACATAAACATACTGTACACATGCAATTTTGTGCACAAATATATATTTATTTTGTAAGCCTGTGTTTCAATTAGTGAAACTGAGAATGTTTATCATTACATACCTTGAGTGTTATCATATTCATAAAATATTTCTTATTTTAACAACAAAAAATCTTTAGGCCTTTCAGCGGATACTTTAGGCTTGTTTATTCTTGTCATTTTCACAGATATTATTACTTTTGCAGTGTTACAGCTTTATTCTCAAATTTAAATGAATTTATTCTCACATTCTCAATGGCAGATTATGAGATTATTTTTTTAAATATTATAACTTTTTTCTCATACTGAAATGAGACTTGATTTGTGTTTTATGTTTAATCTGATAACTGTACGGAACGTGGAACGTCCACATAAAACACGTTAAACATATATATATATATGTATTTATTTAATTTTAAAAAATCTATTTTTTTATCTATTTATTTTGTTTATGTTTATTGTTATGTCTTTAACCTTTTCATCAATATATAGTTTGTCATGGTTAGATTAGAATTTAACTATAAAATATTATAATAAGTGAATAGTGAAATAACATAAGTGTTCATCCATGAGGAATGGCAACAGTTAAGGGGTTATTAATGTTGCAGTAAAATGTTGTCATTGCATCAGCTGGAGTGCTTTATATTAATCCATCTAAGCTAACGTATGTGTTTTCAGCAAGTGCTTATCCATTTAATTACCAGTGATAAACACGGGCAGGTCAGAGTTTACTGTAAGCGCCAACTTTGTAGTCTTTAAGACATGGGCGGAGTGCACAAGCGTGTGTGTCTGTGATTGTGAGGGAGAGGCCATTATTTAAACCCTGTTTACATTGGCTGCAGGGAAATATCCCTGGGGATCCAGTGAGGACCTTCAGAGTAAATCTTGGAGTGACCCAGCAAAAACGTCCTCCTTATACACACACACACAAACAAGCGGCACCAGCAACACCAGCCAAACACACACAGGTGCAGCGTGTATGATGTTTCAAGTAACTGATTCACAAACACACACCACATGTTCATCTCATCGGCACGTGTACTGCATGATCATTTAGCAATAAAACATTCAAACACAGATGATTTTACATTAACATTCACACTATCCTAATAAGCGTGTGAATATCGGATTGTGGTTGGCTTTATGAATCCACAAAAATTGTTTATATAAGAATTCTCCATTTCTCTCCACATTAGCTCCAAAGAGGCCTAATGGCGTTCAGCCAAAAATGTGGAAACCAAACAGTTATTTCATTTAGCTATATGGTAGCACACACTCCTACTGGCTCTGAGAGAAACATATTAAACACTGGCGATAAAAGGGTATTTAAAATAATCCTGTGCTTTAAGTGGACTCATCTGTTACTATATATGCCCTGTGGCACGAGACGCAAACAGCTTAAGTGTGTTTGTGTTTATAAAACAGTATATATATGTAAAAACGAACACCCTTTAGTATCCCTTTAGTTTACGCTTTAGGTAACAGGTCTCATTAACCTCCGCCTATAAACTGAAAATATTAGATTAAACACATATGTTAAAGGAATACAGGCTGGTGTACCCTGTGTTCCTAAATCTCACCTGTGTTTTAAATTTAATGTTGCACAGTGACGATTGAGTTTTACATGTTAAAGGTTAAAGACATTGTTTTAGGTGCTCAATCTCCCTCCCCAGGGAGTAACATTAAATTTAAATGTTCCAGCATGCTGATGTTAAAAATGAGCGTCCAATCAGAGCAAAGTAGCAGCTTGTGCATAGGAAACACAATCAACATGTCCAGCTGATCTATTCCCTCAATCTTTATGTGAACTTCACCCTCTAAAGTTTGTTCTGCAAACACTTAAATGATCAATCTAAAGCTGTAAGTATATGGGTTTAAATAAACTTCAAATACACCGGGTTCATTGTTTGAGAATGTTGATTTTTTTTTCTTCCACAAATAGCATGACAATCTTTTACATATGAAAAGTTGCATTGAAAACGTTCACAATTGAATATCACAGTTTGTTAGTATTTTGGTATGTCCTCTTTCGCTTTAATGACAGCATAAAACTCAACAAGTGTCCGTATCTCCGCATGATGTAAGATGTTCCAAACTGCATCTTCTGTGTTTTAGCGATATAACAAATCAATTGAAAAGAAGTTAAGATAACTAGAGTTACAACCTTTATTTATTTCATTTGATATAAACAGACTAAATAATGTTAGAATATGTAATGCTGCTAATTTAAATCACATTTAGTCAAACATTTGCAGTCACACTAAACTAATAGCAGAATGGAATTACCTTTTAAGCACAATTTAAGCAAGTGCCTTGCTGAGTCTCACATATCTATAAACTTTTTTCAAAGTGAAGGGAATGTCCAGAGTGCCCAGCTCTCTGTCTGATGTAACAGATAAGATGTTATTTGCAAAACCTGATGCTCCACCCAGAACACACATATAAACACACACACAGGATCTGTAATAGGAGTTTACATCGTCCCTTGAGCTCATTATCACTCCAGCCCTGCCTGTCTGAAGATAAGAAATTCTTCCATGCCAAAAATCCCCTCCCTTGTGCTCCTGTATCTCTGCCTCCCCATCGCACGTGCCCATGCTTCCTGCTCCATCCCTTAAATCATTTCTGAACTGAGCACTCTCCGTCCTCTGTCACTTTGGATCTTCTTTACTCAACATAGTTTTTTATCCTGCACTATAAGAAAAAAAAACACTTTTACCAAGGTGAATTAGTGTTAAAATGTGAAAGTGTAACTTTTCCTTGTGAATGACATACTCAAGGCTGCTTTTGGTTAAAAACCTTTGAGCTATCATGTTTGTTTTCTCTCCCATACCTTTAAAAACCTCTTAAAAACCATTAGAAAAGTGAAAATAAATAAATAAATAAAATGAAGCTTTGTTGTGTGCCACACACAAAGTATTAACTCTATGAGGTAAATAAAAAATATTTTTCAACAATATCTGTCAAATTTCCGAACAAACTACCTACTAAGCAATATAATAATAAAATACATAATATTAATATTATTAAAATATTTCCAAATATTACATTTGTCAAAGATTGCGATTCTATATTTTCCCAACGCTTTTTAGGTGTTCATGTGTTTTGGTCTGCGTCAAGTACCGTAGTGCGCGATTAACGCGAGCGTCTTCTGCGTGCTGCTCACCTTGCAGTGTGAATGTTGGCGTTTTTGCTTTTCTGCAAAGAAATGAAAGTCAAATTCCAGATTGCGTAAACCTCTAAGACTGGCCGGGTTAAAATCCCTATCAGGTAGGATGCTCACCTCCATAAACCGAGTAGTTGAATAAGTCTAAGTGAACACACTTGTTTGTTATTTACTATTTTCTACAGAAAATCATCATACACAATGTAAAGAATATTCTGTAAAAATATATCCTTGATAAACTGAATTAGTAAGGCCATGTCAAAGACTGAAAGCATTTAGGGAAGCCAATTTCCAGTAATTTTTATATGCGTAGTTTCAATAAAATTATTAATTTTAATGTTTGTATAATTAAATATTTGTTATAAATTAAACGTGAGTACTGTATCTGAAAAATATCTTTTTATCTTATTGATGTATCTTTTACATCAATAAACAAACAATACCTATTTTGGTCATTTTTTGATATGGCTGTTTACATTCTCCGAATCTCATAAGACTTGATTTTACAAACAGGTGTCACGTGGAAGTTCAGTTAAGTTTAGTTAAACAAGTAGTGAAATATATTTTAGTTAATAAATAAATACATTTTTAAACTTTTAACTTTAAATTAGTAATTTAAAGTTTAAATAAGAAGTTATATTTTATAGCTATATATTTTAAGTTATCTTTATTGTTCTTTGAATTGTTTTAATTTCTGTGAATGTAAATGGATTAATCTGTCTGTTTTTTATATTGCTATGACTAGACTTATAATTTTTAGTGCAAAGTTTACAAATCCAATGTTTTGGTGCATTTATTTCTAATGAGACGGACCTCTATTTAGTATTTTGCCATTCCTTGAGTGACGTCCAAGTCATTAATGTTCATTAGCCGTTCTGTCTTTAATCGGTAATCTATGTATTGTGCCTCTCAAACGCTGGGTAAAATTAATGTTTGGTTATATGGTGGTACGGGTAGTACAAAAATGTCATTTTTTGTAATAAAAAAATAAAACGACAAACAAAAACACCCAGACTAGGCAAGCTTTTGGAAAATAGAGGAAAGAATGTTTGCTTAGCGATATTAGAAGATTAACTCGCATCTCTTAAAAGCCAGAAGCAAGAATGTGAATTGGGCCTTCAGCTTCACATTCGTTTTTTATAATGCCTATTTATCTGCTAAAGAAAACATTATGAATACCCAAAAAATCCACTGCGTAGATGTTCAAATTCAGAGAAGGAGTTTAGAGGAGACTGATCACTTATTCTCTCAATAACACTGAAGGCCAGTTCTGCTCCACTGACCTCCATCTCACCTCTCCTCTCTGTGTGTGTGTGTGTGTGTGTGTGTAAGCTCAAACTCAGAGAAAGTAATGAGATCATTACAACTAGTTAATTAAATGCGATGTGTCTTCTCAAAAGTTTCCCCGTTTCGCATTGTATCCTAACAATCGCCTCCCTTGTGGACCTCTGAGGATGAAGGGGGGAAGCGACCGGAGGAGAGCGCCTATTGTCCTTCTCCTGAGAAAATATCCATCCCTCGCTTTTTCCTCTCAATAATCTCATTGTGCTTTTTCTTTTTTGTACTCTGTTGTCATCCAGGGATATGATGAGAATGGGCAGATGGGAGAATGGATTGGAGGATGGATTGAAAGAGAGGGAGAAAACATCTAAAGGTCTTATGGAGGTTACTTGTAAAGGTGAGTAAATTATAAGATTTTAATTTCATTTCAGGTTGGCACTTAACAGTGCCAGAGTGTATTTCTGTCACACTTGAGAAAACACTTCCTTTAATGGACATGATGGTCACTGAGAATTGGTGTGATAAACATTGTCTATCTTTTGTCTGTCCTTTTTCCTGTCCTTGGATAACAGGGAACGACAGATGACATGTATATCTGTTAAAGCCTATGAAAATAAAACCCCAGACAAGTACACACAGTCATCAGTTTGTCCAGTGCCAGGAGTCTATCTTCTATCTTGTCTACAAACGTGTCTATAAGTTAAAATTTTACCAGAGAGACCAGAGGATTAGTGTACATACATCTATTAATCTGCTTAACTTTACATTTCATTAGGTCTTAATTTGTTCAAGTTAATCAGAAGGGATATTAAATCAAAGGGATTACAATTGAGATTTCTTCCATTTAACCTTTAGCCTAGACACACAGTTTTTCAAAGAATCTGTCAACAGATTTGGGCTTTTGACATTCTTGAAATTCTCCTCAATTCTCAAAACTTGACTTTACACTGTGACCTAGAGATGGAGTTTCACAATGAAAAGAAAAAGTGGACACATTTGTGGACACTGTTTCATTTTGACATTTTACTGTGATTTGATATTTTGATGAAAGTGAATTACACCATAAGAAAGTTACCAAATGAAAAACAAAACAAATGGATAGAGAGGAAAATGTATAATTATACAAACTCTCCACTGGACCTTTTGTGTCCTGGCGAGATGTTATTTTGGTATTGCGTTTAAAGCCATTTTTAAAGCCACTTTAAAGATTAAAGCCATCTTTATTCCTAAATCTCTATTCTGTCTTGCATGGCTTTGGTTAGTCAGCAACTCTGTATAATTGCAAAGAAAATAAGCATCTCTCTCTCTCTCTCTCTCTCTCTCTCTCTCTCTCTCTCTCTCTCTCTCTCTCTCTCTCTCTCTCTCTCTCTCTCTCTCTCTCTCTCTCTCTCTCTCTCTCTCTCTCTCTCTCTCTCTCTCTCTCTCTCTCTCTCTCTCTCTCTCTCTCTCTCTCTCTCTCTCCCTCCCTCTCTCCCTCTCTCTCTCAACCACTGCGAGCATGTTGGTTGGTATTTTAAAGACTATCATTTCCTCTCTTTGGGAACTTCCCAATCTGAAGAGAGCCTTTGAAAGCCTTCCAATGAATCTTATTAAAAAAATATCATATGATACAATTCATTTCTTCTACTAGAAAGTTTGTTCTAGCCAAAGATCCCGTCTAAACTCTCACTGGTTGGTCGAACATCTGTTTGTAATGTACATTAAAGCTGGGTACTTTTTTGTTTCTTTGGGTGGACAGACAAAAAAAAGAAAGAGAGAAAGCTTTTGTGACAAAGTTCCAGACTCATAAATATAAATCTGTCAAGCATGAACTCTGAAGCAATATCATCTTCTTCACATTTCTATCTTTAGAACATTCTCTGTCAAAGAAAACCCAATGACGCCTTTGTTCCAAGACTATTCAAGTCCTCATTTTCTTTGCATTAGCGGTGGATGATAAGCATTCCAATAATAATGTATTCTTAACCCTACAAATTTTAAAGGAAGTGTTTTTTGTCTCAGAATAAATTGTTTAACGTTCAGTTGATTTTTACTGTTGACCGTGCAAACAGTTTTTTTTATCATCTTTTTGCTTGTTTGTTTGGTAGACGGATTTGCATTACACGGCTCATACTGTAAACACTGGGTTTGTTTAGGGTGGATGATGAATATGACACTGTAGCCTCTGGTGTGGATTAAGCTGTCATTGTGACTTCACATCATGACTCATAATGGACAGAATAAATGGAACAGAGCGTTTAGTTATAATAAGTAAATCAATAAATAAACAAATAAACAGTTCAACAAACCACAGTCTTTGAAATTATTTCACTGTATGACACGTACAGTTACCTGGTCTAGTTATTTGATTGAAATGTTAATAATCTGGTTGAAAATTGGAATTGGCTTTTGTCAAATTCAACAGATTAGTGTTACTGTTCAAAAATAACCAGTTTCCTAGAAGTCCAGAGGCTACATGTCTAACTGCCTGAGAGAACCCTCACAAAACAGGTTACACTCCATCAGATGTGCAGTGAAGAACATTTTTAATGTCTTTCAGTATAATGATATTTACTACATTTACAGGCTGTGAGCAAATATGATCTTTTGGTTTAAAGCAGACCAGGTTGTCTTAACTTTATTGAATATTTCTCAGGGAAGATTTATTTTTTTACTCCGTTTAAGCTATCAAACATTTTCGTTATTGTTTTATTACTGTTATGGCACAGCAAAATAGTAGTGCACGATGTGGGGTAAGTTGTCACGGGTGGAACCTGCAATAAAATATTGTATAATGTGACCCAGTCTGTGAAAACCCAGCTGAAGTTGTTTTTTGTGATTTTTCTGTTTTCTACATAAAATCATTCTACATAATGTGAAGAATATTCTGTGGGAAGTTAACATTGACATCTTTAATATTGTCTGAGTAAGGTCATGTCAAAGATTGAAATCAAACTCAAACTTTGATGCTCGGTATCTCAGAATTAGATTTTTAGACTTTAGCCTGGTTTTCACAGACAGGGTCACATTCTCAAAACAGACAGGTTTGTTCTCATAGCTGAGTTGTTAGAACATTAGAGAAGAAAGAAATGTTAGAACAAGAGAAAAGAGAGAAAAAGTAAATGAAGTAAAAATAAAAAACTGAAAGAATGAAAAACAACGTAAAAATATAAAATAATCTGGTTATCTGTAGATTTGATCATGGTGAGGTAAACCAGTTTCACTGGAACCTCTGAGACGCCGAGGCAACGAGGTAATGTCCCGGACTGGGGTAATGAGTGCCCTCGGGTCAGTCTAGAGCATCGGCACCACTGTACACACACACACACACACACACACACGTTTTTCTCCTCTCGTGAGCTCAGGTAATAACTGCAAGTAGTCAGGCTGTGATTATGTTGCAGAAAGACTCTAAATTAAAGGATAGGTCACAGCAGGCATTCATGACAGAACCTTTTTATGTACTCCTACAGGGAACGGTCTTAATAGTTACCATTACACCACCTTCTATTAAAGCCTTACTGATTACAATGATACAACCTCTGTCTTTGAGTTCCTCGAATATATCAGTCACTTTTAGTAAAGACAATCATGCTTTGATATTCATGCTTATAGTGCTCAGATATCGTTCGTCTGCCCTGATTGGCGGCATTTAGAAAGACATTTGTTTGTGCTTGGTAAACTTTACATTTAGCCATTGCTGTCCAGATTTTTCTAAAAAGGTTTTGATTACTTTTACAGTCTTTCATAGAAAAGAATTCCTGCAACTCAACTGGTAGATCATTGTGTTAACAGCTCAAAGATCATGGGTTTGAGTCCAGCAAACACATACTGATATAAAGTACTGTAAGACAGTAAGTCGCGTCGGATAAAAGCATGTGCCGAATACATAAATGTAAATGAAAATACTCAAGTATTCATCATTCCACAGGTGGAAGATTTCCTTACTTCACTATTTTAATTCACTATTTACTTTAATATTTCATAGTTGAATTCTAATCTAATCATGACAAACAGTATATTGATGGAAGGGTCTAAAGTGGTCTAAGGTCTAAGACTAAGAATAAGTATTTGACAAATTTTCATGACGATGAACATGCTAAACAAGCTAAACAAATTAATAAATGTTTTTGTTTGTTATTTTTAAAAAGACCTAAAATAAAAAAGATGAAAATTACAGTATATAAAATAAAAATTGTAGTGTAGATTTTCAATAATAGTGCATTTTCATGCTCAATATCTGCAGTGACAGTTATCAGGTTAAATACAGTGGTTATATATCTTCAATGTTCCTTTTGTTCCAAAACACAATTTGTGTGAATAAAGTACTATTTGAAAATATATCAATATTCAGATATTTTATCAAAGTGTGAGCAGCAAAATGAATAACGGTTATAATTTAATTCCTAAATAAGAACCTTTCTTGAACCTCGGTTTATGAAAAAAGACTTGGGTGTGTCATTTGGATTAGATTATAGTTGTTGGAAGATTACAGGCACTTATGAAGCTGACGTAAAGATCCACACAGCAGGAAATGAGGCAAAAAGGAAAGCACAAAAAACAGTAAAAATCCTAAAAACACCTTAATGCAGTGTGGTGGCTTTGTTCGCAAGTCTAGGTCGTGAATAAAAAGGTCTTAAAGATAAATGATAATTAGATAATTAAAGAAAATCTATTAATAAATTGCCTGCTTATTCACATTCAGTGTTATCATCATGGCACAAGGGTTGACGGAGCATGATGAGAGGGATTTTCCCTAAAACACAGCCACACACCCACACGCATAAACAGTGTGAATAATAGTAGGTTGACTACACCTTATCTTTGGGACACTTTGACGCCTCTGTGTCTCTTGGTCATTGTTTTGATGATCTCATTCGCATTTAGGTGACACAATGGCACACATTTCTCTCAAACAACCACACACACATACCTGTTTAGTCTCTCTTATTCATGTGAAAGATCATTTTAGATGTCATTTGTCAGGTGTATTGTTTGTGGGGTCTGTTGTTCTGTTGGACTTCCTTGTGAAAGTGTGTTGTCTGTTTTCTGTAAATAATGACGGTTTTGTTCTGTGTGCACGAAATGCAGCATCAGAGTTGCATTGCCGTTGTCAACACAACATGTGACATGATCTTTGCAAGAAAGAGACCAATAGGATTTCAGGAATCATCAAATAAATCAAAGTGGATTAAAACTCAGGTCTTGCGTTGAAGTGCATTTTACCTACTAGGCCACATATGCAGACGTTATTAGAACACATAATGGCATAAATGGCTCAATCTTAATCTGAAATATATAAAAAGATTGTTTTATAAGCAATGCTGTTTGGTTCAACCTAAAAAAATTTATATATCATAATATAGGAGCTGAATAACTTGTTATCCTAAAAGTGTTAAGTGGTCTAAATCTTTTTCTTAGTAAGTCTTTTCAACATTATTTTCTAGATCTTAGGTTTTACACTGCACACCTATTACTTCTAAAACTGCTTCATGTAGTAATTATTAATTTTTTTTATTATGACTCACTTTAATTGTTTTATTATCATACATCAAGTCATTTTGAACAGTAAGATCAAATAGAAATCCTTTAGTTCTTAAGGTAACGATTGCATGTTACATTGCTACTAGGAGGAGTTAATTTGTCGATGCATGTAGCAAAGTAATTATGATTCAGTCTAGACTTTGATTCACCCTTTTACCTGAGCGAGGCTTTGATCCCAACAGCAATACATTGAACATGACATTTTTTCAGAAGTGGATTCAAAGGCATTTAGTGGAGATGATTTAACAGCTACATGATGCTAATAGCAGTTAAAAACATTGTTGAGCTGTTTTACTGTCATTTAGCAGTGAACTGTAAATGCTTCTTAAGATGGTTGTGACACTTTAACAGAGGTGAGAGAATGAGGTTAAAAGCTTGAGGCTGACTTGTTGAGTAATTTATGAAGAAGCAGTTGAGCACTTCCAGGCACAGTTAAAGACACCTCTTTTTAGTCCTGACCGGTGGCGTCTGTGCTGTCGTGTGTGTGGTGGGGTCCTGACGGGTTCTGAACATCAGTCGGTATGATACAAAGACTGTGAAACATTCTGGCAACATTGCAAAGACAGCAACAGTTATGTGTGGAGAAGAAAATACAAATTATAATAAATAATCTATGTTTGCCTGGTCTAAGAACAAACAGTGTTAATATGCAGTGGACTACTGAGAATATAAAGAATGATATGTTTGTTTCATATGTATATTTACATTTAATGTCCTAACATTTGTTTATGGGATTCCATGCAGAATATGTGTGTTTATTAAAAAATACATTTGTTTATCTAAACATAAGAGGGTTGAATGTAAATGTATATGTGTGTGTGCATGAAATAGAGAGTAAATGACTGAATTCATAGTGGCGATGTGAGTTCTAGCATTTGAGTTAGACCAGATGTCTTGACCTTTGGATATAAGATACAGCTTTACTCCCTACAGCACGACAGGGATGGATAAGGTGAGCTTAAAGACACACACTATTTAGGCTCTTTTACTTCATGGGTTTGCACATTAAATTTTGTTGTTAGCTGTGATGCTGAGGAAAGTTGATGGTACTGACCTGACTTAGTCATTCTTGCAGTTTAGAGACTACATCATATCTATCATTAGTGTCCTCCACAATGTTCCTGGTACGACCTAATTTTTGTGTCTGCTTTCCATAGATCAGCAAGAATGGGACTGCAGACATACTGTAGCTCATTTATTTAGAAACTATATATTGTGACTGAAGTTAAAAACTTGGCTGAAGACTCAAATGATGAAAAGGTCCTTAATACTGATTGCTCATTAGTTATGTTTCATATTTTTGTTATGTTTCTGTACTATTTTTCCAGCAGAAGAAAGGATTTTAGTGATTTTACTTCATGAAAGTTACATCGATGCATATTCTCAGGTTTTGAAATATGTATTAGGTATCTGTTTTGTAAAAGCAATAAGGTACTCAGATCACGCCCGTTTAGCTTCCATTTCCTTTCGTATCTAACACATCACACACTAATCATACGATGCGGTTTCCACTTCTTCCCCACGCTAAACACCCGACCCCCCCGTCCCCAGACTCCATCCCCTCACCCCCACATTCCAGCATTTCACAGCCATAAACAACTATCAACTTAATGGTTAAAAAAATCATTAAAACAAGGACATCTGGGCAACACGAACAACCAATCAGAACAAAAGGGTTGGAGCGAAGCCCTGAATCGTGATCTCTGATTGGTTGGGCCTGGGACTCACACCTTGTTAAGTCAGTTCCTCTCATGTGCATGAGCTTTATGGAGCATTAGAGAGGATAAGAACCAGCAGGACGTGGACGGAAGGGGGGAGATGCGAGCGAGGGCTACGGGGAAGAAATAAACCCACGCTCTCTCTCTCACACACACACGTACAGATGGTAGTGGTTAGCCTCTCAGTGGTAGCAGCCGTCGGCTTCTCTGTTCTTCAGTTCTTTATGTTCTAAATCAGAAGCAGCCTTCAGCCTGACCCTTAATTTGAAGCTCTCTACAGTTTTAAGATGTCATTGGAAATTGAGGTGGAAAAATTGTTTAGAAAATGAACTGAGGGAATAGGCTGTGGTGGAGGAAGCATTACATAATTAAAGGAGAAGACGACTCTGGCTTTTTTTAATCAGCTTCCTTTATTCTTTTTCTCTTTCTTTCCTTATCCCATCTCTCGCTCACTAACCCGCAATCTCTTTTGTTTGGCTTTTTCAAATGTATGAATGTGGCTGTTGAATGAAAACGTTCGAACGATCTGAAAATAAATCTTTAGGGCTCAATGGAATGAGGTTTTTTATTGGCATAATTGAAGACTCACACACGTCTCTGTGCGAGTTTGTGTTTAGACACACATGGTTTGGCTTACTTAAAGTGATTTTATACACAGACACCTGTCACTTTAAGTTTAAGGCATGCGAGTATTACATTTTCACAGAAATGAAAATACAGTGAGCTACAGTTTTCATGTTGCTTGGTGCGTAGTGCAAAGTGCCAACAATGTCACATGAATACACTGTAAGTTGTTTTGGATGAAAGTGTTCACACAACACACACACTAAATATAGTATATGTGGTTTATTAGGTGACACAGTTACTAGTTGAAGTGTAGAAGGCACCCGGAAATGAACAAGGTGTGAACAAAAAAAGTCAAGAAGGGTCACTATGTCTGAGCTACTGACAATGTTTATTTATTAAAATGAATAAACATATACATTAGTATTAGTATTATTGTGCAAGCCTATGCTGTAGCTTTCCTGTAGCTCAACTGGTAGACGACATTAGAAATACCAAGGTCATAGGTTTGATTCCCAAACAATACACATACAGATAAAATGTGATGCTTTGGAGGTGTATGGCAGATATTTTTATAGCAGGTGTTGTAAAGTTAAAGCCTTATCTGAGTTTTAGTTATTAAACCCTGTTCTCTCCTTTTACTTGTCCGTGTATCTCATGCATAACATACAAAGTCTCCACTTGCCACGTTTTGAAAAATGAGATGCACACATCCTCTCTTGTCTCTGTACACCGCAGTGATAGGTGTGTATACATTATACGTGTGTGAATTTGTGTAAAACAGTGAATGGCCTCCACTCACCTCCTGTGTAACTGGATGAATGTTTGGTGGGCTTTGTGTGGGCTTTCATAGCTGAATGAAACCTATGCTGCCAGGGGTAATTATGGGTAATTGGTGACACAATGAAGTGATGACAGCTGTGCGGCTACACACACATACACACACTACTGTGGAAATGCAAAGTATTGAATACGGAGTTCCTCTGACTGGTCACTGACCTGCACCGTAGAAAGTCATCATGGGGACACAATGCGTATCATCACCTGCACACTTACTGTATCCACAGTTGTGTGAACTTTGTAAATGCAAACAATAGTATTATATACAGAAGTAATGAAAACTGTACATACAATTTAATGTCAAGTCATCATTATGCATTTACGCAATACATTTTAGCAAAGCATCATACTGTATTAGATGGGCTATAAAAGTTCAGTCGAAAAGCTCTTGAAAGCAAAATCTTTCCAAGTACTGTAGTTGGTCTCTTTGTTGATGTCTTGAGGAAAACTTGAGTGTTTGGAAATTATAAGTTCCCTTTGCTGAAAGACAAGAAAGGTCATAACTAACCGCGTATTTCAACAATCTCCAAAAATTCCAAATCAAAGTAAACCCAATCAGCTTGATAAGTGAGGCGAATCTTTCAGCACAAACGTCAAACACAGACAAACTCTGATGTCAGGCATGGTTGCTTCAGAGTTATCTGTGGCTGTCTGAAGTCTGTGTTCTAAGATGTCTGTGGGAAAAAGACAGCAGCACCCCCAACACATAAACAAACATAAAAATTTTCATTTTTTGTAATGTTCATGTATTTTAAATATTATGTCCTCTAAGTAATCTGTAAAATGTGAAAGATAAAGATTCATCCCAAAATCAAAGCCTCTACCAACTAAGCAACAGGAACACAGGAAAAAAATTATGCAGGCAAAAGCTTGAAATGATGTATATTGTGCATTTCTTGTCTAAAGTGTAATGTCTTTTTATTTCCTCACCTAGTAATCTATATTAGATAAATTGCAATTAATTGGCATATACATTTTTTTGGTCATTTTAACATGGCAGAGGAATAAAATATTAATGCCAAAAGCAACATTCAGACCTCCACAAATGCTTTCACAACTGCCGTAAACCAAGTCTTCAACTCTCCGTAAGCAAATACTGTTCAGATATGAATGTGGGAGGGTAAAACATCTGAAAGAAAGAGACTCAGTGATAGAGAAAAAAACTGCTTGTCTTTCAAAGAGTTGCTTTCGACAATCAACCAATTGTTCAGAGTAACAAAACAGCCATAATTAGCAAGCCATAACAGTCAGAAGCGTCACAAGCAGTTAATGGAGATGAAAGAATCAGACAGGAAGTGAAAGGAGACAGACAGGAAGTTGGGAGAGGAAGAGGAAAAGTTATATAAAACATATCGTATGTTATGCATCTTATCTCCTCCACTAATCTCAGTGCAACTTCTGTACATCTTCACGTTAAGTGTCTGCTTGCACAGTAATAACAAAACACAAACGCACACACAGTTTCTCTGTTCGGCTTTCCTGTGTGTGTCCTGTTTCACATGGCTGAATGAGCAGTGTGTTAACCATCTAATGGGGCCAAAGGACGTGTCCACTGATCTACACTGAATACACACACACTTGCACTCCTCGCTCACACTACACCTGAATGAGCATTGAGTTAACCATCTAATGAGGCCAAAGGACGTGTCCACTGAACTGAACGCATACACACACACTGGCACATTCTCTCTCGACATCTTCCCCCTCATAATGCCCCTGTGGATCCCTTTCAGACTTTATCACAAAACCACATTTGCCATGAAACAAAACTTTAATCATAAAACCACATTTGATTTCTGCTCTGCTTTGGTTTGTGGGTGCTGTACACAACTTGAAATTAAAATGTGGCAAGTTAATAAACGACATTTATTAAGTTTTTCTTTAAAATGTTTTAATCAAAACATGATTTTGTTTTCATTTATTTTTTTACTTCGTTTTTAATATCATTTTATATCTTATTTTTTTCTCATAATACTTGAACTAAGAATGGCTTGTTCTTTAATGACATCATTTTCCAGGAAGTGACATAATGTTTAATTTGAATAGAACAGCACAGACACAATAAGTAATATTAGTTCTGCATCTTTATTTTTTTGAGTGATGTTTTATATTCCATCCAACATTCTATATGTATTTAAATATAAATACATACATTTTTATGATTAATATGTATTAAAAATTATAGATGGTTGGAAAAAATAAAATATAGAATCCTTTGTACTTGACTGTACACCTGACAATATGGCACAATACAAACCAAGATTATACATCATGGTTATAATGAGTATAATAACACAATATCATTATGCTTTTTAAAGAAGTCTTATATTATTATATAAGCATTATGAATTATATGGATTACTATAATTATATGCATAACTCAATAATGCATTATGTGAACAGTATATAGAGTCAGTCTAAGTATGTTTGTATTTGCTGTGTGACTGCATGTATAGATAAAACATACAAAGATGAAGCACCTGAGAGAGACCGGGCCATCTGAATGAAAGGGCATGAGTGGTGAGATGACTGACTCAGATTAGCTTCATATGCACTGAGACCTCTGCTGAAAGGCTCTTATCAGAATCTGCCCCCAGACTTCAGACTGACACTGAGACCTGGGCCAGACTGACCTGGGAATGGCACAGATGGACAGACAGAGAGGAGTATGAGAGAATAAGATAACAGGGTGGATGGTTGTTGAGGGATGTAGTAACAGGAGCAGCTTGGGTTACACACAGCATGTGCGTGTGTGTGTTTGTGTTGTTTTCTCACAATGTTTAGCTAAAATGAATAAAGCATAATCACGGTAAATCAGATCAAGAGCTTGAAATATTGTGTTGAAAAGACAAATACCTCTGCAGTTTTGGGGCTACTAGATAATGTTGCAGCTTTTGACTTTTGAAAATTCACTTATATGATATGCGTGAGTCATCCTGCACTATAGATTTTGTCCAATCAGATGCTCTCTAGAATTAAAATGTCCCTCCCAACCTGGCTGTAATGGACAGATCTTGGTTCAAGGCCAAAACTAAAGCCTACTGACTGGAACAAACAAGGCTTTTGATATGTCTCACCCTAACGTTCTCTTAGAATGTGAAAAATAACAACACAAACAAGAAGTGTTGTTAAAATGTGTTTTCATCAATGTGGATTCTCTATCATTTTTGTTCAAGTTTAGTGTTTTTTGTTAAATTTTAGTGTTTACTTAATACTTGGATCATTATAAGAGGACACATATATGTGTTTAATGGCATGAGTAGGGTAGGAGATCCGTGCTGACTATAAACTATCTGATTAAGCTGTCGGGCTGCAGTTGAAATCAGCTACAGCTGTGCAGTGTCTGCCTGCTGCTCCGTCTAACTGAACACTTCCCCCAACACACATACAGATACAGAATCCTGGTGATGATCTTGAGTACCTCTGTTTAATGTGTAAATGGATACCCAAAGCTGATAACTGACTTTATTCTGTGAATGTTTACTCAGATACAGCTAAAGGCAAAACTGTATCGTTCAGTCTTTCATGTCCACTAAACTTTTCTTTCAATTTAATTTAATTTAGTTTTTTAAGTTTTAAGTTTCTTTAAAAGTTTAAATTTTTCTATTTTTTTCTTTTTATTGTGAATGTGTATTTCTTTAATTGACAAAAAGAAAACAGAACAAACAAAATATTAATAACGTTATTACTGCTTTAAAAAAATAAAGCTTTAATAAAATTATTCAGATCAAAATTTCACTTTTTATTTTTATTTTATCTTATGAATACAAAGTCTATAAACAACTACAATGTATTCTAAAAGTATTACAGATTTGTCTAACAAAAACTTTTCTTTAAAGAGATGCTTCAACTTTTCAAATTTTCATACATTACATCAACATCCTAAAATGTTACAATTCTTTACCTAATGGAATAGGATTTTATGTTTGTCTACTAACTCAGACTGACTGTGGCCACTTTCCTCCTACCAATTCTTCCTCTTCGCCCCACTCTTTATATCCAGCACTAACACCTTGTGGGCCACAGAGCATTTCGGAAGGAGGTGAGGATGGATGCTTATTAGACAGAGATGCCTCACCCTTTGACCTAAACTTGTAAATGTAAATAGGAGAAATGCTCCCTCGTGCTTCTCTTCTTTAGTGATTGAGACGTTGTTAATTTTAACACAATAGCAATGCTGAGAAAGAGGGAAATAAATGTTTTCTTTGTTTCACGTTAAGCCAGAATGAACTGCATTCTAACGTTCGAAACCGTCACATGACATGAGCGAAACCCCTCCCTCCTAACCACACCGGCCCTTCCTTCCCTTCACCCACCAGGCCCTCATCAGGTCATGTCAGCTCGAGTTTGTTGCTCCTGTAGTTTTTAATTCTGTCTGATAGCTGGACAAAAGCGGAGTGGATGAGCAAAGGGGGAACCGGGGGGGCTGTGGTGCATTCTGGGTAATAATAAAGAAGTTGAGAGGGAAACAAAGGCAGTTTGTTGTTTGGTTTAGTTTTTTCTCTATAAAACCACCATTATTGCATTTTCCCCCAAAATTTTTTGTTTCTCGTTTTACATCCTCTTTTGCCGTCTAGTCCTGACTGAATGGGTGCTGGTCCCTGTGGTTTCACTTTTCCTTGCTGCCCATTCATATTACAAGAAAAATTGATGTTTTCCCAAATCCAGAAACTGTGTGAGATCAGATTTCTTGACTCTGGATTCTTTCCAGTCTCTGCTAATAGCAGAATGGCACTTAGCTTTGACCTAAGGCTCTCTGTGAATGACAGAAGCAAATGAAAAGAGAGAGAGGGGAGGGAATAAAGCAACCACACCAGCCTAAAGCGAGACCATTATTTTTGATGAATCTGGCCACTGGTATGTGCCATTTTAAAGTGTTTTGAAGGGGATGTATGCTTTACATATTAAGCGTGAGGTTGGCCAAAGCTGTTCAGAGACCATAAGGAGCCTGTAAAGGACTGTGTGAGAAACGAGAGTTGTGAAGAGAGAAAATCACTGTCTTGCGCGTGCGCGCTCATGGTTGAAAGAGCGCCCTCTGCTGACCTTTTAAAAACATCATTCGTTTTTTCAGTCTCTGGTTGCAAATTCCTTCTTTCTCTGTCTGTCTTTCCCAATTTATTAATCGATTTCAATTTAATGTACTTTATTGGCAGGACTAATATAACATGAATTGTCAAAGCAATATACCTAAAGTAGCAAATCTGTCTCATTTCTTTTTTCTGTCAAAATACTCTCGAGGAATAAATGGGCTTGCTGTTAAACAGTAGTTGTTGCAATATGTAACTAATTACTATATATCTACGGCTATATGAACTATTTAGTTCAAAATGTTACATTTTTACACTCTTAAAAATATAGATGCTTCAAAATGTTCTTCACAGTGATGTCATAGAAGAACCATTTTTGGTTCCCCAAACAACCTTTCATTCAAAGATTTCTTTTTACCTTGTATAGTTTAAAGAAACTTTTTCCATTAAAAAGAACCTTTTGTGAAGCAGAAATGTTGAAGGTTCTTTATGGCAAAAATGGTTCTTTTATGGCATTATATTAAAAAGTACTATAGCTGATGTTAAAAATGAGACAACTCTATACTCTCCTACAGCTTTATTCCCTGTCAATGCACCCTCTGAGCTTTAATACATCTTGAAGCTTAGAAAAATATCTCTATATCAGATTTGAGCCTGAGAAAAAGAAGTGGATTAACAATCGACAGCAGCTGAAAACGGATGCTTCCTGAAATAGCTACCGATGAACTTCAAGTATTTGACAGGCAGATTTGGAAAGAGTAACAAGAAGGGAAAGCTAAACCACAGAGACAATTTCATCATATGTTTTGTGCTACAGCTGCCTCTGCCAGTAACCAAGCTTAACCTGTGCAATTAGAGCGTTTTACTCTGTCTGGAGAGCCGCTTTGAAGCTGTCAGCAGCAGACGTAGATAATGAAGGGCTGTGCTTTGAACTGGTCAGATGACCATTATTTAAATTAAAAACTGTATTGCCATAACATCTTGCGACGTGAAATGATGGGTTCTGTTTAGAATCTGTATTTTATCAGACAGGCAGACAAAGATGCTGAAATTCATATGTGCAAAATGTTACATATTCTATTACACATACATGTTCTATCCAGGATCTGCTTTACTAATCTTATTGATCTAGTCGGGCTCAGACGAGCCATTGTCTTATCAATAATTACTGTAGGATGTGAACATGGGAAAATGTTGACATATAAACCTCCACAAACACAGACACACACAAAACTCTGGGTACTGAATAGATGGAGCCACAGTCATTGACTCATGGATAAAACTCTCTATACCTTAATCGACATGGGATTGTGTGTGTAATTGATTTGGGCAGAAGATCTACAAAGGAAGCAGCGCCAAAATCCATACTCATAAACCTGACTCTGTTTAGGGAAACGGGAATCTCAATATCACTCACTTTACAATAAGTCTTGTGATGTTTGAATACATTGTTTAAAATCAAAGTTTGTTCTTTGAAAGTGTACAGTATTAACACAAAATTATGTTTAAAAGAAAATTGTAATTTTAAGATCTCATCAATAAACGTTTGCTTTAAAATGTCCAACAAAACACAGCCATGAACTGCCATTTTCAATATGGATGATGAATAGAGGAACATATGGCATTGACTGATGTTGCCGTGTCGATACGGTAATCTCGCTTGCTGATATGTAACCAGTCAGATAAAGGCATGTGTGTAGATATCTTATCTCTCACTGTGAGCCAAATCAATAAACTGTCTCTCCCTCTTCGCCAGACTGTCCCTTTTCTGTTTCTCTTTTCATTTTATTCTCAACAAACTCTCTCTCTCTCTTTCCTCTTGAGTTTAACGTTTGTGAATTTTATTAATAGAATTTAAACCTTTTATTTGTTACTATTTACTGCTTTTCTAAGAAAATGTTACATTTGCCATATTTGTGACTGAATACTGTAACTCAATATTTTTGAAAAAGGCAACAATGTCTTTGAAATCCACACTACATTCTCAAAATCTAATTTTGAGATTAGATGGATCAAAGTTTTCATTGCCAAAAAAAGACAACGTGTGTTTATTGCTGTAAATGATAGATTATATGATATATTTTGACATACAGTACTCTATATGTTCTATAATAATACTGCAATGCATGATTTTATGTACAGAAATGAATCATTATATTAATACTACACTTTATTATTTTGCACATAAAAATTGGTTGCCTTCCTAAATAAACATTGATTTCAATTATTGAAAAGGCCTTTCAGAGATATCAAGAGATATATTTTCTTTACATTATGTAGAATGATTGTATGTAGAAAGCAAATAAATGAAAGAATGAATTTACTTTCACTGGGTCACAATTTTTCATCAGAAAAAAAACTTTTTAAACATCTCATTTCCAATATCAACTGAATATTTGCCTGCTCATTACATGACTTTTCAGTAAAGTGAGAGGACCTGCTGAAATTATGAGGAAAAGTTATATTATAATTACCCCTCAACATTATAATAGAAGATTTCTCCCAAAAAAAGCCTCACAGCAGCCGACTGACCTGTTTCACATTTGTGGGATTCATATCACACACACTATTGTGTCGGCCCTTTTAAAGTAATGAAGCATGTGATGAGTGACACTTCATTACTGCCTAAAAACCCAGTGATCATTTCTTTTGTCCAGCGTGGAAACGAAACGCTTTCCCTTCAGCTGAACTGCCTGAACTCTCTCTCTCTCTCTCTCTCTCTCTCTCTCTCTCTCTCTCTCTCTCTCTCTCTCTCTCTCTCTCTCTCTCTCTCTCTCTCTCTCTCTCTCTCTCTCTCTCTCTCTCTCTCTCCAGGGTAAAGTTAAGACTAGCTGAAACATACAGCAGATTTCTCTTATACTCTGCCTCATTATGATAAGATACTTTGTGTGGATAAGACCTATATATGGATCTTATCTTTATTATACAGCTTGGCGTATCCCCTCCCCATAATCGATTGATGGCTCTCGTAAATTCCTCCCGTGTGATTGCATTAAGACAAACAAGGGTGTGCGTCTTCAAGCTGAACAATAAAACATTTTGTGGCTCTTTGAACCGCTGCCGTAGTGTACGCAGGGATACTGACCCGTCAGTTATTTTGCTTCTGTGTTGGTAAAAACAAACAAAAAGCAATTTCTAAAAAGGATCAAAGTTTAAATAGAGCAGATAAGATAAGCGTTTAAATTCATGTATGATTAGATGCTGATTAGATGTATTAAAAGCAAAGACATGAAGACATAAAGCAGAAGTTACACTACTAACTATAAGGAATAATTGTAATAAGAAACATTTTACTTTTCTGTCTGTATCTATAATCTGTCTGTTCTTTTGTAGCAGGTGGAGAATTCTGCTTGCACAGACCCGATGTGGCCTCTCTGAGTGCATTGTGCATTACAGTAAGTTATTACATTTATTGAATGTTACAATTATCCCTGCTCTATACACCACAGGGTTGTAAACCCCTTGTTTCTAAAAGTGCATTGGACACCATATTTATGTCTAGCTGGACTTTCCTTGTCTTTCTGTAATGGCTAGAAAGCAGGAGAGAAAGAAGAGGGGATATTGACAGGCTTTTGTTGAGTGCTGGCACCAGGTTTATTAGATTAAGACAGACAGACTGTGATAGAACAGTCAGTAAAATATGATTAACCGGTGATCAGTGCTGGCTCATGAAAATGTGCTAAAGTCAAAGAGACCCATTGAGGAGATGTCTTCAGATCTAAGAGATTAGCCAAATGCTGATGTTACACGTAATTTGATTCGAGACAGAGAGAGAGAGAGAGAGAGAGATTGGCAAATACTTTAAATGTTTTAGCGTCATTGTAGTTGTGATCTAAATGCCAATACAGATTATTCTAGTGCTTAACAGACATATTGGTGTATTGCATGTGTGTATACCGTCAGCTCACATTATTTACAAATCACCATGACCTACATACAATGCAGGAAAATAATCAATGTGAGTAATGAAACTCAGATAAATCATAAGAAAGTTGTTTCAGTCTGTGATAAAATCATGTAAACAATGACTCAACCATTCAGCTAAATTCAGCCATGCAGGGAGGATACTCAGTTTATTTTGGTTTTGTTGTTAATCTTTTGTTCTGAACATAGACATCCAATATTAGTATAATAATCAGTGACAATCAGTCACAAATTATGAATTACAAACATTGTAATATCTGATAACAAGTTTATTCAACCATTACACTGTACACGATGCCAGGAGGTAAAGTAGAATTTGTGAAGGTTTGTGAAAATAAAAGGCATTCTAGTAATAGTCTCAGAGTAGATAACATACTGTATTAAAGTATGTTAAATGAGTGTTATTTCATTTTAATGTGGTATGCCATAACAATATTTAATTCAGTGAGACACCGCAGTAGTCTGTATAGTGTATTGTAGCAGATAGAATAAGATACACCCTAAGTACACAACCATGCACTAAAGCTCCAACCAGACTGACTCCTCTCTGGAAGAATCCTGGCTCCTTTTCAATAATCTGGGTCTATAAATTAATTCTTATTGTTGGGGAGTAGCATTGCATAAACTCTCTCTCTCACTAATGTAGTTCTTACACTCACACAGCTGTTGCCCTCACAATGTACCCACAGGTCTTCCAACCTACTTTGTCAGTCACTGTCATTTGCAACTGTCCCTATCATCCATAATCTGTGTAAAATATTATGTACAATTGTTTATATTATTTGTTGTTGTTTTTACAGACTGAGTCTGAAGACTGGAAGCCTGGGATTCTTTAGTCTCCAAGCAAGACAACAAAAATATCACTGGAGTACCCGGTAATAGGTAACAAAGAAGTAATCTAAGTAAGTAAATTAATGATTATTATTCCAATATTATTATTTCAATGAATATAATATTTGACACAACATTTCAAACATCTGCTGTTCTTTAAGCATGTAGATATTTGTCAGCTTTACTATTCATCTTACCAATTTTGCATATTGTTTAGCATCTACAGTTCATGGAGATATGAATGAATTTCAGTTTTTTCATTACTTATGTAAATTTATGTTGTCAGTTTTGTTGTTGATAATTTCCAATGTAAAATTAGACTCCTGAAGCAAAGCCATTTGAGAACTTCTGCCGTATCAGACATGACAACACAGGGCAAATACAGGGACAGTTAACAGCTGTGTAAATCGTAGCCCCACAAAAAGGCCTTTTACAAAACGCTTGTATGTGCATATATGTGCGCCGGAAAGGAAATAAAAGAGCACTTAGTGCTCTTTCGTACTAATGGATGGATATTTGGTGTGGTTTAAGGAAAAGCTTCCATTTCGACTAATGAACCCGGGTCATGTAAATATTTGGACTCTGATCCAAACGATATCCAGACATGTATAGATCTCCACAAAAGCCCTTACTATCACACAAACCCACCTCTTCCAACAGCAACCTAAAAAATATAAACAAAGTTCACTAGATCCCTCATACTTTCATCAATATATGAAAAGTAAACTGTTTATAAAAGTAATTTTAAAACGATTTATTTTAGTAAGACACTAACCATATATAATTCTTAACAGATCAGTTGTTCACATGCATTCCAATTAAAGTTTAATGACATTTGAATGTAAATTATTAATTATTAATCTGTTTTTATGCAGTTTTTATCCATTTTATATTATAATATTTACATATTAGAATTAAGATGTTGTAATAACGTTTGTTTTTCGTTAGTAATGAACCTAAATTTATGTAAGATCTCATTCATCCCATTATGAAAAATGATTAAGGCTTTTCTTGGCATTGACGTGTGTGAGAGTATATGTGTGTGGGAGTCGGTGTTTTATCAGGAGATCGGATAGCACAGAGTGGGTTAGTCAGTGTGTAACAGAAGGTCTCTGTTGGTCTGAGGTTCCTGTCGCCTAAGTCTTGTGTCTCCAAACGCTCTGGGGAGAACAAGAATCTCCTGCAACTGCTGCTTCTAATCTAGTCACTAACCGCACAATACATACACACACATACATGCACAGCATGTCGGGGCTGGTCTGGACGCCCAGTAGCCAGAGAGCTTCCTCATGTCTTATCTCCTCCATCAGTCTTCTCTTCAAAGCAGCTTCTGCTTTAGATAGGCTGGATCAGAGGCAGGGGGCTTTAGAGACTGCCGGGCATCGTTGAACTGAGGTCATTGCATAATTGCATAACATTTATAATACAGCCAAATACAAATGTATACAGTGTACATCATTGTACTTTTAGTGATTGCTGTGAATCTTTTGTCATGGTTCTGTTCATGTTAAAATCGGTTTGATGTTGCAGTTCATGGCGTGCTGTGTGTTCGTGTTTCTGCGTGACATGAAAGAGATAAGACAGAATGGAGCCATAGATTAGATACAAGAGGAAAAGAGTTAAAAAGACAAAATATTCAGACATGTAGGGTTGGCAGGGATCTGCTGTCATGATGGACAGAAAATAAGAGCATCTTTTGTCTCCTGTAATTAGGATATAAAGCTTGTGTTTGTATCTAGGATACTTTTGATATCAATATCTTTGCTCATATTTCGTAATTCATTACTGGTTTTGTAATGAAAACCATAAGTGCAGAGCAAATCTCTGTGATCGGAGTTGAATCTAACATCTAATGTATAAGCCCTTATGGAATGGTTATGCATAGCATGTCACAGCGGTATGTAACGTAGTATTAATCTGCCTGTATCATGTGTTCACAGTGTGACTGCCCATGTGATAACACGCATACTGTCTGTCTCGTATCTTTGAGGTCATGTGTTTCCCTGCCGTTCATGGTGTGTGGGTCACACATAGGTAATGGTACATCCCGTTACCGCTTGATGATGTTAGACACATATGTGTTTGGAAATCTAAAGCATCCGAAAGCTACTTGAAACATTTTTAATTTAAAGACAGTTTAGTTCATTTGTGTGTGTGGGTTATGGCAATAGGACAATAATTTTTCTTCTTTTTCTTCTTTTCATTATGTCACGCAGTAGTGTTTGCTTTGCAGTACATCTGTAGCTATCACAAAGTGTAAAGACACAGAGTTGTTTTGTTTTAAGGATTATTATTTTGATATTATATTGCAGGAATATAAAAAAAAACTTTGGTTAGGTAAAGTACTTTTGGTAAACCAAAATATTGTGAGAATGTCTCGATTTAATTTTTGTTTTATTTCAGTCAGTGGTCAGATTATAACTCTTAGACATATTATTATCTTAATGTTAATAAAGTTTCTTAAAAAGTTACAGGCCACTTATGAGTAATTTTGACTTTCTACTTGCATTTAATGCTTGACACACATTCTGTTTGGACGGTGACAAATGCACAAATGAAAATGGAAAAATAAATGCCATTCAGATTGTTTTTGTCCCCTCTACTTTAGCATCTGATGAAGAGCTTTCTTCTTGTGTTAATCAGAACAGAGGACTACAGAATTGCTGCTGAAAAGGTTTGCGGTGGAAGTAAACGTTCTTTTTGTAGCATTAGTTCGTTTTAATAAAAGAGGGCTGTGTTGGCTTACTTTTACTCTATTTAGCGGAGGAAAAGTTTTACAAGCTTGTTGGAGTTGGAATGTAAAAGCAATGACATGAAACAGATCGGTAGACAAGAACATAAATCTGGCCGTCATCCATTTTGTCAACGTTGTGTGTGTTTATGTATTGAGTCTTTGTGGGTGTACTGTTTAATGAGTCACTCACTTTAATAACATAACGTTGCTTCCATTAAATGTCATTTCCTTTCCTCAAACACACTTTACGACATCATTACTAATATGTAAATTAGCTCATAAAAACTGAACCAGATCTCTCTCTCTCTCTCTCTCTCTCTCTCTCTCTCTCTCTCTCTCTCTCTCTCTCTCTCTCTCTCTCTCTCTCTCTCTCTCTCTCTCTCTCTCTCTCTCTCTCTCTCTCTCTCTCTCTCTCTCTCTCTCTCTCTCTCTCTCTGTGGAAGAAATAAAGAGCATGTTGTCAGTATCTGTTCGATGTAGATGTTTGTGACTTTGACTTCCATTTATTCAAGGCAGTGAGTCAGAGGATTATGAGCACATTGATTGTTGTCTAATGGCTTCACTGTCTCTCTTTGGCAATCTTGACTGTTTTATTCCACCCACGTAAAGTTGGGACACACACGCACTGAATTACATTTTTGTATGCATAACTATCATCCTTCTCTCTCACACACAAACACATACAAAAACAGGCACAGTCCTGTTATATCTATCAGAGGTATTTAAAATATTGTTCTCTATGTTCGAAACTATCCTCACAAATGGCACAATTTGTTAAAAACGAACTTCTGCAGACATTTTAAATGGTCGATTGGAAATTATTTATTCATTAATTTAATTATAATTCTTTACAGATACATTCTTCACATACATTCAAATTGTTTTATGACATTTGAACATACATTAAGTATTTGTTTGCATAATAATGATTATTTTTATTGTTAATGAAAGTTTTTAAAGATCTTACACATTCTTATCATATCCTTAAAATGTGTTGAAAAGTGCTTTTATTGTAACTTGGAAATAAATGAAATAATTTTTCTTATTATCATATCCTTAAAATGTGTTGAAAAGTGCTTTTATTGTAACTTGGAAATAAATGAAATAATTTTTCTTATTATCATATCCTTAAAATGTGTTGAAAAGTGCTTTTATTGTAACTTGGAAATAAATGAAATAATTTTTTGCTTTATGTTTTTGCTTAATTTTTAATATTTTGCTACACATTAAAACTATGAGTCTGACAATAAAAGTTTACCCAAAAATGCTCTTGTCCATACAATAAAAGTGGATAGTCAGGGACAAAAGGGATCAAATTCACAATAAATCAATATAAATATAGTTCTTTTTGATCATTTTGACTGTATTTCAAGTCTCCATAAATCTTATGATAGCTTTTTTATAAAAAGTCACCATTCACTTTTAATGTATGGTAAAAGCAAGACATTCTCTGACATTCTGCTATTAATAACTCCTCTTGTGTTCCATGGAAGAAAAATGCATGAGAGTAAATGATTTTTGGGTGAACCTATCCCTTTAAGACCTTGTTTCTTCCTCACTCACTTCCTTTCTCCGTATCTGTCTTTGCCGTTTCCTTTTTAAAATGTCTTTTTTTTTTTCTTCAAAGAATGAGAAGGTCTTTCTTCTTTATCTTGATTTCCTTTTCTGTTTACATCTTTTCAATTGAATCTCCCCCCGTGGCTGTTGCTGTCTGTCTCCTCAGTGTGCTGATTAGTGCTGACACTGATGTCCTCATTAGATTAAGAGACAGGGGGCCATGATCTCATTGCTACTGCAATAATTACAGCTCTCTCCTGCAGTCCAATAACCCCTGAACCCTTCAGGAATTTTCACACACACACGCAGCAGAACAGCCATGCACACACGTACAGCCATTAGTCGTTGTGGCGAAGCCGATTGGCACCAGAATTAGGGTGGAGACGGGGGGCATTCTCAGGCGGACTTAACAGGCTGTCTAAATAGAGAGCAGCCGTGCCATCTTTTTCTCTGCCTCTTCCTCTTGCTCTTTCTGGCTGAATGATGTGCAGGCAGAGGAAGTTTGTGGTGGTAAATAGCCGCGCTCCTCTCAGACGCACAGACGTCAGCGTGGCTTGGACGCTCGCTCTGGAATGCTGGGAATTATAGCCTGTGTGGGGTTCTATTGCTTTGAGCAGTGTACTTCTTTTTAGTTTGTGTGTGTGTGTGTGATTGCTAGGCATATGGTTTTGTGTTTAAGTTTCCGTTCATTGCCAGTCTCCCGCTTTTATGAATGAATGAAGTTTATTCTGGGAAGTAGGAACGGCCAGTCTTTCATGTCTGTGCAGTAGATTTTCATTGATATGTAAGTGGTGCTTTTCCTCTGTCCCATTCCTGCTATAACACGGACTGATGACACAGAAGCACATACAGACTGACGTGTTGGTGACTAGTTATCTGCAGATCATTTCTTCAATTATATTTTAGATATGGAGAGTAGAATTTCATGCACTCCAGTCCTTTTTTATACAATGGAAAAAATTTTATCCTCATCAGTATATTTGTCTTTTTGTTTCCATTTGAGAAAGTCAATGTTAAAATTAGTTCTTGTTCAGTGTTTAATGTATTAAAATCTTATTTGGATGAGGTAAAAATCTATTGAGTGACATTTCAAATTAAAAATTCTTTTTTTTTCATGGGAATTTTTGTTCAACCAGTGTCAACAAGAGTGTGTAGAAAGAATTTTTTTTCTGTAATTCAGTAAGATTCAGATTCAATCACTAATTGGTCAATTTTATTAGAACCCTATAAAATTAGATTATTGAATGATCTATTATTAATTGTGCAATTTACACCTAAAAGCATAAGTGCACTTTTAATAATTAAGGTGCTTCATGATGCCATAGAAGAACTAAGAACTTCATAATGCAAAAGAAGAACTTAAGTGAAGGACTTCACAATGCCATAGAAGGACCTAAACGATTCCATTTAAAACCTGTAACATCCACAGTTCCTTTTATTTTCACAAAAGGTTCTTTGTAGTGAGATTCTTTAGACTATAAAAAAAGTTTTTTACAAAAACTACTTTGTCTGAATGGTTCAGTGGGGAAGCAAAACAGGTTCTTCTATGGCATTGCTGTGAAGAACCTTGCACCTTTATTTTTAAGACTGTAAATTGGTCTCTTGCAGATTTAATGAAGTGTAAAGAATTTTGAAACTTATTTTAAGCATACTGTAAACCTCACTTTATTCATTATTTTTGTATGAAACATATTATACCGCCTGCAGATCTTGCACAATATAGCCTATTATTAATCCTGCATGAAAGCATACACATTTGTTTTTATTTCCAGTTAATAGTGACCTGTTTTCACCCAGCCTCTGCTTCATTCATCTCCATCAGCTTAAATGAGCTGATCTCCGCCTTAATGAGTGGAGGTGTTTACTTCCTCTCACCCTGCCAAGTCAAACAGAGAAGAACATGACCAGCATGTAACACTTTCTTTCACATTTCTCTGCTTTAGGACCGAGGGTTCAAGCCAAACCCCCATTCCCATGATGTGGTGTGAAAATGTGAACTTCCGAAGAAATTTAATGTCACCCTGGAGTTTTTCTTTGTCCAGTATCTTCGCTGTATTTTTAGTAAGTGCACAGTTGACAAGGTTAATCAGATTCATTTTTAAGGATTACATGTTTTTTGGGTTTAATTTTAAATAATAATTTGTATGATTATGATTAATTAATTATGACACTTAAATAAATAATCATTCTCTAGACCTGTATATGCATTTTATAATGGCTTTTTACATTTACTTTAGACCAGTGACAGACCATTCTGTAATCGCTCTTACAGCACTCGACTGCCAATTCAGTCTTTCAATGATATATTTTTTAATAATCCCTGTTCTCCTCTGGTGAAAAAGATGGTAAACGACCATACAAAGTTTATATCTGTTTAGGGATATATCTTATTTTATGTTCAAACACCAAATGTGCCTGTTAAAAGTATTTTGGTCTACACTTTCACAATCTGAAGAATTACTTTCTTATTCACCACACACCAACCATCAATCATCACCCCGTTACCACTCAAACAGAAATATGTATTCAGTTTTGAGGACTTATAAGGACAAGTTTGGACTGTCTTTTTTGATAATTTATGCTTTTTTCACATTTGCTTCCAAAAGATGTCTTGCCTGAGAAAAACATATTTGTGTATATAATCCACAGAGAAAGGTCAGAGACGGGAGACGCTGAGATCATTTGGAAAGGAAATAAAACTAAGCAGTGCAAAATCGTGACAGGGATAGATTGAAGGAAAAGGTGAAAAATTAGGTTGAGTAGATAGGAAGAGGAAAATAAGAATGAGCGATGTTGTTGTTTCATCATGAGCTTGATTCACCAGAACACTTCTATCTACAGTCTGTGAGACAAATGATCCTCTAAATCCACTATCTGTGGAAATGTCCAGACTTTGTGTGTGAGATATTTCCAATGCTGCATCTGGCAGGTGTGTTATCATAATGTTTTGTGATAGCACTGCACAGCCTTGACAAGCTTGGAGCCAAGATACATGTTATATATTACCAGTGTCTGATAAACACATACACACAACTCAGAGATAGATCTTACTTCCCATAGACTGTGTGTGTGTGTTAAATGATGTTTGTTTAAAAATGTAAAAATGCAGAAAGGTTTGTGTGAGGGTTTGTTAGAGAGAGAGAGAGAGAGAGAGAGAGAGAGAGAGAGAGAGAGAGAGAGAGAGAGAGAGAGAGAGAGAGAGAGAGAGAGAGAGAGAGAGAGAGAGAGAGAGAGAGAGAGAGATGTCAGTGATACAATGAAAGATTAATAATAGATGACCTTCTGTCTTTAATTTCCATGTGACCTTTTAAAAACACAAAAATTAATTCAAAACTGTCAAGAGTGTGAGTTGAGCATTTAGAATAGCTCATTCAATAAATAATATTTTTGTAAGAAATGGACAGATGCAGCCATATGAATGGATTATTTAGAATGACCCTGTAAACTGCTCTAATGCCATTATATACAGACTGGCACCTTTTGTGGTCCAGTGTTTCTCAAGGCTAAAGATCTCTGGGAAAGGCAGTGACAGGCGGTTTTGGGTCACTCTGGCATCTTTTCGGTTCACAGGCCTTACAATGGTTTAAGTTGGCTCAGGTTGAGCAGTGACATTAGTGAAAACTGTTTCCTTAGCCCGTTACCGGTAATCAAACTAAATTACATGACTACTTCTATGAGGTCCAAGAAAAGCAGCGAGGGCAATTTAGGTTTAGGTTTAGTGGGTTTAACTTAAAAGGACTTTAAAACCAAAGACAGCGGTGTACATAGCTGCAGTGTTGTTATACACTCTGATTAATTTCCAGTTGCCTTGAGTCATTTGTAATTATTGCATTTATTCAAACGTGAATTAGTTCATGATGTTTTGGGAACTGAACTGAAAGACATTTAACCCTAAAAAGCTGTGTCTTAATGCGCAGAAAATACATTTTTAATTGTTTTCTTTTAAACTTAATTTTGAAAAATCCAAATTAGTATAATGGTAATGGCTTCATAAATGCTTATAATGGATTATTTGTAGCCCGGGTATGCTTGCACTACAATAAAAATGAAAATCATTTTATATGATATGTTTAAGAAAAGAACCAAATGTGTAAAAATAAACACAAAAAATGGATTAGTGTTAGTATTTCTTTAGCTTGGTTGGTTAGCAATGCAAAAGGTCATGGGTTTGTTTTTCAGAGAACAAAAAACTATTTAAATGTATATATTGTATGCAGTGTAAGTCGCTTTATCTAAAGTAATTTTTATTATTTACTACATAAAATCATTTCATACATTCTGTTAAAATATATAAAATAACCTTGATGTCTTTAATATTGACTGAGTAATGACATGTCAAACATTGAAATCATATTGATATTTAAAGGTAAAATAAAACTTTAATGCTTGTTTTCTCATATTTTTTTTTAGACTTCATCCTGGTTTTTACAGACATGGTCACAAATCTACTGCAAATATAATATCAGTATGATTATAGAGAATGCATAAATCTTGAATTCGGACCATGTACCATTGTTGAAGTTGAATGTTTAACACTGAACAGCATCAACCTCAGTTTATAGCCAACCTAGTCTTAGTTTAGATACAAATCTTTGCGGTTTGAGTCTGACATGGATCCGTCTCTGTCCCAGATTCCAGAAGGTTAAAGAGTTTCTTTGAGTGTGGCCAGACTTCTCATTTTAGCCTGAAGATGAAATATGAGAGCAGCTTACATGACTGTATATAAACCAGCTTTTTTGTTTTTGAACTCGCACAGTTTCCAGAAGTGTAGAGACAGGCCAAATAAACCTACAGTAATTGGATTTAGAGTAGTACAACGCTACCATTAGCATGCTTTCTGATTAGCATGAAGCTAATTACTGGTTGAAAAGAGACTCGGAAGGAGTTTGGTACCGTGAGCACGTCCATTTTAATTTAGGCTTCACGCTGAGAGAATATGACTTGCAGACACCAATTTTCAAATTGAAGCCAGGTTAAAGTACACTGAATTACAGGGTAGTCTGCATGCTTATAATGTTATGTTGAAAAGCTTTTTTTGTGTACATTCAAGTACCCACACTTAACAACTGCCTCATTTTCAACATCTATTTTCAGCTCCTAAGTGCAATTAAACAGCATTGATACTTGAAGGACCCAACAGAACCATTTGATCCCAAATGGATTGAGACACAGTCAGTAGTGGAAGCGGAGCCCCAATCACAGGCTGTAATTTCAGCACATTTATCTCATTTCCTGCACGCTTTGTCTTTCCCTGGAATAATGGGGTAAGTAATTGAAATAGACTCCAGATAATGGGGAATTTTGACCCTGCCGTTCCCTCGGAAGGCTGGGCGGTTTGCGGCGACAAGGGAGAAAACGTGGGCAGTCTGTGGTTCCTTACACAAGTGACTTGGAGTCGGGAAATAGGCTAAAATTGTATCCCAGCGCTGCCTGCGCTCTGATTGCATTTTAAATACTTCTGAATAGGAAACAAACCAGTACATGTCTAACATTTATGCATTTGGCAGACCTTTTATCCAAAGCAACTTACATTTACTTTAATCTATGTGTGGATTTAGAATCGCAAACTTTGCACTGCTTTGCTTGAGATAAATGTACTAAATGACAAAGATTACACCAATGTCAACATTACGTTTGCACAATTAGCAGGAAATTGTACAGTGATAGTGTAAAACAGATACACTGTTTGCTATGATGTCACAGATATTAGATGCAATGAAAATACTGTATACACATGTTGGAACTCTAAATTAGATTTTTAGGCATCAATAGTATTTTCACTCGCTCCTTTCGTTTTTAAATTAAAAGTAATGTATACATTTATTTACATATTTTAGTAGTTTGTTTCCTTGAAATTGTTTTTCAAGGAAACAAACTACTAAAACTACCATGACATTGCACCACCCAACCTAATCTCATGGAAAATCATAATGTACAAGGTGGCGAATTCGTATGAATTTGTACAATGTGACAAAAACAATGATAAAGGCCCACCCCTAATCCTAACATCACTGTGGAGAAGCAAAACATACTGAAGCGTACAAATGAGATTGTAAAAATTAGATTTACGAATGATCCATCTCGTAAAATACATACGAATTCCTGTGAGATTGTGTTGGTCCACCAGCTGAGCAACAGGAGAACATTTAAGATGACAAAGTGAGGAGTCATAAAGTATTATCTCTAAAATGGACTTTTTACCCCAACACACTCACATTTCCTCCTAAACTTCCTGAGAATCACAGAGATCCAATTTCAGTACTGTTATTGTGTGGATGAGGCCATTTATCCGCATATAGCCTATAAACATCACATTGAAACGCAAACATTTCCTCCCACTGTATTTAATGAGAGTTGAGTTTTGGAATGGTTTACTTGATGGGAAACACAACCATGCAATTACAGCTCGCAGGCTGAAATGAGTGTAACCCTAACCTTGGCTGTACTCTGTCATACAGGTCAAGTTGTCTGCATTCATTTACATTATAGGTTGATTGTGTGTATTTACATGTGTATGTATGTGTGTGTATATATCTTGTTGGTCGTCGCTAAATAAGCCGTCAGTGTGCCGCTGTCATTTTTGGTGCTTGGCTAAGTAATTTTCTCTCTCTCTCTTAAAGCCATATGTTATTTTTGGATGAATAGCCCTACACTCGGCCACAATAGAAAAGCCAGAACACTCTTAATCCTGTAAGTATCCCTGTGATTTTAACTAATCCATTTGTATGCTGGAAAAATGTACCTTCTGTCATAGCATTACTTTTAACAGCGTATCTCTTTACATTTCTCTGCATTTGTTTTCTTTTTCACATACCACCAGACCACTTCCATGAATTAGATTCAAACTATCGATGGTCAGACATCATCAAAGGAGATCTCTACGAAGATGAAACTGATAATGTTGCTGTCGGTTGCTGCTTTTTCATGGTGGTTGTTGAAGCACTTTTCTATTGAGCCCATTGAAACGTGAAGGACAGGCCTTGAGTTGTGACCAGTATCTGAGCTGTTTGTCACCGTCAAGATAACATCTTAGAATTAGAGCAAGTGCCGTAGATTTGGGAAGAGAAACGGCAATGAGCAATACCAATAAACGTTACATATTAGCTAAGAAGTTGAAGCATTATTCAAGGTGTATTCAATATTTTTTCTTAATAAACATTCACTGCTAATGAAATAATTAATATTTAAAATAGCTGTTAACTGTCACCAGTTTTTTCACTATTTACTTTGTTATTTCATAGTTGAATTCTAATCTAATCATGACAAACTATATATTGATGGAAAGATCCAAGACTTTAATAATTAGATCTAATAAGTATTTTACAAATTTTCATAACAATAACGTAAAATAAGAAATGTTAATGTTATTTTAAAAAATACCTTAAATTAAAAATATATATATAAATAAATAAATAAAATATTTAAAATTGGAACAATTGTAGTTCAGATTTTTATGTGTATGCTTAATATGTGCAGTAACAGTTATCACGTTAAACTATTAAACTGATTTTGCCAAGTGAGAGATGTTCTTGGGTTAACGTAGTTTGTTGACTCTGGAACAACATTTGTGCAGAAAAACTTTTCCTGCACCAAAACTTAACCATAACCGTAACCTTCCCTAAAATCGAGAGGAAATGAAATCTAAACTTCACATGAACTGTAAAATTTTCCCTCAAATCTGATTGGTTGATTAGAAAACATCCCAGAGTCAACAATGACATTGACCCAAAAACATCTCTCACTTCAGTTCATATAAATTAATGTAAACTTAAAATAAGTTTCAAATCACATACACTTACATGAAATGAAAAATAAATTATATCAATAAAAATGTATAAAAGCAGTTTTATTTTGCAAAACCTGAGGCGCCATGTTAAGATCACATTATGAGCCGAATAATACACTTATTAATGTATACTCTTAATAATCCTCAACTTTTTGGATTCTTGTGCGTATAGAATGAATAAATGATGGGATATTTTAAACATTTCTGAATGCACTTTTAAAATAAGTGATTGTTTCAGACAGTTACCACAGGCCAGGTCTAGACCTGTTCTCTCTCGTCCTCTTTATCTATCTCTCTCTGTACTTTTGATTTCTTCCCCGGTTAGTCCGCTGGCTGAGAGCGAGCAGTCTGAGGGTGTTCTTGGCATAAACAGGGGAAGTGCATGATTTGCTGGGGGGTTTGGAGTAGGTAGAGCATCACTGTCCGTCCAACCTAATTACCCTGAAAACAAACAGCAGTGAAAGTAGGCCAGTTACACTTACTACAAGAAGAAGTTTGGCTCTGTATATTTCCATTTGCATGTGTGTGATCACAAAAGCATTCTTTGTGTTTGTGCGTGTGTTTATTATACTTGATCATTTTGTATGTTCTGACCCAGTTTTTGTAAACATACCTGAAAATGACTTTTTGTTTTTCCAGGTAAAGATGGGTGAGCTTACAATTCTCCAAAAGTATCTTGAGTTATGATTTGTATGTCTAAGAGTTTTTTTCATTAACACGAAACTAAGGCCTTGTCCACACTAATACATTTTTTATTTCATTCGTTAACATTTGAACATTTTTGTTTGAAAACATTTTTGACAAACAAAAACAAAGCTTTTTGAAAATGCCCTCCAATTGCATGAATTTGAAAACTGTGTACTATGAAAACAGAGGCCTACGAAAACGATTTTGTCACATGACGCAGTTGTTCTGGCTGCTTACTAGTTTGATAGCTTTGCTCGATATTAAAGTCACTTTGTACATACTTCATATTGCATATTTTCAAAGAAGAGTCCAGGTTGTAGTCCTCGTCTAAATCATGATTAGTGCTGTCTCTGATACCAGGATCTGAGATGGGTAGAAGCAGGCATGTTTTAGGATATCTCCCCAACACCCCAGCCATCCACTCGAGACAATCTCTGTCTCGATTCACTTTCTCCTGTGCCCTCTTCACGTCTGTCTCTCTCCATTTTCGCTTTTATTCTCTCTTTCTAGGATAAGTATTACAGTTAATCAGATTATCACTCTTCTCTCTGAAAGATGCCAGTAGTCAGGCAGATAAAAGGGCAGCACAGAGTCCCCAGGGGTCCTGACCGACAGGGATCAAAGGGGGTGCTGATTAGCCAAAGCAATGTCGCTTTGATACCAGAAAAAAGTGAGATAGACAGAAAGAGAGATTTCAGATGGATGACACCGTTTCATCCCATGTGTCAGCAGATGTCTTGGTTTACCTGCTTCAGAGATCTCTTTGTCTTCTCTGTGGTAGGTCATAGCGCGCTATTATTCTCTTCTGTAACAGCAGCAAAAGACACTCTTGATCTATTGACACTATTGTTCAATTAATTTGTGTGTGTGTGGTATGTACATATGATAGTTACTGTTACCTCACTCTGCCTTGAGTCTTGTTTAGGGTTAACAGGTCAAAGTTCATCCTTCCCTGATAAACTAAATACCATTAGTCTGATTGTGATTGACTGGGAGAGCTTGGCAGGAAACAGTGGATAAAGTCCAGAGTGAGAATATAATCCTCTCACACACATAAATCATGCATTCACTGCGGCACACAGGTGATCTTTGGATCTTTGCACCACCCATAGGTTTGGAAAGCAATTGCACTTACACCCGCCACAAGACACCCGCAACACACACAAAAACACATAAAAGATATATTTTTCAGTTGTTCATGTAATGAATCTGCCACAGATATGTTATAATGACGCATAGCTGGATGCGTTTCTGTGTTATCTGGTAGTGTGGAGGGGTGTAGGGGAGCTGGAAAGTGTGGCTGAGATAGGGACCACTCTCCTGGGCTTTTAGGGTTTAACCCTGGGTGTGAATGAGATAAAATACACTGTGACATACGTGTTCCTGTAACTCAATTAGTGCAAAGGTTGTGGGTTTGAATCCAACCAAAATGCATATTGAAGACAACCATTAGGTTGCTATGTGACAAATACACAAAACACACACACACATCAACGAAAGCCCTAATAAGTTGCAGAAAACACATTACATAACGTCTAAGACCCCAAAGAGCACAAACCGCACACGTGGGCATATTCAAACACTGACCCTTAGAAAGGTTTTAGGACATTTTATGAGCACTCTCCCAAGATTACATGCTTGTGACACACCCTGTTGAGACATGTGCCCTGAACGTTTAAAGAATGAAGGTTTACACACACACACACACATGCTAAGCAGAAAGTAAACACAGCCCGACTATCCTTGAGCGTTTGTTTGTGGCAGCTCTTAAAGTGATGACGTTTATTGGTGTGGTTTATTCTTTCACTGAGCTTTTAGCAAAGTTTGAATCGAGCATCTGTTCCTTTAATCTCTGTCTGTGTTTGTTTATGTGGCTCTTCATTGTCATGTAAGCAATGTAAATTGTATATGGACTTCCTTTCATACTGCCTCAACTCTTCTTTGTTGCTTATAGGGTTAGTTTACCCAAAAGTTGTTTCTTAGACCAGCTGGTGAATGGTTATAATAGCAACACCAAGTTCATTGTCAAATTCACTATCCTAACTACAGTTTTTACATTTAATATTTAAACATTTTAAAATCTTTTTTATTTTACATATTTTTTTAATTAACATTTTTTATTATTATTTTTTGTTTATGTTTGTTGTTATGAAAATTTGTCAAATATTTATTCTTGAGTCTTAGACCTTTCTATCAATATATAGTTGAATAACTATGAATGTATAACTGAAATATTAAAGTAAATAGTAAAATAACATAAACGTTCTTCCTGTGGAACGGTGACAGTTAACAGGTTTTAATAAATCTACACACAATTCTTTTTTTCCATATAATGACCGTTTATAATAACTTCTGAACTCCAACAAAGCAAAAACAATATTCTGTATGCATATTAGTATATGTACATTGTGCAAAAAACTGCAACCATATTTTAAAACTTAATAAAATGTACAAGATTATATTCCCATTGGGTGTTTTTGCGTTTTTCCATGTTATGTTGTAGTTTTGTGTGCGTTATATGTGTTTGTGTGTTTTGTCTTATAGTCTTTTAAGGCCTGCAGGTTTCACCTTTAACCTCTGTCCTTTGTTCCCTCTCTCCAGTGTGCAGAATGAAAGAGATCAACATGTCTCTCCCACCGATTATCCCTATCTCTCCGACTGTGCCAAAGTGACTGTGTAGATTTGGGTTCTTTTGTGAGATTAACAAAACATTGGTTTAATGTAATCGCATGTAGCTCAGCCTCGGTGTGTTCATAGCTCACAAGCAGGCCATCTGCACCCATTGCCCTGATAGCATATTTCAGATGTCTGTCAATTTCTACTTTAAATCCATTTTTTAAAAATTGCACAGATTTTCTCTTATAATCAGCACAAAAATGTAAAGAGAAAAAAAAGTCCACATACCGTCTTAAGCATCTAATCAGACATCTATGGTTATACATAGAAAAAAAATGGCCATTTTAAATGTAGTTTTTTTTTAATTGTTGTATAAACTCCATTACAGTCCTCATGTACCTAACAAGACCCATTCAATAACCTTTGACCCAAACGGAGTAATCGTAGCCCAAACATGTTTCCTCCTGTGCCAACAAACCTGGTTCCAGTTACACTTTTAATAGGCAGGTTTAAAAAGGGCAGAGGGAGGTGCAGTGTGGGACAGATCAAAAGTTCTTTCCTAAATGTCCTTTGTCGTGACTTTGCTGCGTTTGATGTCTAAGCTGTTGACTCTCTCTCTTTCTCTACCTCGCTTTCTCTCTCTCATTTCAAAGAGGGGGAAGAGTCATCTGCCTCCCGCGGTCTGCCAACACGCAGACCACCAGGGGAAGCGAGGGAGCGAAAAAGAAAGAGGAAGGGAAAGATAACTGGAGAGATTGGACAGTCGGGAGCTTTTGAAGAGATGAAAGAAGAAAGACTGGATTCTGCCCTGAGAACAGCGATAAAGCTGGTGGGGGTATATGAAAAGAAAAAGAGAGAAATTTGAGAGGGATGTAGACGGAAAGCTTTCAAACATGTTTTTGGCATGCATTTTTAGATGCTTCTATCTTAATTTATTCTCATACAGTCTTTCTTTTCTTTCTAGATTTCTTTCCTTTGTGCTTGCTTTATTTGTTTTAAAACTGGACAGTTTGGTTTGTTTACAGAACACGTGGACATTTTCGCCTGGTGCCACAGATCCTGAACTCCTAGATGGTCAACAGTGTTAGGAAACTCTGCGTCCTGTTTCACAGTTGGCAGCGTTTCCTTTACTGAGTACATCAGTTAAGATCTGGGTCTGTTTTAGGTCATCTATAGAGCATAGATGCAGAGCATCTGCAGCGTGCACATCCAAGGCCCATATTGAGCTCTGAACAGAAATGAGAGAGCATCAGATGAATAGATCAATAGATGAATAGGTGAAATGAGTCAGAATACAGCTACTCACTGTCACGCTGCCCTTTCTGTCCTCATTGTACTATTTGGATAAAATCTCTTTTATCTACTGGTGCCAGTCTCTGATGCATCAACACAATAGACTGACTCCTTTTCCTTTGATAATAGAAGCAAAAACCACATTTGTGTTGCAGCATCAGACAGATCATCCTGTGTCCTTGCATGTCTTTCATTTTATTTTACACTTCTTAATTTTCTTGCACAGTTCATTTACTCATCTGGATCACTCCATTCAGTGTGGGGTAAATGTGGAGAATGCATTTGAATTGAATTTTTTGTGTCAACTATTCTGGAGTCAGAGAATTAGAGTATCTTTATTAATGAGAAGTATTACTGTCACTAAAATTCATTAAAAAAATTAATGAATTATTTAAAAAAATATCACAACAAATATAAAATTATAATATAAAAATATATAATATTATATAAAAATATGTAATATAAAAATATGAAGAATATATAATATAAATATAATTTTTTTTTAATTATAATTTGGCTCAAGTAAAAATATCTAAACAAAATAATATTCATGGGAAGTGCATAGTTATAAATTATACTAAATTATACATTTTTAATGAATTATTAAAAAATTATTAAAAATATATATGTACACTGGTAATGAAAGAGATGTTATCTATCTTGTTTAAAGTATAAATACGACAAAGTGATGTTCATGTTCAAAAAGCTAGTTTTAAGGAAGTTTAGTTATGTGTATGATAATGCAGAAATGCTGATTTAGAAAATAATTTTTTGCTGTGTATGTTATGGACCACGGTGGTCTCCCCTCATCACAGGGTCTAGACGACATTCTTGGTTGTCATTCCTGACGTATAGACATTATAATGCTGTTTTAGTTGTAATTTTAATTTGTAAATTTCAGAGATGTTTTTCACACTCATCACTCATAATTCTTTAACCCTTATATAAAGATAGTTGTTAAAGCAGTTTTATTTACATGATTGCAGTATGTGAAATACAGTATGTGTTATCTGAAACACAGTAATAAGATACTTATTGATAAAACTTGAAGAACTTTTCATGTCCTACACACACAGAAACATTTACTCTCCCCCTCTCTGTCTCTCTCGGCAGGGTGGGCTTTAATCTATTTTCACCCCTGGCGTCTTAAGAAAGTAGATCTAATAAGTTAGTTTCCTGCTGCGAGAGTCACTCTTGACCAAACTCTCTGTGTGTATCCCATGACATGGGAATAGTGGTTTTCTTAGAATGTTTTCCATTTCAGTCACACCGGTTAAACTACGATACAGCCAGAATTTACATTCATTTCAATTAAAGTGACGAGAGCATATGAAATGCTCATTACATGTTTCTCAGGCTGTAACCGCTGTGAAATGCATTTGGAATGAAACATCTCTAATCATAGCAGAACAAAACAATGAGCCAAATCATCACTGGCCACCTTCTCGCTGAGACAGACAGGAAACACCAAAAAGTTCTACAGAAACGGGTATGAAACTTCCTCTGTTCTGCATTAAACGAGTCTCTTGGAGACACTCGTCCTGTCCGCTTCCTGCCGCTCCTAAAACTCATTACCGGCCCTAAGCCCCCTTCTCTCTTTTTTATTCCTCTTTTCCTTGTCTCTTCCCACTCACTTTTTCTCTGTCTTATCCTCTGTGCCCCATCTGCCCATACTGTTCCCATGGTTACCAGTAGGGGAAAATGTCTGAGCTACGGGTAGATCCCATCTTGGTCTTTATTACTTAGGGTTGGGCTTTATTACTAAGTGTTTGGAAGTTGTAAGTGAAGTACAGTTGTATGCACACCCTTTTCAAATAGAATCACATGTTGCTTTGCAAAGATCATCACACAACCCTCACAGTCTGCACAAAGATGTCATTGCAAATACAATAATGAAGATAGGAAGATGTAGAAAGGAAATGTTGGCTTAATGTTTGACGGAACTCACACATATCTTATTGCTCTTGCATTGTATTTTATTTGCATGCAAATTTTGAGTTTTCTCTAGAAACTATAGCTTTAAAGGAAAGGTTTACCATTCAGTTACCCACCCTGTACTTACGTCATTTAAACATGCATGATTTTCTGAGCTTTAAAAATCAAATACTTCCACCAATAAAGTAATCATTTCAGTGGGTTAATAAATTTTACCCTGTATGTGAAAACCCAGCTAAAGTAATTGTTGTGTGTATTACTGTTTCTAAAATGATTCTACATAATGTAAAGAAATTTCTGTAAAAGTATAACCTTTAATATTGGCTGAGTAAGGCCATGTCAAAGATTGAAATCATAGTAATTATTAATTATTAAATCATTGTGATCATTAATGATTGAAATATTAGGCGACTTTAGCCTGGTTTTCCAGGCAGGATCATAAATGTCTTTATGAAAATATTTTTATATCTAATTAATATTTTGAGATGGTTTACCAGTCGATATGTCATCCATAGTAACAAACCAACCAGCAGTTCAAATATGGCTGCTGCATGTCAATAACTCATTGGTTTTTGCCTATCATGTGACTCAATGTGTCAATGTATCACCATATTTAAACTTCAGTAAATTAGGAGAATGCTTTAATTGAACTATTCTCTCAAGCAGGATATTAGGAAAAGTAAATGACAAAGGGTTAACCAGCTCCAAAAACGCCAAACTGCACCTTAAAAGCACCATAACTGTAATCCATACTTATGTAGTGTTTCCTCCTTTTTCACAGCCTGTTAAACCTTAACACTGTGCTAAAAATCCCCACAAAACTCACACGGCTTTGGAACAACATGACTCTGAGTTTTTTTGCTGAATTACTCCTTTAAAGCTAGCACTCCTGGAAAAGCATCTATGTGCAGTGCCGATTGACAGGGGTGGGATAATTTATTTCTTTAAAAACATCCTGGAAACTTCTGGCAGGCTGTCCCCTGATCAAAAGCGACATTAATACAGCATGTTATCCAGAGTTTTACTCTCCCGCCTGATTTTATCACCTCACTTCAACGAGGGCTTTGTATGTGAGCTCTCGCCTCTCGCCGCCAGGTTCAGATGGCTTGGTAAACAGTGTGACTCTATTCCTTCAAGCCATGATGTCGAGGTAATGTGTCAGTAAAAAGGATTGCATGCAAGAAAGTGTTTGATGACACGTTTTAATGAAACTTGGAGTGAATGAAGTGCAGAGATCAATGGCGTCTTTGTCCGTTTTTCTTAAATGCTCAAGCAAGGGCATCTCGCTGAATAACCAAGATTTGTGTCTCCCAAAGAAAGGTTGTTTGTGTGTGTGTGCGTGACTGCGTGTGTGTTTTTGGTCAGGGAATAAATGAAGATGAAAACAGACGCCACTGTTTATTGTGTTTGTGCATGCGTGTGGGCCGGTGTGTTTGAGGAGTGTCTGCTCCACACGAAAGTCTGAACAGGGTTCGAGGGCCACTGGGAACGCACATGGAGACTGAACGCTAAGCTGTGTACCATCTAAACAAAGCACAGCTCTGTTGCTGAAAACACTTTATGCATATTCATCTTTGCTTCCGTGGTTGATGTCAGGATGAGGGTCGCGAAATAATATGCTGCGACGTGTTTTGCACGTATTTGTTTTGTGGATGTGCATTTCCTTCACTTTTAACAGGGTAACCGTCTTTTTCTGGCGCTTATTAATAAAAACCATCCAAATTACCAGAAAACACTCCTTTTGATGTGTAAATGTTCTCATAAATTAAGATTCACAAACAGACTCTCCCAGTTGTTCATTCCTGTCGAATGAAAAGCCATTTCCATAAACAAACGTCTAAAGCTTTTGACTGACATCAGAAGTGTCGTTACACCGTATATATTTTTTACACTGTCCACATAAAGTGTCACCCTCATAAATACACAGTTAGTGGTCTTGTGAAGCCTTTAGCCAATAGGTGTGGACCAATATCTCCGGGCACCGAGTGTTTGTTGTGCCAGACTCTTGGCTGAACTTCTCTTCTTCTGTCAGCACTCTGTTTTAATTATCGTCCTAATTTACCCCCCTTATTTTTCCAGGGTTGCTCCACTTCAGTCACTTTCCCAGGTGGAGCGGCATCCGGAACGCTATCCGGTCTGGCACCGAACTACCACGCTGCCTTTCCAAAGCTTTCTCTCCTGTCCTCTCCCACTCTTCTGTTCTCCCTCTGGTCTCGTGTGTTTGACATTGCCTTGTTTGTTTTGAAACGGCAGTTTGGCACGTTTCTGACCTTGTGTTTAGTCATAATTAACATCTAAACATCAGAAAGCTAGACCACATTATAACCTGAAAAATATCAGTACTGTTTGCTTGTTCTTGACTTCAGTGTTTTTAGACATACATACACCTGTGTATATATATATCGCAGCTTATTCGAACTGAAAACCGCCCACTTAGACTGATTGACTGACATGGAAAGCAACCAGTTGCAGTTAGTTTGTATTTGCTTGGGACGGGTTTATCTAAAGTAGTCCCACAACTTCACTACCATAATAATATATAATAATATATAATATGTGGGAAAAACTCACTTGGTTAAGGACACAGCAGGATTGGCGTGTGACTGACTATACAGAAACACAGATTTACTAAACAGAATTTCTGTCTGACTAAAGATATACAGATTATTTTACAGACATATCTCATAAAAAAAATTCTCTCTAAAAAGCATCCGGATCTGAGTCTATATTTTTATGGTCTTGTAATAGTCTAAAGGGAGTATTAAGGATGTAGGCGATTCAAAAGCATTATAATGAACTATCTGTGTGTTTGTGCGTGTGTACTTGGCTCACGTTTAGTAACTATAGCAAAATGTGACTAGAGCTTCCTTTGGGGACATTGAGAGACATACTTCCAGTGACACTTTCCAATTGGAAAATCAATTAGTAAACATAAAGCAAATAATTTTTTAAAATGCACTTTACAATAAGTTGTATTTGTTAACATTAGTGAATAACAATAAACTATATTTTCATTCATATTTGTGACTGTGAAAACCAGGCTAAAGTCTCAAGTTTGATTTCACCCATATATATTATTATGATTTCATTCTTTGACGTGATTACTCAGTCAATATTACAGATATCATTTTCACAGTTCTATACATCATGTTGGATGATTTTATGTAGGAAACAGTAAATCACAGGTTTACACAGGCAGGGTCACATTTATCAATATTAGCTAATGTTAATTAAACTATTTATTAATAAGTTTTTTTAATTATCAAAAAGTGCCACTGTTCATATTAGGTAATGCACAATGATTTACCATGAACAACTCTATTTGCATTTACCAACATTAACAAAAAATAAATGCTGAAAAACTGTATTGCTCATTGTTAACTAATGCTTACAAATACAATCTTAGTGTAAAGTGTTATTAAGTATTCTTGTAGGGGTAGGTTATGAATTAGGATTAGTCTGTATAACAATTATCGTCTGCTTTATACATAAGACAGCAAAAGGGAGCGTGAATGACCGAGAGATGGTAGTCTTCATTAATAACAGTAAGCCGGGGCTGGTGTGCATGTTTATACTGGGCCCTCTCGGTAAACAGTCTGTCATAGTAATGGCTCAGAAAACAAACGATCAGCTCACTGCTGAAGCCCCACCAAAGAACTTTAGCACACATACAGCCTCTGCAAGTTCTTTTACCAGAGGCCACCTTCAACAGAGATGGAGAAAGGCTTCCTGCATCCCGTCCCGAGTCTCTGAGGATCGTGTGTGTGTGAGAATGAGTGTTTGTGTGTGCCTTGGGAGAAGAGTCAGACACCGGAGAGACATAGATTTAGGATCTCCATGGCGATAAGGAAGTCAACAGGAAGACGACATCCCAGAACCCCTTCTAGCACCCAGACTGACAGTCTCCCCCTAAACTCCTCACACACAAACAGACATCTCCACGTCCGCTCAATAAATACACGTGCTCAGTCCATCACTCTCTGCCTCCTTAAATGACAGAGCCGCTATTCATGTTGCATAAAAAGAAAAATAACCTTGGCTGCATCTGATGGCTCGATAAGTGAGATGAAGAGAGGCCAGAGTTTTAGATATAAGGACTGTGGGTCATCCTGATGCTCATTTTTCCCATATACACACAGCTGTACGTTGGAAGTTCTGCCTGGAAGATAAACGCTTAATCTTTATGCTTGTTTGTGTGTGCTAAAGACACTTTAACTTTTAGAAATTGTATCCTTACGTTTGCACATTTGGCAGACACTTTAATCCAAAGCGAATTGAAGTGCATTCAAGCTATACAATTTATCAGTATGTGTGTGTATGTTTGAAATTTACTAAGATAATATTTACCATTGCTGGTTAATGTTTACTAAGAAAAGACTGTCAGTTACTAGCAAGTAATTTTAATGAAGACAATATTTAATTAGTGGTTAGTATTAAAGGAATAGCTCACCCAAAAATAAAATTTATGTCATAATTTGTTCACCCTTATGTCATTAAAACCATGTATATTATTCTTTCTTTTGTGGAACACAAAAGAAGATATTTTGCAAAACGTTGGTTACCGTTTTGACTTCCACCTATTGACTTCCATTGTACCTTGTGTCCATACTATGAAAGTGAAGGGGTGCCTGTTACCAGCGTTGTGTAAAATATCTTCTTTTGTGTTCTGCTGAAGCAAGAAAGTCTAAAAGAAATAATAAAAAGATAAAAGAATAATAAAAGATTTTTTATTTTTGGTCGAACTATCTCTTTAAATAGTCCTAATATTTAGTTGTAAAATCTCAGATTTTTTGTGGGAGATGTTTAACGTTGTTGTCACATATATATCCATCTCCTTTCTCATGCTTCTGTGAAAAACAGAAGCCTCTCGGACAATAGATGATAAACAGAGGCTACGCTTGTGTGTGTTTGCACTGTGGCTTTTACATCAGTCTTCCACAGGAATTTTTGTGTCTGTGGGTGTCGGCGTGCATGCATCCGTTTATCATTCGGTCATTAGCCATTAACAGCGTTGTTGTGTGTGTCGGTACGAGCAAACAGACCTGGAAAGATTGGACAGGTTAGAGTGAGATCGAGAGCTCTGCCATCATCTGCACTGAACTCACACACACACACACACACAGTGATAGACAAACATGGCAGGAAAAGCGAAAGGTCAAAAGTCTTGGGCAGTAAATCTGTATCTCCTCCTCTGTGCCACACTTGACCTTTTTTCATTTTGGACTTTCTTTGCTTGTGCTGTTAGTCTGGTATGTTTAGCTTTCATTGAGCTAACTTTAGGCTGTGTGATATTTTTTAAATAAAATTCATTATTGCACTTAGGCTGAATAAGAAGAAAATATTTAAATAATAGTAATTAAAGAAAGAGTTACGACGTAAATCTGAGTTTTAGTTTTTAACCATCTGTGACTGCAACAGAATGTTTTATTAGTTATTTGGTTTCTATTTCAAGAGCGTCTTGCTTGTTAGCTCCGCCCACTGTGAAATCTAATTAAAATAATCCAAAATACCACTGAAAATGAAACCTAATATCTTCCAAATATCTGTTAATTGTGTCTCATCGTGCAGCAGGTTCACATTGTAGACAGGCAAATTTCTTGTTGCTGAAATTTTGTCATGTTGGGATTTTGTAAGACATACAAGAAATAGTCTGTGGGTGGGCTGGTGGGATTAGCCCAGAGGACACAAAAACACAATGGTTGCCTACTGGCTAGTCTCTGTGCGTACATGATGTCTGACAACCATGAAAAAGCCACCACCTTACTGAGAGGTCAAAGGTCATTAAGCATCAGGATGCTCATTTCTTTATGCAACCTTAAGACTTTTTCTAGTTTTCTAAATATTTTTCTACAAAATAACTATTTGTTATGTATTTAATTAAAAAGTGTATTTAAAATGTTTTAAAGATTACATTCTAATGTTGCTTGCATGTAGAATGTCTGCAGTCAATTTTTGTTTGCCGTCTCATAAACGTCTTTCTCATTTATTTTGCATCTCATTAATTTTTTTTTTACTGCTCCATGTATTTTCAAAGTGTTAAAAATTAACAAAAGATTTGTATTTCATTATTGTCAGTTCAAGTTTTTTCACCAATAAAATGTCCTGTACTCTCAGGGCGGTGGCCCAGTGGGATGGTTAGGATTGTTAATCACTTAATTTAGGGTAAGGTGATGCCAAGATGATGTCACTCACCCTGACTAAAAGAAAGAGTGAGTATATGTACTGATTCAGTCGCATGTGTAGTGTTTCTGTTGATGGAGGTTTGAGTCTGGCCTGCAACATGTCTGGATCTCCCACCTCCTGCTTTCATTTCCTTTGCTTGCTTTTTGCCCTGTTAGTACAAAAGTACATTAATCCATGAAGTCCAATGTCATCCCTGATGTTTAGATTAAGTTTGTGGATTCATAAATATAAAAAAGTCTTAAACGGTTTGTTTGTCTATAAATGAACCTTAAAGTGCACTGTATTGATCCATGTTGCTCAATATCTAATCCTGCTTAAATGTTCATCTACAGTAGATCTGATCTGATCAGAGACTTATAGGACTTTTCTCGCTCTGATGTTTGCAGGGTGAGAAACACACACAGAAGGAGCGTAAACGGACCTTCGAGCGGCGCCTTATAACTCAATACCTCAAGAATCCACAGGTAGCGTTTTAGTCCTGCCATTATCCATCCTCAGAAATCCTCCGCACCGTCAGCACAGACAGCATTAAAATACCACAGTTATTAAACATCAAACCTCTGCTCTCAGGCCGTCACAGAAAGGAGACCTTTGTACTTCTCTGTGTATGTATTTGTAAGCATATGTGTGTGAGCGAGCGAAGAAAGAGAGAGAGCGAAAGATTCCTGTTAGCTTAACGGGCTGGATGAATGTCTGTTTAGAGTATCCCATTTCTCTCAGGATCCTGCGGTGGGTTTTTATGTCAGTGGATGGATTGAAGTTTTGTAATGTCTCGTAAGCTTAAGTCAATACATGTGGAGGAAACCCAGTTCACTGTTAGCTTGTGTTTGTAAAGACCACCATGGCACGAATCTGCTCCGTGTCAAGCTGTAGGGATGAAAAAAGCAATGTACTTATGGAGTGAGGGGATTTAAAAAACATTTAGAGCCGAATAACAAAGAAAATCTCAAGTGTGTTGAATTTAAAAATTAACAGATATTCTAAAATTCAATAAAAACCTTTTATTGTGGGATTGTTCTGATAGTTCAAAGTCAAAAATGACGATCCAAAATAAGCCGAATGTTTAATTATACTCTTTTTTTTGCAGCAATGTGTGTTGACCCTCTCTGTGTTTGTTTTGTTGTTTTGTAATCCCTCCAAGCGCAGGGCACAGGGTACGAGGTGGTTATATGTACTGCATTTTTGTGGTTGTGGGAGGTTGGCTACCAAATGATTTCTACTAACAACAAGATGACAAAAGCTTGTCTTGAGTAAAAAGGTTTAAAGTTGCAAATAAATGAAACGTTTCCTTGAATACAGGCATGATTTATAACTGCGCTTCTTTTTGGAAAACAAAGATGGCAGAGATATTTGTGTGTTGGTGTGGGAAAAACCATCTTCAGTTCCTTATTTGAAAAACATCAGCAAAAGAGTTTGAATGGTGAATTTCTGTCGGGACTGGATTGACTGCGCAAGGAAGTCCATAATAAGCTTTATTTCCTGAGGAAAGCTTTCTGTAGCCATGTTTGTTATACTGCACTGTAGTTTGCTTGGATAAAAAATACAGGCCCGTGCAATTTTAGACGATAAATAAAATAGTTGAGGTCATCACATACCCAATGTTGTGCTCAACACACTTTATGGTTTCTACCCTAATGCTGTCACTTTATGTCCTGTTCACAAATGTTTTTACCTTGTATGCATGGGAGCAATTTTTCAATTTCAAATGATTAATCGTGTATGTTGAAAATGGGGGAGGAGGTGGAATAAAGGGCAAACACATGGAACCAACAACTTCTGGCCATGCACAGACTTCAATCCAAACATAAAGAGTGCCAGGAATGATGGCATTGCCATGCAGAGACGGGTGCCATAGCCCAGAGTGTGTCATAGCCTGACTCATATACTGAAAAGAAAATCAACAAACTAACAATGCCAACAAGCTCGCAACATAAACCTCACATATTTCCTCATACAGTAAATGAAGATAATGAATGTTGAACAGTACACACTGAAGTCCTGAATAACTTAAGACAGAATAAGTTGGAAGCATGAGCGGTATGAGAGAAACAGGACAGCTGATTTCAATCTAAATTTCTTTTAGGCAATAAACCTGTATTTGCTGTAACATTTCATTAGACAGGCGTGAAAGTGCATCTTTGCAGAGACGCGCATGTTTTTAGACACAGTGACCGCAGGGTACAGTACTCTGTCTTGAGAGAAAAACACTATGAATTATGAAAAGTAATAACTATCTTCTGTTTGTTCAGTCTGGAGATGGGAAGATTAGAGGCCAGTGTGTCTCTGCTTAGCTGTGTTTGTAAAGAATGGCCCTTTGTACACAGTAGCACACACTAACATTAGTGGTGCCACACCAGAGGCTATCTGTCTGGGTCCCTTAGATGGGCGAGAGAGGAGGGCTTCTCTCTCTCTCTCTCTCTCTCTCTCTCTCTCTCTCTTTTTTCTCTCTTTTCCACAGACATCTTAACATAAATGTTAATATATAAATATAATTATTAATTGTAATAACTATACTTATATATTTATATATGTTATTTTAATCTCTAAATGAAGTGTATCTTTAGGTATGGGAATTATTTTGCAGGTGAAAATTATTCTAAATGAAGATAACAGTTTCGAAGTAGCTCTCAACTGCAAGCTTATTACACATCTTAATTTTCTCCTGTTTTAGCCTACATTAAATCAGTCTCCTGTTGAGATGTTTGTGAATGTCCGATCTGAATCAAACGTCATCCTGTTTGCTCGGCTCAGAATTTTAACAGTCTTATACTGCCCCCTTCTGGAGATTTGGGGGCGAAGCCGGGGATTTTTCACAGGGGTGGCACTATGACACTTTTTTTCCAATATTTTATGTGCACAAAAATGATTATGTATAATGAACTGTTTTAATGACACTTTACTTAATAATTAAAAATGAATTAGCTCAACTCATGAAAACATAATCATTCTGGCTTCAGAGTAAATTTGGCTGCAAAATTCAAAACACATTCTGACTATAAAGCACGATTGAAAGCACGATGGAAAACACGGATGGAAACCACCGTGATGTTTTATTCTCTCCCAAAACAAGTTTTCTCCTCTAAATTATAAATATTCAGAGTGTGCTATCTATGCGGCCCTTGATGTCACACACCGACCGATCGGTCTGCGCAGCGCTGCATGAAGTCGATCACACCTATAGCCTATTGATTAGCGACTCCTGTCTGTCTAGACATAGCTAGTTATAAAGAAAAACGTCTCTGAGCTGCTAATGATGGTCTGCTTAACACTTGGCACAGACCCTAAACTTACAAACAAAATTGGAAACAAAAGCAGTTTGCTTCTTTATGACATGTAACAAAGTATTCTTAGTTTATAAATTTAATCGTGATCATCATGATTTTTCCTTTTCTGGTGGTCACAGAAACACCCTGTTCTTTGCACTGTGAACACAAGGTGGCGCTAAAATAAGTGACTGTATTTAAAAGTGTCCACATACAGTACATACACTACAGGATCAACATAGGAATGCTTTAAATCCATCAGCATCTTTAACCAAAAGTTCCCAGAAGTGCTTTACCACGTCTATATTTGTCCAAACTTGGTAGCCATCTGCTTATGAAATTATCCCCCACTTCCTATCTGCTTTAACACGTTGTTTGCTGTCTTCTCTCCGATAAAGAACAAAATCATTAATGCACTTACAATTGTATTTGCCTTTGTTTATTCGTTTGTCATATTAATATTATCATGTATCTAAAACTAAAGTTTTCAAACTTTGCTTCACAGCTATAAAAACCCTGGTTGTTTTAGGTGGTCTACAATAGTGATAAGCAAATTACTTTAAATGTCAACAGGTATGCATTATGGTATTATGGTACGAGATATATTTACTAACATACAGTAATAAAGCAACCCTGCACGTATGTCTCTGGCATTTGTGGGTTTGGGTTGACAAGTGATTTAACAAGTAACACATCATGGCAGAAATTCTTGTCCGTTTATGGTGTCATTTTTCCCTTTGTATAGGAAAGGTCAGGGAATATAACTCCCCCAAACCCAACGCTTATCAGCAGGGGGAAACCCACGTCCTGCTCAACTAAAGTCTGCAGACTGCGCATGCTTCTCTCTCCTCTTCCTCCTCTCTCTCTCTCTCTCTCTCTGTAGTGATGAAGCAAGAGAAAACACACATGACCTCACTAAGAAAAAATAAGCCTTTATTGACTGTATGTATCAGTGTTAAAATGTTTCAAAAAATATACTGTCTTACCAAATGCACCAATACCCACAAATATGCTTAATTATATACATGTCACTACCGTGTCTATTTGCATCTGCATGTTCTCACTAATGCTTCCTTCTTGGTTGCTTAACGTATGAAAACCTGTTGTTTGGTTGCACTTCTGCATTCTGATCACAGAGAAAGCTAACAGGAAATATTGTCACTGGAATTGAAGCTGCTGCTAGATAACACAAAATTTGTAAGCATGATCAGTAATCAAAATATAAATCCATTCTTGCTTTAAAAAGACAAAATTATTAAGCATGAAAAGAAATTTTAATTACATGGAAAACATTATTCATTTTTGTTTTTCCCCTGCACATGTTTGTTGTCCCTAAATGTGTGTAATGCTGTGCACCGTGATGAATCACACAAAATAGAGAGTAACCTTAATCTTTGGTGATACTATCATTTTTGATGGGTGCTTTCTATGGTCTTTCCAGAATGACTGAATATTTCTAAAGAACCGTTACCTAGAGCTCAAATCAACCATAATGTCATTTCAATATGCTATCTGGCAACATACCCTTAAAATGCTGCTCGTAACATTTGACAAAGTAAATATTAAGGCACAACCTTACACATTTATCCAATATACCAACACATACAAAGATAAAAAATTAGATGGAATTTAACATAAGTACATCACAACAGTAATTTGTAATACACGTTTAAAGGCCATTAAGTACACTGTTTATTCTTACTCTGGGGATGATACAAAGATAATCATGCAGATCATGAGCTTTTATACAGATATATAAGCATCAAATAGCAGAACAGAGCTACAGAGAAGCACTGGCCAATTTGAAAAAACACATCTTCATAGTAAAAACCATCTTTAATGCAAAGTCTGTGTATTATTAATTTCGTTATCAGACACTTTGCACCTCCATTGCCTGCAATGGAAAAAAGCTTGACCGTTGGAGCATCAAATAAATGTGAGTGATGCATGTTTCATTCAACTCAACAAAACCACATTCCATGGGAACAAAAACTTGAGATGTTTTTTCAGTTGTGTCTGAAAAAGACTATTGTTTTAACACTTCTGGGGAAAAAACATTGCTGTAGTGTGCTTTTTTCTGTATCTCTTATCTTTACTATGGTTGTATTGACCAGAAAATTCAGATGATGTCTGAAGACCCAAGGTACACACATGGGGTTTACAAAATATATGTTAAACTCAAATGATTTGCTGAAAGACATAAAACCCGATAACCTTAACACACCCATATTTAACTTACTCAGCATGTAATTCAGACCACATTCAACAATACCGCAAATACATACGACAGCCAAGATCAATATATTCACGTTATGATTAATATTTTTAATCCATATATTATATTCATAATGTACCTAGCACTGCTATGGTCAAACATTTAACAATGATAATGCATTTCTTTGGCATATTGTAAGCTAATCTTTACTCACTGCCCTTATAATCATTATGAATTCATGTAGCACTGCTACTGTGATTTACAATAAGTCTGAAAAACATAAACATACATCATAGTTTAGATTTCATGTTATAGTATGATGTCATTACATTTTCATCCATACACCACAGAAATTAAATCATGCACTTGCGCCAAATAACCAGCTGACATCAGTGAAGACCATTATTTCACCTCTTAAAAGTATGATTTGAATGTCTCTTGCATTTCAAAAGACATCTAGACATGTACAGCTCATTGTCCAATCAATGCCTGATCTGTCCAATCCATCATACAGATCCTCACTTCCGTCTTTGAAGCATGTGATCTTGTGGGTGTATTTAGTTCCATTTCAACTTTTGGCTAGCATTTCTGTAACTATGCAAATGCCCCAGTTATCCTCAGAACAAAAATGCATTTTTTAGCCATACTCATTACTTGGTGGCCCCCTAACCAGACTGTAGTAACCAGCCAATGCACCCAGATCTATATACAGGGAACCTTTCTTCTTAGAGTCCTCAGTATACAGGGAAGAGTCTGAAAATAAAAAAGCAAAATATGCAATGTAAGGAATCGAATTAAACAGTACGGAGATAATTCATGTGCATGTGTTATATAAAGTACCTTGGGTGCTTTCTGAAATCTGACTCAGCTGTCGCAACAGCGGGTGCGTGCCATCCTCCAGCGCAGAGTCCAGACTCCAACAGCGAGGCTGATCTTCCCGTGACGGATGGAGGGCCTCCTCGTGCAGTAATTCAGTGGCAGAAGCCCTGCGTGTTGGGACCCTGTCAAGCGCGCGCTCCAGGAGCCGGCGCATTGCAGGGCTACAGCTTTGTGGTATGTCTTCCAGTGGAGGAGCTTGTTTATGGATCTGGGTAAAAAAAGACTAATGTCAACAACGACAAAGAGACATTATATGTGAATTTACATGAAAAGGAAGTGTAGTATGAGAAAAGGGAACTACAACCAAACCGAACGTAAATTCAAATGTGTTGGATGTTGTCTAGCGATTTTATTCTGCCTTTATTAAAGAGACTCTCAAAAGGAAACATGCAAACTACTTCTGTCTAAATAATAAGAAACAGACACAGGAAGCTAAGGCTGCTGATGTCAGAGAAAGAAAATAGTTTGGAAATTGCTTGTAATGGAAAGGAGAACTTGCCATCACAAGTTATGCCTTATAGTGTTTAAAAGAGGAGAAAGCTGAACTGAACTGAACTGAATAATGTTCACAGCGATAATTATTAAACACTATTATTATTATAATTAATAATATAATTATTATTAGACATTTTAAAGTTTTGCTTTGTGGTTAATGTATATAGTCAGTCTCATGTAATGAGGTTTTACCGCGACCAGGGACTCCCCCTATACTGTTACAGTTACAGAGATGTCCTTAGGGTATGCTAAGTTAAATGCAAACAATATATAATTACAAGAGGAAGTAATCTGATATTTCATTCCCCAGAATGGAGAAGCACACTTACTATGTAGAGGTATGAGGGGTAGGCTGTTCGGGGATATCTCCTAACCCACGGAGGACTGCCACTGAGCATGTGTATGATTGTGGTTCCAAGACTGTAAATGTCGGTCTTTGTGTTGTGTCCTCGACACAGAACCAGCTCTGGGCTCATGTACATCTGTATAAAAGAATATAACAAAAAAAACATTACAGTATGCAGCCACCTGCATGTTAAATTTCGTGCATCCCCGATGCAAAAAAGTGTCATTAAACAGTTCTGGTTACACAGTCACTTCACATGAGCGACTAATAAATGGGAAACTTCATTGGGGCATGATGTTAAAATCTGGTGATGTGCCACACACTATACTGCATCACAGTAAACAACTTTATTATTGTATGTGAGGGAAAATCTTCAGTGCTGTGTAATACATGCTGGACTTTCCAAACGGGGGGAAAAGTCAATACTGAGTCTGCTTGTGTGCACAGGTTGTTGGAGGACAGAGTGTTAGCTAACAGGAAGAAAGTGTTGGCCACGATTCTAGTCAGAATGGTCATGTAACAGGAACTGGTATTTTATTTGAATGGAAGTAAACACACTCACCTCTGTACCACGTAGGTCTCTGGGAATATATATGTCATCCTTCATCTGTACTGTAAGTCCAAAGTCCACCAGCACAGCTTTGGCGGACATCAGCACAATATTACTGGCTGCAGGGACATAAAGAGAGTTTAGGTTATGCAGTCACATCAAAGCTAAAGTCATTTGCTTTCATGAACATGCAGTAATCTTTAACATGTTAACCTAAGGAGGAACACTTTCCTTATTCACTTTCATAGTTGAATTCTAATCTGATCATGACAAACTATATATTAATGGAAAGATCTAAGACTCAAGAATAAATCTTTTTAAAAATTATAAAAAAGTTCTAAAAAAGTTTTTTAAATGTTTTAAAAAAAAATCTAAAATGGAAAAAATTGTATTGGATGTGAATTTTCATCTGTATGCTCAATATGTGCAGTGACAGATATCAGGTTAAAACGACTGTAATTATATGTTTGCAAAAGTTAAATCATATTTTTAGGCAGTGGCAAAACTTGGGTTGTGTATTTACTGCAAGAAGTTGTTTACCAGAATAAGAGTACATAATTAATGGGATGGCCAGCATTTGTAGTAAAACAGATCTTAAGATCTTCATCTCAAAACCCCCTTTCTTCCATTCCCCCATATTTTACTTGCTACTTCACAGAAACAAAATGTTTTCTTTCCAAGCCAAATGTCAAGACGCCAGCAATAAAAACCACAAAGCAGACCATTGTGATTGGTCATTCATTTCACAGAATCTCTCTCTCTCTTTCTTTACATTACCCTGTCAATCTTACTGAATCCAAAACTACTAGTTAAACTGTCAGCCTGCTGACTAATGCCTTGAATGTAATACATGTGAGCAAGCACATCTGCCCTCTCTCTCTCCTGACTGGAAATTCCAGACATGAGTTGAGAAGTCATGAGTTGCAGTTCTGCGTTCTGATTGGTTGGCGGGTATGACTACACAGCAACAGAATGTTATTGGCCACAACCTCACTGCATTAGATTAAGTCGTGTTCTTTAGCTTTGACAGGCCAAAAACACTTCTCCGGCCTGTAGCCAATGTCAGTCATACAACACTGCTGCTTCCTCCCAGTGACCTAGTTTTAGGTTCTATAAAGTAAGGTGAATACCTTTCTTGGCCACATAAACGTGTTATCTGATTTACTTACAGAGCACCTTTGTTGCAATCAAAGGTAAAAAACTGTGGTTTTAGTATATGCCTGTCTGCTGTTTTAAAATGCCTGTGGTTGCAATGGAAAAGTCCTGAACTGCTGTTGACCCCCAGGTGGAAAAAGTGTTTTGAAACACTTCAATTTAAAGCTGATGATGTAACGTCAACATGTTATCGAGTCCCCCAAAAGCACTTACGTTTGATGTCGTGGTGTATAATGTTGTGAGAGTGTAGATATTCCAAGCCACGCAGAACCTGCTGAGTGACCCAGATGATCTCGAACTCTCTCATTGGACCGCAGCTCTCCAGCTTCTCCAGAACCGAACCTCCTTCCCCTGCTTCCATGAACAAATGCACAGTCTGTTCCCACAGCAGCACCCCGTAGAGCTCCGCTATATTCTCATGTTGAAACCGGGCTTGGATTTCCACATCTGCAGGCTTGAAATGCTCTATAGGAATCTAGAAATCAAGTACAAAAAGGGGATCAAAGATTGCTTGATCTGGATGATAAAGAAGTGCACCAACATTTTTTATTCTACTTTTATGCATAAGAAGAGGCTGTTTGCATCTATTGAATGCCCAGAAAATAATCTATAACACAGACAAAAAAGGTTACAAACATTTACAAACTAGTGACTATAATAAGTTAATATGGTATATTGAACCAATGCTGCTTAATATCTGCAACCTATCTATGATCTATGAATGCACTTTCCCAAAAATATTCACAATATTACCTGAAATATTTTTTTTAATGAATGTTTATATTAGGTAATATTGTGTATGTTTGTGTATGCATTACGCACTTTCATCTCATCTCTAGATTTCTACATGAGTCATTTAAAGGATAAGATAAGTTTGATATGATTGATCAAAATGTTCACATTTAAATGCTTTTACAAAAGCACACTGTTAAATTAGCCCAAATGAAAGTTTATGCCACTAGACATCTGTGCTACAAGTCTTAGACTCCATCTCTGTGGCCAGCATGTTTCCACGGGGGCGTTTCTGTCAGGTTTCCTGTGTACGTTAGAGCCATTCTCAGTTTCTGTTGATATACTGCATCCTACAGACTGACCATCTGAGCAACTGGGTCATTTCCCAAAATCTTCTTCCTCTTTTGAAACACTGGTGCTAGCTTCTGCAACTGTTTCTTTATTCTGCGCTATTTTTTATCGTCCGTACAGCCTCACATGAACAACACATGCTGATGCATAAGATCAGCGCATGACACAACAGTATCATATGTATCGCTGGGTTCGGTTTCCTTATCAGGCCCACAGAGCCTCCATGTTTACTACCATCTCTAAATTCATCTTGTGCCAATTAATGAATTAGAGATTTCAACAAAGTATTTTGAATTGGCAGTAGGAATGTATGCTTTTTTAAGTATGCTTTTCTGGCGTACTTATGACACAGATGCACAGAAGGGGAAATCATGTCAGTTAAAAACTTGTAGAGAAGAGCAAAACAACAACCTTTGCCAAACAAAAAAACAAAACAATTGTGATTCCCGAAAGACACAATTTCTTCATTCCTGCACTTACTAGTTTGCATGCCATTCGCTTCCGAGTTTTGGTGTCTTGGGCCAAATGGACTTTCCCAAATGAGCCTTTGGGAACATGTCCAGGTCCTTGGGGCTTATAAGTCAGTTTCCATGTAAACAGAAGAACATCCAGGTCGATGCGGTAATGTCCCTCCTTAATGTTCATGTCTGTCTGCAGGAACACAGCAGGGTGTTAATGACATTATGAAACAACATGTCAAACAAGAAATATATGCAAATAAGATCAGTTTCAATTGAGCCAACCACTGCACCTCTAACTGTTAAATGAATCATTCGGCAAATATTTGTTAAGTATTGGTTCGTCCAAGAATCAAATAATATGCCAAGAGCTTATTGTACCTTGTTTAACAGGATCCCCATTTCTTCACCCATGTCCAAAAGAGAAGACGACGATGTATTTGAGATCATATTCACAAAGTCCAGAAGTTCAGTCGATGTCCCGTAACGGACCTTTCCATGTTTTTGCACGTGTGAGATCAGATCATGTGACGCTCTAATCCCGGGTGTCTCCTCACTGTCATCCATGTCGTCCTGTGAGAAACTTTCATCGAACAACACACCAGATTCCACCTCCTCGCTAGCACAGTAAAAATTCTCAGCCTCTTGAATGAAGTCTTCAATATTCATGTGAGCCAGTAGTAGTTCTATACCAGCATTTTCATTCTTGTACTCCATTGTTGATTGAAATCTAGAAAAAAACAATCCAGCTTAATGAACATGATATGCACCTGATTCTCCAGTAGTCACATTGTGTGCATGTGTGCATGCGTCCATGCTGTTTACCATAAAAGGAACATGTATTTACAAGTGTGGTCAGGTATGTTTCCTGAACAGCTTGCTTGCTCTGTTTAGCCTGCAAGTGAGGGGTGCTTTTCAGGGGAATGGGAAACCCCTAGATGGGTTCTATTTTTCATCAAAACAACTACCAGAATATGAAACCTAAAATTTCTTAATACAGAATTTTGTCATTAAGACTCCTACAACTCTTTTATAATCATGCTTTCATCATCAGCTTTGTCAAAAACATTTTTGTAAATTAACAAACAAATACGTTTTAGTTGGAAAATGTTATTAAAAAAAACATTTTATAGAATGTCCTATTAAATAATAATAATAAAAAATTGCGCTTATCAATGACATCTAAACAGCATTTAGAACCGAAAAATTACTGAAGCAGACAGCACGAAAGGTTTTTGAGACAGCCAATAACCTGCTCCATTAATCACAGTTCTAAAGCGAATGACAATAACAGATATTAAACAAATAAAAGTAAAAAGCTAACATCTATTAAGTATTATAAACAAATATTAAATATCTATAAAATAACGGCAGTTTACCTACCTTTTAATATGCGTGATTAAAGCCGGGCACATACTCTCTGCTTGTCCATAGTTCCCACTGACGCTCGTGCGTACTGACGCTCACACATATAGTGTAGTAATGTGAGCTACGCCTCCGCTCTGTGCATACGTCAAGTGCGGTTTCGTTTTCTGTTCGTGAGAGGTATTTTCTCATTCGCTTATCTTTTTTCTGCCGCTATCAGAATCTTCCATGGAAGACAAGAAGGGTGTTATTCGCTTTCATCTTCATTATCTTTACAACAAACGAGACAGGCATTTACATTTTGTCAATTGAAAAGAGAAAGTATTATATATTCAGTTATACATATTAGAAAGTCTGCAATGAATGTAAAATATGTGACCTAAATGACTGGTTTTAGTTTGTGAGAGGTAGTGAAGCAGCTTGTTATTCGGGTTTCCCCGAAATTGAAACGCGACGTTAATCTTTCCTCTCAGCCACCGTACAGAGAATGTTTGCGCATGCGCCTGTTTCAATTCAACAATGGCAGCCTCCGTGTGTAGGTTACACATGAGGGGTTCAGGGAGGCTTATTAAATGTTATTTTGGTGTGGTACCTCAAACACAAAGAAGATTGGCAACAACTACATCAGCAGTAAAAACCCGCACAGAGAAACAGACAGCGACTGCAGGTAAAATTGTAGTTCTGTACATTTATAGGCTTAACGAGCCAGAGATGTCAGTTAAGTTTTGAGAATGGCAGCTGTAAACTCAACTGTATTCTTATATTCTTTTATTTCTGCATTAATGCTTAAGTATTTAGTGAAGAGGTCAGACTGTCACTAACCCAAGCGTCATTCTACTTTCGTTTTGTTCCCGAAAGCAAAGGAAAGTAAATCATTTCATGCAATTCAGGAAGAAAGAAGAGAACAGGCTGAAAGATCGGTCTTGATCAGCTGTCCTGCTAAGATCAACGAAAAGAAGTTCTTAGACGATTTGTCAAAACACGGGACGATCAACAAGCATTTCTTCTATAATAGCTATGTAAGTAGGTGTGACAGGACTGCAATAACTCATGACCAATCAAGATCAGCTCTCATCCTTGTCATATTTAATCACGAATACTGAATTAGTGTGTTTCTTGCATCTAAAACCAAAGCTTGTTATTCTGTCCGTCAACTGATTATGTGTTTTTCTTGTTTTGCAGGGCACATATGCAGTTGTTGAATTCTCCAACAGAGAGAGCATCGCCTCATTGAAGGAATGCACTCACATACCAGCTGTTCAACATGAAGCTGCTGTGCCATTCAAATCCCGTTTGCTTTCAGTCAAGCAGACTGGATCTGGCGGTCATAATTTGCCAAATTTCCAGGAGCAGTCCCCATCATCTATTAATGACGTTATCAAACTGCTCTCTGAACAGGACAGTGTAAGTGACATATTGTAAACAGGATCTGTTTATGTATTTTAACCATGTTTTTTTCTCTGAGTAACACCAGAATTTAGTTTATTTCTTTCATTTATGCATTTGGCACAGTAGCGTTAGGGTTAAAAAAGTGACTTGTGGTGCATTTAAGGTGTACATTTTAATCAGTGTGATCCCTGGGATCAAGCCTGTACATTGTTAATGTAATGCTCTACCAACAGGAGCCGTAGTGACTTCAAAGCACAAGATTTTAAATTTGACTTTAATATCTGCTGCTTATAAACGTCTGCTGGAAGTTTCAGAACTGAGAACGATAAGAAAAATCTGCATTTTATTCTCAGATAGATCAGCAGCTGCAGTGTCTGACAGAGGCCTTACAGCTTACAGAAGAGAACATCAGCCTGCGTTTCCTGGTCTGCTCTCTGCTCGGAGACATAGCGGCTGCGTATTTCCCAGAATGCATTATCAGACCTTTTGGCTCCACTGTCAACAGTTTTGGCAAATTAGGTTGCGACCTTGACATGTTTCTGGACCTCGATGGCATCTATGCATCAAGTCAGAAAATGGTCAGTTTTAATAGGCTGAATGTCACACTTTGACATCTGCTGTGATTTGTTTATTAACAGTTCCAATTGTTGCTGTTTGACTTATTATTAATGCCCAAGCATTATTCTGCAAAATTTTACAATACATTTCTGTTACAAAGTACATTTATTTATGGCAATAGCATTGAACAGTTTGTGAATTGTGAAATATTGTATTAAACAGGGCTCAGGTCTGTCTTTGGAGTACCAGGTAAAGAGAGGAGCATCAGAGCGGGTCGTCACACAGAGTATCCTCTCAGTCATTGGGGAGTGTGTAGACAAGTTTGGCCCTGGATGTGTGGGGGTCCAGAAAATCCTCCAAGCTCGATGTCCCCTTGTCCGCTTTGCTCACCAACCCTCTGGCTTTCAGTGTGACCTCACTGCCAATAACAGGTGTTTTTTTTTACTTTAATGCCTTTAATTTTATGTCAGACAGTCAGATAATAGATTAAACTTTAAAAGTTTATTTTTCTAGTGTGTATTTAAAAATTTTTTGTGTGTATTTAAAATAATTTGATGTGAATTTAAAACAAGAGACACAAAAGACATTTACAGCTTAGAAGGAAAGCAATAGTTAATAGACTGTTGTAAACTGTTGTGATATGGCCTGTGAGGAAACTCAAGTTTATCTCACACTTATTTATACTTCCTCAAAACAAAGGTCACCTTGATTCTTTTATTTAGAATGTGACGCACCAGCAACGCACAGAAACCTGCTCCTTTTGTTGTTCTAATACGCAGTCTCCTTATAGGGGAGATGTGGCCTAGAGAAGGGGAATCCCAGTTGTATACAGTGTACGCTGTTTGTCTGATGTATAGCAAAAAACCTATAGATTGAATAACTATACAGAATGGTAAAGGTTAAATGCTTGTATTCAAGTGTTTGTTTGCATTATGTGATGGGTAATTATTAAAATATTCAGTATCTACACAAATAGAAGCCAGACTACTTGTTTCTACTACTATATGTTTTTCATCTACTAGATTCTCCGTCTGTGTTTGTTTTATATATTTCATACATTGTTCCTTGTTTTATATTTATATGTATCATTTCCTCTTTTTCTTTTCTTTGTACATATACTGTCATGTTGACCCACTGGAACAATCAACCTGCAAATGACATTTGATTTATATGGAACCTAATAGGGAACCATTTATAGCTTGATTTGTAGGAAAAGTATGAACACATCAGGGCTATAAAAATATTTTTCTGTTTGTTTGTATCCTGACCACCCTGGCAGCAAAATTAGCTCACAGAACCAACTTCTTGACCAAGAAACAGGAACTTTGTAAACTAAAATTATTTTTTGCAGTTCATGGTAATACCAGTATCTCAAAAATCATTTCTTTTTAACAGACCCATGCTAAACTGTCTGCAATTTTCTTGACTGTGAGTCTGATACTTTTTCTCTCATTCTCCTGTGTGCAGGGTGGCGATGAAGAGCTCAGAGCTGCTGTTTCTATACGGGACCCTGGAGCCACGGGTTCGGCAACTGGTGTTCAGCGTACGATGCTGGGCTCGGGTTCATGCCATCACAAGCAGTATTCCAGGACCGTGGATCACCAACTTTTCTTTAACGGTCTTGGTGCTGTTCTTCTTACAGCGGAGGAGTCCTCCAATACTGCCAACCCTTGACCAGCTGAAAGAACTGGCAGGTACATAAATGAAACTTCAACTGCTTTGCTTTAGCCTACAGTTTAGATCAGTTTTATCAATAACATTGGTTTTTATTTAGGATTGTTTTTCTTTCTTAATATGAAAGTATTTATGGAGATGTATAGAGAGAGATAGAAATATTAAGATCGATAAATATCTATCCTCTTTTTTTATCTATGTATGTATGTTATGGTAAGTTATAGTGCCTGAAAGGGCAGAGCTTTTATGAGACAATTCTGTCTTATCCTCCGCGGTCCCGGCATACATCACAGTGTTCAACCCTCTTTAGAGATGACAGGCTACCCACACAATTATTGTCTAGTCTGCCAGGGTCAAGGAGACTTACTTGATATAGTGATACAGAATCTGTCTTTCTGTGGAAGGCCATGTGCATTATATTTATATTTTGTGTGTGTGTACATTTTAGGACCGTCAGATAAGTGTGTCATTGAAGGTAATGACTGCACTATTGTCAGTGACTTCAGCAAGATTACAATGCAGAATAACACTGATACATTAGGTGAGTAAAGAGTTTTTCATGCTAGTAGTAATTCATGCCAAAGTAAAGGTTTAACCTATTTATCTGCGCATGAATGACACATTTCTACAATGATTTTTAATGCATTAATTTCTGCAGAGATTTAAATCATAACTGATAATAAAAATAATAACAATTTTTTTATTCTCTTTTATAGTGAAACTGCTGCAGGAGTTCTTTGAATTTTATGGCAACTTCCCCTTTAACAAGTCATCAATCAATATTAGGAAGGTGAGTCATCCACTGATGACACATGCACACACAGCAGACACTGCTGACGTATTCACAGGGCTTTCGGAAACAGCCACCAGATGGCGATATGTAGTCAATTTAAAAGGAAGTGTGAAAAAGGTTTTTTTATTCTGTACTTTTAAATTTATTTAGTATTTTTTAGTATTTTATTTTAACTTTGTGCCTTCGTTTGCTTGTATGTGCTTGTTTGTTGTTTTATTTTATCTGATTTACAGTAAGTTGATCCTACATTCTTTTCTAGTATCCAATGTGCATGATTTTTAACTGTTGCATAATTTGATCAGTGGTTACCTGTTACCTTTGTTACCTGTATTGAAAGGTGTCTTATGCAGATGGGGAGTTGATAACTTTAGTTGCTTTAGTTGCTGTTTTGATTATTTAAGAATACAGAGTTTTTTACAGTTATTTTTTGCAGTAATGTAATGAAAAACTGGGCTTTTCGACCTTTTGAACTCACTATGACTATCAGTTTTTCTCTCTAAAATGAAAACCCATGAAATGACGATAGATGTCTAGACTGAAGTATGTACAAGCCATAACTTATATAGACAATATTTTTTTATTTTGATGATCTCCTAATCTTCCAGATCTATTTTTAAGGCTTGTTTTTGTGTACTTTTGGTACTCGTGCAGAACTCATGCAGAAGTATGTGGTATTAAGTAATCGCGAATTAGAATGCTGGAACTTGTTGTGTATAAATGCACAGTGTGTGTTTGTATGTTTGGAGACTTAAATATCCTGTTTATACCCTTTCGACAGGGAAAGGAGCAGATCAAACCGGAAACATCCGCTTTGTACATCCAAAACCCATTTGAAACCACTCTAAACATTAGCAAAAATGTTAATGCAACACAGCTAGATCGTTTTGTGGGACTTTGTCGGGAAAGCGCATGGCTCCTCCAGCAGGGGGAAGTACTTAACCGAAGTTCTAGCCAATCAGCGGAATCGGTCCCGGCGTGGGGCTTCGCTGCTCTTCTCCTTCCTTCAGTCACTTCAGGAGCCGGGGTGAAAAGTCGTAGGAAGAGAAAACTGGAACCAGCTAGTTCAAGGATAAAGAACCTGTTAGACTCTCTAAAGATCAAAGGTGCTGAAACTGCTGCTAAAAAGGAAAGTAACAATCATAGGAGGTGATATGCTTTAATACGTGTTTTTCAACTTGAGGAACATGCATTTTGAGAAACGACCAACATGCCCAATAAGAGGAAAACGAGAAAGGTTTATAATATACTTTGTGATCTGGATTGATGGTGCACGACATTGATGACGTTGTTTTTCCCTTTTTAAGAACCCTACACTAAGCTCTTTTTCCATACCACTAAGTGTTTTACATGAAAGGGAAACTTTGTAGATCACACATCATGATACTGCGTAGAAGGCAGAAGTCTTGCAGGATTTAACTCCTAATGGAGCTTGATGGCTGTTGTGCTGGTCTGATAACTACAATCATTACAGTCTTCATAGCAGTGGAGCAGAACCTCTGAACGGTAAATGACTTTAATAGAACAGAAGTGAAGTTTTAATGTTATTAGATCTCACACAGACTTCATCCTCTCTGTGTTGCCATACCAACACTGTGGCCTAATGACTGAATGAGAAAGCAGACGTCACATGTCAAGATAACAGCATTAGTATATGATCGTGTAGCGAGAAGTACAAAGAAAATAAAAGTTTATACATTGATAAAAGTCAATGTACATAACGATCAGCCTATGACTGTTTGTTTTTTGTTTAAGGACTCCAAAAAGTTTTTAGGACTTTTGTCTATGTTAGCTTAGACACCATCTATAGGCCAGTGTATTCCTAAATGTTGTCTAAATTAACTTTTATTATACAGTTAAACTTACTCTCTATCTCCTCTGCAGGAAAACAGCAGAAATATTGATGACTCATCCTGCACTAATCAGATTTTTATCCAATCAGACACTAGAATAAAAATGCCCCTCCCCCAACTAGCCGATCATGTTTTGTGGCTGTGACAATACTAAACTCTTTTAGCTCTTAACCCTTTTGATTTCTTTTTCACTGTCTTTGTTATAAGATTAAATGGTGTTTTTATGATGTCCTTGCAGGTGCAGTTGTATTTCTGATGTTTTCTTGTTTTCATCTGTCCTTTATAAAGTGTGATAGTTTAAAAACAATTGGGGACATTAAAACAGTGAAGAAGTACAAAGCAGGGAGTTTGTTTAAGTAGACAGATGGGAAACAGACAGCGAAACGTTGGAGAATGTTGGCACATTTAGTGGAAATATTACATGTGTTTTCAGTCCATATCACAGGAGAAGAACTACTAAGGGAGGAAAATGATAGTAGAAGATGAAAGAGTGTAGTCTCATGGGAGCACTGGGTAGTTGTTGGCATTTACACAGAGGTTTTACCATTTGACTTGATGAGGTCACAGGTCAAAATTAATGTTGAAACCGTGCCTCCTAGCATCACCACTTTCAATGAGAGGAAGAGAAAATAGAGACTTTGTCACTTTTATACCATCTGACTTCACTTGAACTTCAGATGCTGTTTGAAGATGAGAAAGGTCATGAGGGTCTCTGAGACAGGAAAAGAATGGGGTACTTGAGGAAGTAATATAAAGGGGCCAAGAAGGATCCTTAAGCATTTTCACAGGTGTGATGTCACCTACAGCTGCCCAGTGGCAGATGTGTCCAAACAGCTGACAAGCTTTGGACGTTGTGAGTTTTTATACTGTTGTTTTTTTGCTTGTTTATCTTTCTCTTTATGGGTTACAGTCCAAGTACCAAATATCAGGTTAAATACTAACAATCTATGGCTAAAAGTCGTATGTGTCCAGTTGTTATTTTACAGGGAATACTTTTGAAAAAATTCTCCTTTGAAGTTGGAGTAAACTGAGCCTCAAATCAGATTTCATGTGTTTTTTTTGTTCTGACTACAAATTTAAGTTTTCTTTCTAGATTATTTCAGTCTGTGATAACAGCCCTTGCGACCTCCAAAAGTAGAATTGTTTTTCAGGGTTCAGGAAGATCTGTGATTGTAATTTAATTTTTTAACAACATAATTTGACTAAAAATAAGACTTTAGGACTTTCTTTGATCACATGGTCATAATGATGTAGTTTGTGTCACTAAATTGTAACAGTTTAAAGAATTTAATTTGGATATTAGCCTAATTGCATAAATCATCAGTTATTTGTTCATTATTAGTTAGTTTTCCCAGTATACCTTTCTTGATGTGGATAAGTTGCTAATTCTAGTTGACAAATTATACATTTTAATTTCCTTTTCAGAATCATATACATAAGGAGAGGCATCAGAATCATAATTGATTGTTATTGTATTGCATTTATGCTTTCATACAAAGCGATTTTATACATTTTTCTTTGTGTTTACATGGAATCAAGTCAACTAAGATCTGATATTTATTAGATTAGATGTTAACATTTTCTTGGCTGCTTTATTTTTTTATGTAATACATAATCTTTTTGCTCTGTCTGAGATGTCAACCTGTGTGTTTGTTTGGTCTCTGAGGAAGCTGGCTGTTCAACTGAGATTAATATTTTTCTTCGTGTTTCTTCCAAGATAAGCAAGGTCCCATTTAATGATAATTTCCTTAAATGATGATTGTTGTGACCCTGGGTCAAATAGGGAGGTTTGTTTGCAGTAAGTTCAGCTCTTATCCTTTGGTCATATATATTTTCCAGCTCTTCTCATTAGTGCAGAGTTTGTCTTTGACTGCATACTAAGTGTATACCCTTATTTTTTTTCATCTACCCCAACTTATTCTTGGCTCTCAGTTTTTCTCCGGAGCCTGAAAGAATTTCAGAAGGTGGCTTGAGGGTTTGAAAAACACAGGGGGGATTTGCAGGAAAAACAACATGAAATGAAAATGGTCTTGGCTTTGTCTTAGTGGTCCAAACCGACAATATTTACAGCCTCTTTAGAGGATTTTAGGTTAAATTTACCATTTTAAAGCCTGTGATATTTATAAAATGCTCCATGTAGCATTAAAATATTTGTTGCTGGTATGTAATTTAATGTGTCCGTAGCTGACTACAGTGTAAAAACATTCTTTGCTTTCTTAAGTTTTTAAGTATAATCACATTGGCTTTACAAGTTGTCATTTCAAGTTGTTATTTAAAATTTTGGCCAGTTGCTATAACATATAAAATAAGTTGAAATAATGTTTAAACAGTTGAAATGACTTGTAAAGCCAAGTTGATTGTACTAAAAAAAATGTAAAGCATCAGAAAATTTGTACAGTGTGTGTACACATACATTGTGTAATGTGATTATGTAAGCAAATGATCTCAATTTCTCATGTGGTATCATTCACAACCAGCCGTAACTAACTTCCTTTTCCTTCTCGAGTTCATTGTCCATAGTGCGCTGTAGGCAGTTCCCATCTCAAGAGTCTGGACCTTTGCCAAGCAGTCGCCAAGTACTAAAACACAAACCCTGTCAATAAAGGGACACTGTCTGTAAATATGTCCTTTGAATATTTCCTTCTGACATTTCTGTTTCCCAAAGCACCTTGTGGATCATGAGAATGTGAGAAAGCCACAATTGTTTTCCCTATCGGAAACACAGTGCCAACCAGTAGCATTAGCGCGGTAAACTGGTGGAAAGTCCTGCCCTGTTGTTGTTGTTGTTATTCAGCAAGCTCTTCACAAACATACACACACAGGGGTTGTGTTATCAGAATGGGCCTCTGTGTACATTCACAATTGCCATTGTTTTAGTTCTCTACCTCAGCAAGGCTTAATTGAGCCTGGCACCACGACTCGACCCCAGTGGAATGACAGAGCTATGAGGGTCAGTGCAGTTTCTCTCCCTCTCTCTCTCGTTCTTTCTCTCTTTATCACTGTTTGGGTGCCAAGGGCTTGGCTGCAACACCAACAAAATGTGAGTCTCGAAAGGTCTCCATTCACAGCAATAGGCCTGTGTCTGTTAAAACCAGTTGCTAAAGTACTGGATGCTGCACATACAATGCACATCAGCATTCAGGGCCCATTGCATCAAGTTTGATTTGATTTTTTTGGCAACACACATGCTGATAAATACATGCACTGCAAAGCTTGAATGCACTGTTGTTTTGGATAAAAGCATCTTCCAAATGCATAAATGTAAATGTAGTTACACTAATGCTTCATCCATGTTATTCCGTCTTTATATAAATAATTTAGAAACGGCAGCCTGCATTTGAGATGCTGAGTTCTACAGGATGGTCCTTATTATACCAGCATGATTTAAGGATGTTTTGAAGAACATCAAATCGGACCTTTTCCACATATGGCACATGGTCAATGTCACAATTCTTTCTGCGGTCGCTTATATCTGTGCATATCTTAGTTACAGGAACTACAACAGTTTGCATATAACTATAGTCAGACTTGTCGATGTTTAAAGGAATAAATTCTCAATAGATGAGTACCACATTTGGAATTTGAATGTGCACTTCCTGCAAGATAAATTTAGCTTCGATAACCCCAAATGCACTTGGTGTTGCATTGGTTTTGATTTATTCGTTTCATTTTATACATCTTATAATATTACAGATTTATTTTTATTTGAAGCACTACTTCTCACCCGGGTCAGGCTGTTCTGCACGGCTGTGCTCAGCTGCTGCCTGGAAGTTTTGGGGCTTGACTGTATACAGGGTGAGTAATAGACATTGAAAGTTGTCAGAGATTGTGCTGAGTTCAGTAACTGCTGCTCAGATGAGCTCCGTCTCAGGCCTGACTACATCTGTGGCCATAATAAGTGCAGTAGGGAATTAAGAACGTTGATTCCGGACAATAGCGAAAGGAAAGTCGAGAAATGTTTTTATATTCAGCCTCGAGATCATTTACGTTTAGTTACTTTGGTTTGGTTCCGTATGAGTTTTTCTCATTAAATGTTATATTATACCACATAAAATAGAAACACACGGATTAAACTGTTTAGATAGATGTTTGATTGCAGTTGGTTTGTGTAAATGAACATTGTACACTGTCTACCGTTGATTCTCAGATCCTCTCATCTCTGGTTTCTTTTGTGGTGGTGAATCCATATGTAATGACATCCATTCCTGGAACTGTAAAATCCTGTGATCGTTCTCTGCTAAATCTATTAGAAAGACACAGCCGCTCTCCTACTTTTCCTTTAATTTCGTTTCTGGAAAAACACAACTGTAGGATCTGATTCCTCTTTTCACCTTTTAAGCATTTTCACCTCACACTTATAAAACTGTATAGGGACATTTTCCTCCCACTCTTTCTTTCCTATAATTTATCTTAAAGTGTGTGAGTTTGTGTGCTTTTGTCTTTCACATGCCTACTGGAAGCCTGAGATAATCTGTGTTAAAACTTGAATGCATTAATAGGGCCCAAAGTGACAGTAATCTTTGTTATTAAAAATTTACTGCTCATTCATGGCTAAAGTTCACGTATATTGTTTGACTCATCTTGTCATAATTGCAATAACTTCTTTTTGGGGTTCTGCCATATTAATTTTGTAGTTAAGGCACATGCTGCCATACAGCTGGAACAGAAGTGGCCCTGTGTGCTGGTAAATGAACTGATGTCAGTTTGAAATTAAATTTGAGTCTTAAGAGAGACTCAGCATTAGTCTATATTTGGCAGGGCAGTAACTGGGTTCTCTGCTAACGTGATTTAGGTGAATGTTGGATGGGTTGGAGTGAAAGAAAATGGACGGATGTCACAAAATGTAAAAGCTAAGATCAATAGACTTTTTCTAACTTGACTACTCATTACAAAACTGTGAGCATTATAGTATAACATCATTTAAAATCATTAGTTACCGTCACATATGGGCAATTCCAGAAAAGTTTTTACCAAAGGTTTTCACCATGCTAATAGCTTAGATGTCAAGATTTGGTTGTTTAAATACTCATGTGAGATCTCTGTCAAAGTTTTTAGAGCATTTTATTATGTTTAAAGCATGATTTTTCATCACATAAAGAGCTGTTTTTAGAACTTACACATCCTTCACAGTTCATATTTCTTCTAATGTGCACAAAATAAAATAAAATAACTTTTTATGTTCTTTGAGGAGTCATCTCTTCTCCATCTGTGGCCATAATAAGTGCAGTAGGGAATTAAGAACGTTGATTCCTGACAATAGCGAAAGGAAAGTCGAGAAATGTTTTTATATTCATAATATTCATCATATTGCTTATGATTTGTACATTTTAATTCACAAAATTATCTAAGCATTGTGTTTCTCAAAAATGTGTGTTCTTTTTTGTCCCATCCATAACGCATGTATATTTCCTCCTCTTCAATAGAAAATACATGCGTAGACTAAGATTTTTTAATGTCTGGACTCAGCAAGGGTTATATACGAATATACAGGTATATGAAATATAAATTGATGGTGCAGTATATTGGTAATAAATACATTTTTTGAAAATGTATATTTCTAGTTTTGACTATGAATCTCCATAATGCTGGAATTGCCCATATACTTTTCATGTTAATTCTGTCAGCCTTTATGAAACACGAAATATTAAATACTATTCCAGTTTTGAAATAGCAGGTTTCTGCACATTTTATGTGCAAGAACATAATGCAGGTGGGATTAAGATGGTTTGGATAAATAACAAAAGGTCAGCTGCATGTGCTGAACAGCAATGTTTTTTTGATGGCCAGCACTGTTTAAAGTCCCTTTATTTCTGCTGAGTTCATTTGAAGTGGATGAATTTGTGGGCTGACACAGACAATGCTTGCTCTGTCAAAATAGCCTTTGTTAGGGATCCGCAGCATTATCCCACTGCCCCCCAGCATTCTCTCTGTGCTCTCTGGAACTTGTTTGGTTGTTTGTGTTTCACATTGCTCTCTGTAACAAAATATCTGTCCAGCTAGTTATGTGTGAATGGTAAATTAATGCTTGCCGTTGCAATCAGTTGTGCAACTGCATCTGAATTCTGTAGTAGATAAGTGCGTATTGTGATAAAAACCGTTTCTTTTATTAAAAGGTGATGTCTGGGTCAGGCAGGTGTTTTGTTGTTCAGACAGTAACGTCTTTCATACCGTCAGCACAGAATTAAAATAGTAAGACCAACATAAGGAAGCACTAAGTGAAAACATTCCCTTTCCACTTTGGAAGAATTTCCCTCAGAAAGACTCTCCTTTGGGAGATCCTGACAACTAAAAGAATGTCCACTGACCTGATTAGGTAAACAAACACTTTAATGTCAAATCTTTGTGGTTTTAAAGGGCAAAGATAACCTTTTAAATCCATGCCGGTGACCTCTGCAAGGTCACATGACACATGTTCAGCACGTGCATCCCGAGGCCTGGCATTAGTTGAGCTGTTATTTCGTGGCGATGAGCTGGTCTCTGCATCCTTTCCCTCCAGCCGTTTTGAGTTCACCTCTAACAGAGGTCACCTGTCCAAGGAAATTGTTGACTGCCTTTTGTGGTAAAGGAGTAGTGTGTCCTAAATTCATCCTCTGTCATTCAGTGAAGCAAAAATAACAGAATTATTAGCAGTTCATTAGGAATACGTCCACTGAACCAAAATGTGCCATTTTTATTGTTAGATAACATCAGTGATCGTGTAAATAAGTAGCCAAGGGGATGGTGGCCAGAACTGTCAAGACTAGATGATGTCATTGGCGTTTAAAGGTTGTGAATTTCTCTGGGCTCTTGTGATTGTCACTTTGTTTGTAAACCTGCAGCTAAACCCATTATTTAGTGACTCATCCAGTGCTTTGTGGTAATCACAATAATATTACTTTTTACAGATGACGTAAAATAAATTAGTCTTTTTTTTAAGATTGGCCTGCCTGAAAAAGATCCTGTCTGTGAAAATCTTAGTCTTTTTTATGATTTACTGTTTTCTACATAAAATCATCCTTCATAATGTAAAGAATATTCTGTGAAATTATATCCTTGATATTTTTAATATTGATGAGTAATGACATGAATTGAAAGCAATGTTTAGGAAGGCAACTTCCAGTATTTTTGTTATAATTTATAAAAATTAATATAATTGATAATACAATTAGTATAATTGATGAAATCATTAATTTCATTATTATAAATGAAAATTTGTATCTGGAAATATGTCATATAATGTATAATCTATCATGTACAGTGATAAACACATATTGCACATTATTTTTGTTATTTTTTGGTAGTCTATTACTACTTTGATTCTTCTACTCTATTGTATTTTGAGACTTCAGCATGGATTTCACAGTCTCACATTTTTCCATCTCAACCTGGAGATAAGCATTAAATTGAATAGCCTTGAAAAATTTAACAGAGGAGTTAAGGTCTAGATATTTTCAAGAAGAAACATTTAGGATTCTGCAACATTTTTGATTGAAGTTTCTCAAGCATTGCTAAAATATCTAGGATCACCAGGTTTTGCATAAACATGTACATTTGTACATCAAAAGTTATATATTACATTAGAAAAGTATGCAAAATTTTCACGAGTGGTCCCAGATATTTTGGACCTTACTGGACTTCAAAGAACTAATACTTTATCAAATATCAATCACTGTGTTACTAACCACTACAATATCAATCTTCCCACAGAGCAGAATCAGAATGAAATCAAAGAGACAGTTATAGTAAGAAGTCCAACTGATATATCCCCTTCTTTGTATTTAGGATATTGGGGGTGAAAATAAGAGAGAGGTGGGGTTGACTTGGAACAAATTTCTTTATGAAAATTCCTTTATGATAAATCCATCACTGGTATGGCAGGTTAAGCTAAAAAAAAGTTTGTTTTCTTTTTATTAAACTGGCATTTGGGCGACTCGCATCTGTGCTAAGAGCTTTACACCCCCTCCTTTCATAACACTCCGGGATCTCAGATGGAGAGTGATGGAGGCGTACAAATGAGCAAAGGAGAAATACACATGGATCTGCTGGATAGGAAGCACATGTGCTCCTCCGTCCCCAGAGAGCAGCTCCACCCTTCACTTCTCTCGTTCTTTAGACCTTCTCTCTCATTCTCTTTCATCCTCCAAACTTCCTTTTCTTTTCTCTGATTCTCATCTGCTTTTAACTCCCGTTTTATTCATCCATTTTTAGTCGTCCATGCTCTGATGGATCATCTTGTTCCCCTCTGCCTTTCCCCATTCCCGACTTTCCTAACTGTCAGACCCTCGGCTCGAGATTCCACACATGCCTTTAATTTGGGAGGGAGGGAGCCCAGGAGTGCAGCTAGCTTACAGCTCAGGAATTTTCCACCATACGTTGGGAGGGAGGCTGAGGTGTGGGGCCACCAGCAGCCCAATCCGACCCCCCACCCCACCTCTCCGCCGAGACCCAACCGCACTGTCTGTTCCGCGAGTGGCCATCAAATGAAGGTGGCGGAAAGGTCAGCAAAGCAATAAAGAAAAAAGAAGAGATTGAGATGGAAGGAAAAGAGGTGATTTGTAGAGGACAGGAGAGCGAGATGGATGCTGTGAGTTCATCCAAATGCTATGGAAACAATCCATGCACATATATGCAAGCAATGAGATCGCACTTTCCGCCGAATTTACTGTAGATGCATTATGGCATTTGCTTTCAGACAACAATCCATTTACAACAGTCCCTTTGGAATAAACAAAAACACAACTTGAAGTCTGATCCCAAAGTCTAGACAGACAGTGCTAATATTATCACATCTGCAGTCATGTTAGAATTCCCTGTAGGAGGTAAAGGTCGGAAAGATCAGTGACATACTTTGCTTGTCAAACATATTATATTTGAAGTCTCTGTCCAAATACTTTATTTATGCATCTTTGGCTTTCTAACGTTTAGATAGAAACGGGGCTAAATATATGTGATGGAACAAAGCAATCCTGAGGCAGATTTGGAGTTTGAGAGAAGTGCTTTAGTGGATACTGAAGGGAGAGTAAAATCCCTAAGAGTTAAAATAATTATTACAGTGGGCTTTGATTTGCACGATACTGCAGACGTAACTGGGTCTCCCTTAATTCCTCAACCCTATTGAAATGCAGCAGAATCCGTACATATCTGTCTGGTAATGACTGCTGCAGTCTTTGGAAAAGGCTTTTATGTTGAAAGACTCTGAGTCTGAGGGACTGAGAGCTTTTTCATGTAACTTCTGACTCCCCAATGATGGATGTATTCAAGATGTGGAATTAAATTATTATTTGGCAAATAATAGAAAAATAGAAAAACAATGCAGTGTATTTTGCTGCTGACATAGAGCCAAGTGGTCTTGTTTATAAAACCTTTGGAGGCCTGGTTAACTGTTAATATTGTGTTTTGTTGTTCAATAAAGTAACTCACAGGTGAGATTTTGAGTGATGACATCATAGATTTACCTAGATTTATGTAAAATAATGTGTCATTATATCTCAAGTTGAATGTGTTACAGAATCAGGAATCCCAAAAATGCCCTGTTTCTTTCCAAAATGAGCCGTCCTCAAGACGGCCCTCTCTCACCAGTGGCCAAGAAATCAAAACATAGGCGTGTGCCATGGAAATAAGGAAGTATGAAGCACTTTTTTCACTTTCTTGTTTGGCTGGTGAAGATATCCAGTGCAGCCAGAACCACATGGCTCTGATTAATCTCACATCCAGTGTGGTAAAAAGCTCTCCAGGGCTCCTTAATGACCTACCAGAAAGAATTTGTACTTATAACCGTCAATTGTTCTATATTTATGAGTTATTCTTGGTTGTATCCTAGATGCATCAGCTGTGGATGAAATCTGTATTTGTTGGGCTTGCAAGGCAGCACTGTAGTGAAATTGATGTATGTGTTTCCCAGATGCTTAGTTTTACACTTCTTAATTCATCCCAAACTATTTAACATACAGACTGCATCCAAATTTGCAGAAAATTTTAGCCTTGGGTGAGCTGTTTGGTTTTGGTTTTTGTGAGCCTTATAAGGGGAAAGTTTACTCAGAAATGAAGATTCTTTCATTATTCTTTTTTATTTGTATGTCATTCCAAACTTTTTTCTTCTGCAGATCACAAATAAAGATATTTTGAAGAATGTTGGTAACCAGACAACACTGGCTTTCCTTTACTTTCATTGTATGGACACAAAACCATTAAGACTCATTTCTCAAAATATCTTCTTTTGTGTTGTGCTGCTGGCACTGTTCATTTTTTCCAGAAATGCAAATCTGTTTATTTGTGCTGTATTTTTGATTGTTAGCTACTGCAAATCTAATTGAAGTTTAAAAAGTTTGATTAGGTTGATATTTCATGTCATACTGTTTTCCAAGCAAGACATATTTTCTCTCCTGTGCGTTCATACCCATGGCTCTGATTTTGTTTGTGGTTTCCGGAATAGAAATTTGCAGCTGCGGCCTCTGATTTGTAACATCTGCAAGAATCGCATAATATCAGATCTGGACTGTGTATGTTTGTGTACATTATTACTTTATGTGTTGGCTTTCCATGTTTTCTCATACCTGCGTATTTAAACAAACAAATATAATAAATATGTTTTCCCTGTAAATTAAGGGTTCAGTTACAGACATGGCGTGATTCCAGTGAAACATACCTGGGTCAGTCTGTTTCTCTCTCTTACACAGTCAGTCCTTATGGGGGTTGCGTCTTAACATCTTTATCATGCATAACTCCAATGCTCGGCTTGACCTCACCGGTGAGTTTAGAGATAAAGGCTGGGATGGTTCAGAGGTTAATGCAGGGATCACAGGGTCATGTGACCACTTCTTTAGGGCTTGTGTGAAGAGTCCTAGTTGATGAAGGGCAGTAGGTTGCATGCTTTAGTAATGACATATATTTCACACTGATCCACGACTTAGCCAAAACCAACATTTTTAGAGCCACGTTCTTTTCAAGTCTGCCTGGACAGAGAGATAAAAGGCACATAATCCATGAAAAAGGACATGATGTTCAATGTAGAGGTGATGATAAAGATAACAGTGGGTGGGTGGGGAGGACTGATAAATTCCAACATTTGTGATTTTATCTTTCTTTTGATCGCATGCAGAATTTGTTTTTACAACCGAACCCACAAATAAGACGTAATTACACCCCGCTTGTGTTCTTATGTGCAGAATTGAAATCGGGGGGAGTTGATGGTTCAGTCCAAATAAGCAACTGAAATTAGCCACAATCAAATTTAGTTTTGTTGTTGGTCGGTAAGGACAACTGAGGGTAAATGGGTGGCCCTCAGGGGCCGATGTTTTCCTCTGCTTAACATCAGGGTGGGAGGAATAGAGCTCCCAAATGAATTACAGAGTCCCGTCAAAGTTCTGTGAAATTAGGTTGTAGTTCATTAGGGTGTAGTTCAGATAAATAAGGTAAGGCTGATTTTCTATTGTTGGACTTTACTTCTTAATCTGGTAACAAATAGTGAGCTCAATAAAGTATTTATATTCATAAGCCATAATTAAATATGTTGGAATACTTTTGCGCAATATATATTTAAAAAATCACATCAAAACATTTATTTCGCATTAAAAAAAACCCACACAAACATAATGTTAAACGTTGTGCAACATGTCCAAAGTCAATTAGAAGGTTACTTCATTAAAGCATCTGTGTGAACTTGAGACAATAAAACTTAAACATCTCAAAGTGCCCAAATACACTTTTTGGGCATCAGAACATCTTCTCGGATATTAAAATGAACGCTTGCTTCTTGTCACTGGTCAACTGTTGAGAAGCTGTTATGGCACTGTCTGACTCTATTTATAGACTTCTGGTTTCTTGGTTTGTATCTGTGTTGATGATAAGGATTCTGATATCTCACTTCCCTGCTTCTTATCTGCTGGAATGTAAACAAGCTATCGAATGCTGCAACATTTAAACACCGGGTTGAAGGCAAACTGGGAATTCTGGGGATGAGGTTATTAGCTGATGGTTATGTAAAGGTCACACTTTGTCAGAGAGGAATTCCCAGACTTAGGGCAGTTCACCGGCTGGTATTCCCACAGCGAGTCTGTCAGGATGGGAGTAAGACTGGGAGGAGAGTGTTACTGTGAGGTCATTTCACTAAGTGCGGCCGGGCTGAGAAAAAACACTCAAACTAGCGAATACTGTAGATAATGGAAAACTTCTGTAACCGCTAATGTAGAGAATCCCACCTTGTACGCTCACATTTTTGACATATTTTGAGCATAAGTGGGCTTTTAATAATGTCCTTTTTTTCTATCTAACTTTCTCTCTCTACCTCACACACGCACAAACACACAAATTAGATTGTGTCTGCAAATTATTTAATCCAAACCTCTATTGTGTCATTTCTGAATGCTTCTTTCAGGACAAATAAATGTAGTATTCTCTCACGCACGGCATCCTGATTCAGCCTCAGATGGCTTGTCCACAGACACATATTACACATATAACTTTTCAGTCAAACATGATTAGTAAAAAATACATCCACGTGGAAATAATGTTTAAAGAATTGAGTTGAAACAAATTCATTGGTGTTAAATCTTTAAAAATAGATGTTTATAGTTTTATTTAAGGCACTTACTAGCAAAATATCAATGAGCATAACTGTATACACTCCTAAAAGTAAGGTTGCCGAAAGGTTCTTTGTCAGGCTGTATGCTTCCATAATATTAGATATTAATAGACATATTAATATTAATAGGTTAGACTTTCCTCTTCATCTGTAAGTGAGTAGTTTATGACTATAAAAAGTCCTATGTGGACCAGACTTTACGCCAAAGTCAAAAGTCTGGTTTTCAAGGCTTTCATCATCCCAAATACCAGACCAGTTATGAAAGCAAAAGAAGAAAGAAAGAGAGACTAAACGAGAGAAAAAGAGGGAAAAGCATTTAACAGGAGTGATGCTAGACAGTATGTTGGTGGTCTGGCTGCAGTTTGGCAAGACCTCATTGTGGTGTAGTCTGGGCAACCCAGCAGGTGGGTCTGAAGGAGTAGAGAGTCATAAGCTATAATATAAGCTTGGCATCCGACCTGCCTACTCGTAGGATCCAACGTACAAAACACAGACCTCCTAACATAAATATTAAAATCATAAAAATATCCTTACTTGGCAAATTTCAAAGTGAATCTCAGTTGTTGTACCAATGTGTGGTTTTGATCATTGATGAGAGCGTTTCAAGTAATGTTGATATAATTAGATGTTTGGTATATGATAAGGCATACAGTAGTACACCACAGAAGAGTGCTAACCACCTTTTATTTGCTGCTCAGCAGTTTGGAGCTTTGATGTGTCTGTGAATGTATGCAGGCTTACATAGCGTGTCTGTGCCATGTGAAAGCTGTATTAAGTTGGGTTTAAACTGGGAGAGATAGCACCACTCGTGCTGATATCTGTGCGTGTGAGATCAGGTTTTACAAGGTCTCCCCAAATCCCACTGCTTTTAACAGCTACATTCCCACAGCACAATCTGTGTGTGCTAATACAGTGCTGTTTATTCAATTTTGGGCATGAAGGTGTTTCTGGATCTACCATGTTTGTGCATTTGTGCGGCCAAAAGAAATACTCTGGAGACATTTAAGCCACACAAAAAAAATGTGTAAATGTTTTTGTGTTCTAACAATATATCAAATCAAGTATTTTACTGTTAAGAAAGATGTACATACTTCAGGCAAAACGAATTATGAACACTATATGTGACCCTGTCTGTGAAAACTATATTCTATAGTCTACATATCTTTTTCTATAGTCTAAATTATCTTTGAGTTCTATCATTTACATTTTTGTCATGTCATTCCTCAGTCAATATTAAAGATATCAAGGTTATATTTTTGATGTTTATATGTTCTTTACACTGTTTAGGATGGGTTTTTTTACCAAAAAATTACTTTAGCTGAGTTTTCACAGGCGCAGAGTCACATATGTAAGCAATAAGATACAAGAGGTCGTTTTTAATCGTGAATACGTCACAGCTAAACGCAACTTATCGTTTTATAAATATAGTATACTATAAGGTGTATACTATATAACATGTTTAATATTTAGATTTGGATACTTTCCATTTGTTCAGTAGAAGGTGGCACACAAAAATTAGGTTAGTTTTGAGGAATGCTTTAGTATTATTGTTTACAAATAACCCTGTTTTTAATGTAATAAAATTAATTCAAGTTAAAATTGGAGCAACTATATATGGATGTACAGTATGTAGGTTAGAGTTTTCTTCCCCTGAACCAGACATTACCCTAAAAGCCCATAAACTCATGCCATGCTAAAGAAGCTTTTAAACACACCGAATATAATATTCCATACAGCTTTTTTTAAACAAAAATGGCCCTTTTTATATCTTTGCCAAAGGGTGTAAGATGTCAAGATGGAGTCTTTTGTCTTTTTTCTCTCTCTCTCTTCGTCTTTCTCCATTGTTTACTCTGTCTTGCTTAGCTGGAGGAGGTTTCAGACCGCAGACCGGCATGTTGCACTTGGACTTAAGCAGAGCAGCAACATATTCTCCTTCTCAGTCACATTCAAAACAATCCACCAATCACTCCACCGGTGCTGATTACATTGGCTAGTCTTACAGCTCAGATCCACTATCTACGTTATTGGCGTAAAGTGTGGTCAACAGTTATTGAAAATAATTAATAATGGAATGATTTAAAAACAATGACTTAAATTATTCAAGATTAAAATCACACTAAGGAGGTTGAATTACCCGATCTCCCTCTCTCGCTCACACACCCTTTTCTAAATATCTCACAGCTGTTCTTTACACTGTAGTTGAGAAATGAATGTCTGACATGGTCTTCTGAGAAGTACTGTGAGTTATGACAGTCCTTGAGAAGGCAAATGTCCCCCCCCACCACACATACACAAACCCAGCACACTTTCTCTAACTCATCATATTTCAGTCAGCAGTACATCTTTACACAGACTCTCTGGATGACTGCTGTGGGGGCTGTTTACCATAAGGCCTATTTTTATTCTATTATGAACTTGCCTCTGTGTGATGCATACTAATGCTTAATGTCTGTTGTATGAATGAAGTATCCTTTTGAATGGAGAAAGTTATTTTGGTGTTTGTTGTTTTTGTTTTGAATGGGTATAAAGTTTGAAACTGCTAGTGAAAAATCTAGCTGGATTTTCTGCATCATATTTTAGTCAAAATTCTGTATGGATTTCTTAGCCCTTTTGCATTAATCACAGCATGTCTTCACACTTGCATAAACTGAGATTTTTTGTAAGAGCATCTATCTTTTGTGCTTGAATGGAAGCAAGTAAATCAGGAAAGGAGCTGACATGACCAGTGTCACAAATGTTTTTATACACTTGACTGATGACCTTGAAATGCAAGTGCAAAACCCTAAATATTTATTCGTCATTTTCTGTCATATACTGTAAAAATTAAAACGTGTAGTTAGTTTCTTTAAAGGACTTTTTCCTATTTACTGAAAACTGTCACAGCAGAAATTGAGTATAGACATGAAAATGCATCTAAATTACTGTTTTTAGATGTTAGATATTTTTTCAAACATTTTTAAGCCTTAAAATCATTTAAAGTATTTTTATAAATTACAGTAAATTACATTTTTTGTTAATGTTTATTGTTATGAAAATTTGTGAAATATTTCATCTTGAGTCTTATACCTTCCCATAAATGTTTAGTTTTTCATGATTATATTAAAATTATATTATATAAAATATATTTATAGCTTTTCACTATTATATTAATATATATATATATAAAATATTATATTATATAAAATATTCAAGACAATAGGGAAATAACATAGGTGTTCCTCCTGAGGAACGGTGACAGTTTTAAGCCTTAAGTAAGATTTTGTGTTATCATATGTCATCAGGTCATTCAGTCCTGTTATAATGTAACTAAAAGAAACAAATTGTTAGGTTAGCCATTTTATCTTTTTTAAGATTTTATATTAAACTTTTCATATATAAATGAAAAAATCCCAGATTTTCATTGTGGTTTCAGACTTTGGGATCCCACTGTGTAAGGAAAGCACACACACTGCAGATACGTCACACATGTGGGGTTGTGATGTAGGGTGTAGTTGGGTGTGGACTCACTTCCAGGAAAATAAATTGGTGGCTCTATAAAGATGAAAATGAAGCACATGCCTCCCTCGAATGTCTTGTGTGTTCGCGTGTGTCATGTGTATTTAAAATTTCAGATCTCTGCTGCGTGAATGTTTGATGTTCACTCGGGGTACCTCTCTGTACTTATTTTAACACCTTTTTTCTGAAAGTAATGGAATATTTTATGTTTCTCCCTTCCCTGTTACTCATTTCACAGAAGGAAGAAGGTTTGATGGTGAGTTCTGAGGTTCTGAGTTTGACCCACCAGTAGAAAACACATTTGTCATTGGGAATGTACAGTTCAGAGTAAAAAGCAACTGTTTTATTACAGGGCTGGGCCAGAATGTCATTAACTCTCCTTATGTTTCACAATTTTATCTTGTATTCAAAACACAAAACTGTCCTCCAATGGTGTGTTTTCAACTATGGAGTGCTGTTTTTGTCCACATGTTTTGTTTAAATGACGATTGCTACACTCCAGATGGTGGCTATCTCTTGGCTTGTAAGTCCTTCACAATACACTCCCTTCTTTACCCAGGACCTACTATCTAGTTTACCTCTCCATTCCCTTATACTCCCTTTCTGTATTCCATTCCTTTCTGTTTTTCTTTATGCTAAATGTAGAAAGAGAGTGAGACAGACCTGACATCATTTAGATCCCAAATTGCCTTGGTCAATTTTACAGTACAGTAAACATTTACAGCATTAAATTTACATTTATGTCTTTAACAGATACTGTCTCACCAAATAAGAAAGACGTAAGGCAGTGTAGATGTTGCATAAGTGATGAATAGCATTTCAGTTCCCCACACACGGCAGTCTAGCACACACAGACGGATAGAGTCCCAAGGCTTAATGTTTGTATTTCACAGTCCACTACAAGTGGGTGAGGGTAAAATGGGGCGGGTGTGGGGGGATCTAACAGACGCCTTAATATAAATACTAGTCTCTTTAATGTAAATACTTAATATGTCTTAATGAATATATCTAAAAATGTTTCAATCTGTATAGAGTTTAGGAGTAAGGAATAGAAAATGTAACTATAACAAACAGTCAGTCCTGGAAAGTCCCTACTGTGATAGAAAAACAATATGTAAGTGTGTAAGTGTGTGTGCACATACAGTATATACAGTATGTTCTTGTTAATAAGCTGCTGAGTTAAAGAGAGGTGGTGAGTGTGTTTTTACAGTCTAGTGGTATTGGGGCGCAGACTGCATTGTAAACATGATGGTGTTCCACACACACACGTCAACACACAGACACACACACACACACTTTGTTAAAATCTCATAAAAGAGATGTGGCTTGTATGCAGAGTAAAATTAAGCTATGAAACAAGCCCATTGTTCCATGAGAATATGTTTTTGATGTTTGTTGTGATGAACAACACAAGCTTCTAAAGTTGACGTATAGAATTTTTAACGCTAGCAGAACCAAACAAAAACATAAATCGTTTAGTCTGAGAGACTGAAGCAACTTTTGTTCAACCAATGGTTTGAGTTTAGGCCAGGACTGCATATTTGTCCAACAAATTGTAGTCGGAGGGAATATACTGTATGATTATCAAACATATTTTTGCAGTTCTGACGATGGTGCAGAAATAGCACACTTTTTACAGTAACTTTAAGTGCCTTGATATGTTTAACTGTTTTTCTATACAGTATGTCTGTTTTCCTTCCATATCATTCAAAGCCAGCAACTCTCTCAAATAAGGTCATAAGTATAATGGAATAATATACGTATTTTGTCTTCGGATCTTAAATGCATGAGGGAATCTGCGTCTTTTATGGCTTTTACTGTAATATTATTAGGTGATGAAGACTGTGCAGGACATGGATGAGCTGTGTTGTCTGGCCAGACTGGAGTTCTGATAGTCATCTATGCTTACATCAGGCCAAAAAACTGATGTCAGATGCTTAGCATTACAAAGCCTTAAAAAAACAGGAAGTATTTCGTAATCTGCCACTGGCACGTGGACGCTGGTCCAATTCCAGACTCTTTTCACCACCGTGATGATTATGTTTGAGTGGAGCTTGAGCGAATGGGACTTTTTGCGTCATGCAGAAAGGTATATAAAAAAATGATCAAAATTTTTCAGAATACAAAGATGATGTTACAGTCTTGGATTGGACAGTTTGTTGGTTTTCTTCATATAACACATTTTTATACACATGTCCTTAATGTTCAGTCAAGGACTGGAGTTGAGATTTTCAAATTCCACAGTAGAATGGCAGTTATGTAATACTGGCACTGAATTTCACGCTGGCAGATGACGGGTCCCCGAGGACTTCGATCAGTCTCTCAGCTCTCAGTTGAATGTGTCTGAACGCTTAACAAGACATGACAAAGTGTGCTGAGGATCTAGGTCAGCTTATAAACTTTCCTACTATTCGTCGCTCTGCGTGTGTAGTAGGCACAATATCACATTCAAAATATAAATTCACTCGCTATTAGGATGTTTCTTTGTATAATGTACAGCTAGCGTTATCCACCTCGGCATCTCCCTGATGTGTTTCATTATGTAGTTCTCTTGAACAGAAGTTCTCAGTATGAGGTTGTGGGCTTGTCCTACATCAAAGTAGATCAGCAGCAGCCATATTATCAACAGCTGGCAGCTGTTCGTAGAGGCGGTTCAGAGGTTAGTGGGTCCTACATGGTCCTCATGTGTTTAATACAACCCCTCTGCCACACCAGTGGTCCGTCCTACCTCATGATATCCAGCTGAGGTGAAAACATAAACTTGGCTCCGCCTTTAGTCTCTGATCTGATGCCACGCTCACCTCCCCTTGATAGCACGTATACATACCAGATTGTGGCCGAACTTATGCTGCTATTGCTCTTTGTGAACACAGGTGGTAGCGGACAAAGCTTTAGTGACTGTAGATTGGTTCTGATCGAGTGTTTAGTATAATTTTGTATAAAAGAATGACATGTTTTGATGTCTTAAGTATGTTTGGCCAATCGTATTGCTTATATATCACTTGGTTGAATATTCTTTATTTGTGCGAGAGATCTTGTGCTATAATATGTTTGGGTTTTTATTCTTTCTGTTTTTATTGCACCTGTATGTCCATTTTTTATAAAGTAGGATTTTATCAAATTTGTATAATATATAACTGTGTTTTGATTTATTTATTTTAAAGGTTTAATTGAAAACAATCAATGAATCTTCAGTCAGAAAGATTTTAATGCCATAAATCAGGCTCTCCCTGTCTTTTCCCATCCCACAAGTTTTGTTTGTGTGGAGGAAAAAATGAGTACATGGGACAGAATAGATGAAAATGGGATCAACATAGCAGATGTAGAACAAAGTTAACCAACTGTGGGTGTTCGAGGGGCATATATAGATATGGCAAGTTGCCAAATGCTGTTGAAACTTGGCAAAAAGATGAGAATACAAGTAGTGTTGACGTTTGTGATTAATTTCTGGGTGATTTATAAACATATTGACTGAGATAATTTACATTTCCCATCAGACAATAACAAACATTTTCACATGTTCTTAATCTGCCGTTAGACAAGTTCAGTTTAGTCAACAATAACATCACTGCTATTGCTCAACTTCCAATGCAAATGACACTAGACCAAAATATCCCAAAAATGTTCTCTTTGGTTTCTCAATTTCCTATTTAACAGACATGTCAGCTGCAATCAATGTGGAGACCGTTGAACTGTTTCGGTTAAACAAGTCTGAGGAATGGATAACTCCACAGCCTGGTATTTGGCTCAGAGATGGTGCGGGTCCAGTGACCACAGGCCACTCTCAGTCCCTAAAATAGTCAGTTTAAATTGTAGGTTCACTTTAGCCCCAGAGAACTGGAAGTCTGATTTCAGTAAATGTTAAGAATATGTCTACGAACACTAGTGGTTATTTCTGCAGATGCATGTTTGGAAACTTTTTTAGGCAAGCAAGAAACTAGCAAATTCACTGCAAACTTCAAGCTTTTTTCCCTCTGAAAACCACAAGTCTGTACTTTGGTGTGTTATTCTGTCTGGCCGAATAATGAGATGTTTTCAAAAGAGCCACAACATTGCAGTATGTCAACCCACAAACACCCAGCTCTAAGATGAGACGCGAGTCTATTTGCTTTTGTTTTGAGTGCTAATCATGCTTGGTATGTGCATGTATACAGGAATCGCTTGATCTATTTCAGATTAACTGGAAGCCAATTAAATAATCTATCTGACAGTTTCTGGTTGACAGGCTGCAAGTGCCAAATGAACCAGATCAGAGCTGAGCAGACATCCCAAGGTGAAGCACACTGGCCGAGAGGCACTGAAACCTTGAGTAAGAGACAATCTTTCTGTTCGCCACGCCAAGTTGTGTATGTGTATGATTGAGCTAAAGGGGCTGGAGCTATGCTAGCTATCACAGCTGATTGATTGTCCTCCAAAGCCCATTACCTTGTGTTCTGTTTCAGACTGCCAAGCTTTTTTTTCTGCTTTCATATAAACAATACACATAGACCTTCAAAACATATCCTACATAGACAATACCCATGGCAGCATCAATTAGTTAATTATATGTAGATTAATGTAATGCATAACATATAATGTATATATTTTATATTTAATTTTTTTCATAATATGATGATGGAATGTCCTTGATGCGTCATTGGGTGAAAAAGATTCACATTAGACGTAAAATATTCATACAGTAATATACTGTAAGTCTGTTTTTATTGGACGTAACTGTGATATATCTCATTGCCTTATTATTTGTCTCCCTGACATTAATGGTTTCCAGGTGCACAAAAATGTATTATTGTGAAGTCACATGAATTGTTGTATAGTGGCTTGACGTGCCCAATCAGATTAAGTATTTGGAAACTTCCCACACATCCGTAAAGGAAAATAAGCTTGGACAATTTTTTGTACCTTTTTATTGTGAAATTTCAGTATATGGACACCAATAGAGTGGGCGCTACAAGCTACGACTTTCCCTAATAATGTTTATCTGAACTTTAGTGGAAAGGAGACAGACCCAAACAATGGATAGATTTACAGGAAACAGATAAGCAGCAACTAAGCAATTTAAAGTCGGCTGGAATTATCACAAACATTTAAGCGGCTGGAGGTCCGTGACCTTCTGAGTTACTTCAACAGATGTCTAAGCGTAATATGACTTCACAAAACAAACCCGGTGATTTCAATAGAAACACAAGTAAACCACAGCTCAGATGAGCTCCGGTGATTTCTATTTGAGAAGTTTAGAGGGAGCATACCCACTCCCATTCCAAAAACTCTGTGTGGATTCGGTTATAGGTACCATCTGTGTCAATATTATGAGATCCGTCAGCCTTTTTGCACTTTTAAATTGCTCAAATGGAACAGCTTTCCATCTGCGAATGGTCAGTCATGAAAACACTCAGGTACGGGGGAGTGTGTGTGTTTGTGTATGAGCGTGGAGCTATAAGTATGTGCTACTGAACTATGTGATACTTCCAGGGGAATATTTTAGCACGGAGGTTTTTCCTGGAACTTGCCCTGAATCACTAAATGATTTTGATTTTTAGAAAATGCCTTGATTTTTAAGAAATGTTGTGTGAACAACACTATCGCTTTTACTAAAGCTTTTAGTCAAAAAACATAAGGTTCTATTAATGTATTATTTAAATGTATTATTATTTAATGTATTATTTATTTAAAATTAAAAGTGATTTTAAGCATTTCTAAAAGATGATGTAAATCAGATTTCAAATGCATATGAGCATGAATAACATTCAGTATGGGGCGTTTGTGTAATAGTGGATGGGATGGGGTGGGGTGTATTTCAGTTTCGTCAGTAAAAGTTTACCCACACATAGGGAGGAACCATTCCCCTCTCCACCCGACCCACACAAGACACATCTGATCTCTCCCTCTCCTCTGCACAACCCTGAGATATGCTCGGCACAGACACTCCATCAGGAACTAAACACAGGCTACTCTGGGACCTCAGAAAGAGCACATCTCAGGTACGTGACGAAGGACGTTATATTTTACTTCATCATATCAACATAATCTTAAACGGGCTCGTTTGCGAGGCGTTTTAATGTGAACGCGCTTTCATCTGCTGACGCTGGTAACATTGACCCGTTCAATAAATGCAGGGAATGACGCGTCTCCGGATCAACTTGCAAGGTAACGGACTCACATCTCCATAATAACGTTTCACTTCGTCCCGTTATATATCCCAGGATGCATAGCCACCGCCGCGGCATGATATTTCAGACCGGGATGAATTTCACGTCACTAACCGATAATTATTAGCCTGTCTGTAGCTTTTTTTTCTCCAGAAGACTCATCTGGGTGGCAGACAGCTTGCTGCTTCTCCATAAATTGTGTTTAGAGGTCGGGCGCAGTGCGCAAGATGTGCGCTACATTAGCGAGGTAAAGTGCGAACCGAGCGGATGTTTATCCTTCACAAAACATGATATTATAACTTTAATGCCAAGTTATGTGTAGACGTTATCCCAATATTATATTCCACAAGTATTTACATTTACAGCTGAGAGAGAGAGTTTCGTTTTTGTAATATCTAAAACAATGTGTATACAAAACCTGTCTGTTACGTCTCTCGCATCCACGCACGCGGCTCGTGCATTCTGTCGTCACGCGCGCCCAACATTAAACATTTTAAAATGTGAATGGTGATCGGACAGCTTCCCTGTCAGCATTTGTTGTACAAGTGTCCGGATAAACAACCTCCTGTTGTGTTGTCACCGGCTGGTTAGTATATAACTTCAAAGGACAAGTGTCTCACGTGCAGAGGAAGCGACCTGTGTCAAGCTCGCGGGAGGTGCGAGGTCAACAACTCTGCGCCGGATGGCCACTCTACTCTATTGGGAAGCTGCTTGTTAAAGGCTTTTTTGTTTGTTGGTCCGTTAACTGCTTTTGACCTTGACTGGCTACAGCGCAGAGAAGTGTGGTTTATTAGGAGCACTTATCTATGTGAAGTAATGTTTCCGATCTGAGTGGAATTCTGGGATATCTGTTTCTGGGGAATAGTGTCTTCGACTGCCAAGGTCCAGTTTGGAGGCTGTTGGAATTGATCTACATAATCGTGTCTGTCCTCGTGTGGCTTGCAGATTTTTGGTCTGAAAGGAATACGTGTGACCAGAGCGATTGTGTCTGAAGGTTTTATGTGGTTTTATGAAGCTATAAACTTGGAAACTGGTCTTGAAAGGTGGTGAGACAAATGGTCTTTGGGAGGAAAATGTGAATAGGTCAAGTTGAGGTCAAGGAGCAGATAATTGGAGAAAGTGGTGTAATGAAAGTGAAAGTTTCTCAAGATTTGTGATGAAGTGATACATTGTCAAGGCAAAAGATCATTTTGATATTATTCAAAATGTGAATTGTGTATTTAGAGAAAGAAAAAATAAGGTCAACTATATATATATTATAATAACTGTATATATTATGTTTATAGATCCAAGTATATTGATTGAGATATTTATCTCCATCAAGTGAAAAGAAAATTGGAACACTTACATCCCAGTCTACTTAAATATTACTTATATCTAAAGGAATGGGTGTCAACGGAAGGACAAAAGAGGAAGAGAGCTGAATCACACAGCATCACTTATCTAATGGTACGTGGAGAAAGGTCTGGAGTCTGTTTCCTGGAAATCTGCTGATACCACTATTATTCACATGCAGTAAGTCACATAAAGTGATACTTTTATGAATGAAGTAGTGAGGACTGTTCATTACCTGAAGAGATGGATGATATTATTACTTTTGATCTAATATTTCCAGATTAAATCGGCCCATTAAGTGATTCTGTTTTATTAGATAGTGACTGGCATTTCATTGGTGTTTTGGGCCAGTACTGTCTGTTAACAATGTAGTTTCAGTCGTGAACACACACAGGGAGCACAAGTGCTCCTCCATAATAATGATTTATGAAAATTGTTGCCTCATTTAGAAAACATTTTGTTTAAAAAATGTCTCAGTATCTATTTTGTTTGTATATTGTTTGTGAAGCATGAATATAATCTCATTCATTTCATCCATGGCTCATTCAAATTATGAATAGCATTGTCTGTTTAAAACCGATTGTGTCAAGAATACAACTGGCACAATAAAATGTCTTTATAAAAAAAGCAATAGGGTTTTATAAACATGAGCTAAATACACACATGAATTAAAGACAAAAGTTGAACTTTGTGCACATCAATTGATGCTTTTCCGAACTAACTTTATTCCCCACCTATATATATATATATATATATATATATATATATTATATATTGCATACTAATAAAAGATGGAGGGTTGACAGATCAAGTGCTTTAAGATCAGAAGCTTTTTGGTAGTGATAAACATTTAACAAGCAAAGTGCAACCATCTGCAGATGAAACAGTACAGTGAAATAATGGCCTAATGGTAATTAAAGGAGATGCAGGGCAAGGGATTGGTATATAGCCCTTGTGTATGAAGAAGTCACATTAGAGGTCTTAAACTCATATGGAAAACAGATGGAAGGCTGCACTTTCCCTATATGCTCCTTTATGGATTGTTCTGGTCAAATGCATTAACCTGGTGATTAAGCTCAGGGGAGGAATACAAACTGATAAGGATCACTGGTCAGCTTTTTTCCTCTGATGAAAAGAACAACCTGCTGCAATGTCCTTTTGAGGTATGAAGGGTATGAGATATTTGTAGATAGACTATTCAGTTTCTTTTTAATAGCTGTTGTTTTGCTATTACACCTTTCTCAGTTATAGTGTTTTCTCAAGTTTCCTGACTCAGGTTGCCTGTTTGTTGAAATGTCTCAAAGCTTTCTTCCCCTTCGTTTGAGATCGTATTCCTTGGCGGGATAGGAGAGTAATTAGCAGAATGCTTATGTGTTCCAGTCCTTTGATCAGACTGTTTTTAACTGATAAACCTTGTCAGTCTCTTGGTGAGTCAAGTCTCCTTTTGCTGGTTAATTCAGGAACAGCTCAGCATTAAAAACCCTCTCATACTCAGTATGCATTGAGTAACTCAATGTTTTTTGATTTTGCTTCTTATGATTAGAACCTGTACACAACAACTATACCAGTAACTATAACAATAACTATATTAGGATCCACACAAATCAACGATAATGTTGTTTGTACACTGCACTTTCACATTTTAACATTTTTAGGTACGATTGTTTTATTATTTATTTTATAAAATTGCTCTGACAGTGATCCCAACTACTTCCAATGTATCGTTATAGTTGTGTTGTGGAGGCTATTCTTTAAATTTACAATTTATAAAACTTAAAAATTACAGTTATTTTCCCTAAATATAATTGTTTGTCATTTTAGTTAAGTTCTTTTGTCATAACATTGTGCTCTCTGATAAATTTATCTTGTTGGATCTTTTTGTCAAGGGATTTTGTACTTCCTTTCATAAACATTTGTGTGAACAAATAACAAATATTACAAATTACATTAGGTAAATTAAAAATGGTCATAAAGGCCCAGTTTCATAGATAATGCTTACTGTTAGCCTAGTCCCAGACTAAAACTGCATGTTTGAGCTGTCTTAACTAAAAACAGCTTGCAGTGACATATCTTACTGTAAAATACATCAGTGCTGTTGTTTTGTCTCAAGCACACCAGTAATCTTTTTCTAAGGAATGTTTATAAAAGCTGCTTAAATGTCCAAATTTAACTACAATTTCAGTCCTGACTGTTCCAGTTTAGATTAAATTGATACTTTCCCAGTGCAGGACACAGCGTAGCAGTTAGCCTTGAAAGTATCCAGGCATTGATATAAAAACCCTTTTTTGAGGCAACACATTTCAGTACTGAGAGAAAAACTGATCCATGATGGCTGAATAAACAGTCCAAGCCACAACTTTAAATTTAATTTCTTTGTATATTTGATTTAAGAAATTAAATTGATATGGCATATTTTAATCTTTCCACTCAACACTGAGGCCTGTTACTAAAGAAAAAAGATCATGAAATTAATGAGGAATGTATGAAATAGTAAATGATACTTAAGGTTGAAGAACAGTGAATTTTTGGTTTGGCACCGTGGTTATCATTCCAGTCTGGTAAAGCGTTGATTCCTGCTTTGACGGCTCTTTGGTTCTCCTGCCAATTGAATTACCAGACCCTAAAAACATTTCTCTAGTGCCACCAGCGACACCACTCTTGTAATCTTTTCTTCAAAAACAAAGAGACAAAATGGTCATTTCCATAGCCACAGCTGAAACAAAACAAGGCTGTTTTAAGTAGGTGGCTTCAGGAGTAGCGTTCCTCAAAAGATGCAGATTAGATCTATTTCTTGTGAGGCTTTGGTTGTAATTGCAGACTGTCACATTCCAGAAATGGCTGAAGATGCAGCCTGCATCTTCTGTGTGGACTTCATCCAAAACTATAAATAAAGGCTCTTCCTAATCACTTCCTATTTAGAAAATCACTAATTTCTTCCTCTTTATACATCTGCTCTAGCTTTTTTTGTACTGCTTTGTATGTAAATGTAATCTGTAAGGCCCAAAGAATCAGCACATTTTCTGTATCGGTGTATATTGAGTTGTTCTAACTTTTACAGTTAAGCAAAATGTAAAAAATGCAATGAGCAAACCTAATGTTTGGATACTGTGTATATCTTTTATCAGGAATCTAAACATCTTTTTGATACCGTAGCTTCGGTTTGGATCACGTCAGAATGTATTTAAAAAAAATGTGTATGTTCATTAACAAAATCTTACATTTTATTGGTTTGTAAAGCTGAGGGAAACATATGATACACACCAATACACATAAATAACGGACAGGCAGGACTTAGAAAAGATTATGTCGAGTTGCCAGTTCATTATACTTGTTTAGAAATGAACTGAAGTAAAATTCTGTTGAGGGTCCGAGACGCTGCCAAGACTTAGAGTTACGAGTGACATAATGGAGATATTTAAGTCAGCGCAAATACAGCTCGGTTAAGCATTCTCCTTCTGTTTTGGCTTCCTCTTTTTCCTCTTAGTATCAGTGTTTGGCTGTCACGTTTATTCAGTCCCTCCATCGCATAGCCACTGGCTTTCCCTGGAAGCATACACATCCTCAGGAAGCAGAGGTCAACTGTGATGTCACAGTGTTTACGACGAAGACACAGTTGTACAAGTGTGAACACGTGGCTCTTAAGGGACAGCGTAGGAGTTCTGCGGGGATGGATGGAACAATGACGGGGTGTGGATCTGGAAGAACTTTTTATAGAACAGGGCGGACATTGTATTGTTTGTAATAAAACTTGTTGTTCTGTTACCCATAGATGCTCAATTGTTGTGTTGAAATAGAAGTAAGATGGGATGTCAGAGCAAAGTTTCAGGCTTTTTTGTGTAGGCCATTACTTGCATATTTATGTCATGGTTATTAGGCAATTTGTGAGGAGACATTAGTCTGATGAGGTCATACATCATATATCTCAACGCAGTTGTTCCGTCACTCCAGAGATTGAGTCAAGTTGAAATCGACATGAAATCAAAAATTACCCTATTTATACACATTCCTGTTTGTATTGTGCACAATTCATCAGTGCACATTATTCTGAAACGTTTGTCATAAATATACGTTGGCTGGAAAGCACATGTATATGAATTACTTGCAATTTACATTCATTTCTGACTGTTTTATCAAAACTATCACAAGGCATTGTGGCAAATTCATTAAATCCATACTGAAGTAAATTTTTTTATCATTTTATTATTTTTTTATTTGAGATATTTTTAAAAATAACATTAACTTTTTTTTATATTTTTAATGTATGTATATTGTTATAATTTTTGCATTTTATAGCTTTCCATAAATGTATAGTTTGTCATGATTAGATTAAAATATAACTATTAAATATTAGAATGAACAGTGAAATAATCTTAGTGTTCCACCTGTGGAATGGCGACTGTTATTAAATGTTATAAATTCCTCCTACATTTTCCACATAACAGTCACTTTTAACAAAGCAATACATTCCAGATTAGTAAAATGTCCCTCTCTACTTTTTGTCTCACTGGGTATCCCGTTTCATTTGGAAATGTATCAATGTATAACATCACAATTGTGGATGTAAAATTAGTTGCGTAAAGATTTTGTTGACTTTAAGCTTGGTGTAATCCTATCTTTTGGCAAAATTCCTTGCTTGTTTACCTAAAAAGCGTTTAAGAAATGTGTTTACATTGAGGGATTGTCTCTTCAGTAGTTTTTTTCTTTTAAGTTCCTCTCAGACATACACTAAAAATCTCACTAAGTCTAAGAATAAAGAGTTGACACCAAACTGTCATGGCGGCAGCTCTGGGCTCTGCGGGTGTGTTGGTGATGCTGGTGTGAGGGGGGCCTGATCTAAAAATGTATGAGCGTTTATGAGGAAGGCATTTCTGGCTCCATAGGCACACTTTACAGTCTATAGAGATGACGTCTACTCTTCTCATCTGAGAGAAGAGGCATCTTCTATGAAAAATTACAGATTTACAGAATTACAGAAAACAAAGTGGCAAAAGTTTATTGTTGAAAAAAGAAATCTGAAGATTCTAGAGTTCTCGATATCTAAGTGAAATCACTGTTATTGTGAAGTTTTGGCCAAAACCATCCCAATGACATCACTGGTCTGCTTGTGTTTTTGTTCATTTTTGGCAACATTCATTGGCAACATGTGTTAGCCATAATAGCAGGTCATGAATAAGATTTTACTGTTAAGATTTTAAATACTTTGAATTTACTGAGACTCTCATTGTCCTTGCTGAAACTTCAGGTGTGTTCTGAACCAGGCAAACATGTCTAGGCTATTAAACGTCTCCATGGACCAAGTCTAGAACTTTTTTATCTTTTTCCAAAGTCTGTTGCTTTGCTGTGGGATTAACTATATATATATATATATCTATACAATCTGTGTTTAGATGGGCAGTGTGAAATAGCTTAATAAACATCAGAAATGATTTATTAATTTGTTGATGATTTTGGTTTTGTTGATGGTTTGTTGTAAGGGTGAGATGTAGTGAATAAATAAAAAATCATTTGCTCAGTTTTAAGTCAATGGAATCTGCCCCACCATGACAGAAAGACAGATGTTTCTGAATGATATAGACAGTGGTACAGTAAGTGATGACTTTCAATGAACTCAGTTTTCCCCCGTGGTTAAAGAAAAGGACAGTATAACTCAGCCTTTTTGGGCTGCATGAATTACTCTGTGTCTGCATGAGGAGGCAGAAAGAGGTGGAGAACAATAAATGGGGGTTTGTATTGTTCTGAGTGTCTCTTTTGACCTTGTGTGTGTTATAAGATGCTGTGAGAGGCAGTGAGCTCTGGCACTTTAATGGTGAATGTAGATCGCATTTGGGTTGGTGTAAAACACCTTACTCTTTTGACATTACGATGAAAAAGATTATGATAAATGTTTAGGCTCATATTATTATGTAAATGCTAAGCAATACTTTTGATCGCTTCATTTGATAGGCTGTCACATCATCTGTTACCTGTTTCACATTTAAAAATCAATCATCCAGCATTGACAGGGTTTATGGTTGAAGAAAATCATATTTGGGGTATATACTCACAAAGAGAGCTTCTCATCTTTGTGTATTTAAATGATGCATGGACTGTATTTCACAATTAACTATGTGTTTTTCCACAAAAAAGATTTTGCTTTAGCCTGTTTTGAAAAGATTATTGAATCAACATGCTGAACTGAGGAAACACTCAGATATTGCTAAAGTCTAAGCTTCAGTTTGGACTTCACCCTCTGCAGATCGAGAAACTAACAATAATCTTTATAATAATGGGAGATTTTAGGGAGTGTTATAGGCATCTCTGTCTCTCATTATTTCTTGGTCTCTCTTTGATGCACATGTTATTTGGTATTACAAATGGGAAGAACTACTTTATATGTTCCCATAGTTAGTTTTTTTAATTTTGGTCTATAGAAGTATAGCTAAACCTGTATATACAGAGAATATAATTAGTAAATATTATCACAAAGGGTCCTCTTGTGAAGAGGAATTTCTATAAGACTTACAGAAGTTTTTGCAAGTGAGGTATTCAGCGATCTGGATAGATTTTCTGTGCTGGATAGAGAACAGAGGAACGTGGAAGAAACAAGGTGTGTGTGTCAGAGAGTTTTATGGCTGGTGCAGTGGATAGGGCAGACAGACAGCGTATGTGAATTGTTTCTCCCATGGTACAACAGGACTTTTTGCCTGTCCTCTTGATTCAGGGTTGCCAGATTTGCATAACAAAAACCCAATAACCAAAATAACAACAGCCTAAAATATGCCACTCCTATACCTAAAATACACATTTTACAGTCACTGTTCAGCATCACACACATTGTTTTATTGAAAAGCCCAACAATTTAAAAGTAGCCACATGAAAAAGTGGCTTGGCAACCCTAATCTGATTGGGGCAATCACAAAAATGACAAGTAAAAAAGAATCGTCTCTTTATCTCTCTCTCTCTCTCTCTCTCTCTCTCTCTCTCTCTCTCTCTCTCTCTCTCTCTCTCTCTCTCTCTCTCTCTCTCTCTCTCTCTCTCTCTCTCTCTCTCTCTCTCTCTCTCTCTCTCTCTCTCTCTCTCTCTCTCTCTCTCTCTCTCTCTCTCTCTCTCTCTCTCTCTCTCTCTCTCTCTCTCTCACACACACACACACTCTCTCTCACTCTCACACACACACACACTCTCTCTCACGCACTGTCCTGTTTTCTGTCATTTCTCCCATAGTGATGGCCTCTCCTGTGCAGCTGTTCATGAGCTTGCCTCATCTGGTCTAGTAGCAGAATTCATCTGACACTTACACACACACAGCCCTAAAAGCAACAACACACCGCTTAACCATGTACAGCGTGGAAGACCTTCTCATTTCTCATGGATACAAAGTCCCACAAAGGAACAGCAACAATGTCCCCATTTCACACTCATCGTCCCCCCACCACGCAACCTATGAGAAATGTCTGCCAACACGAAGCGACAGCCGGTGTGAAATCGATGAGAAGCGGAAAGGACACAGCGCGATAAACGGCTATGAGGGAGACCATGTTTACAGCGGTGGAGGAATCAGACAGACTCCTGCCAGGGGATTCCCCGGTGACACAGAGAACAGGGTCAGAAAGCAGAGAACGCATGATGTGGACAACGGTAACCTCAGAGACGGACGTCTGCCAGAAGACAGTCTGACCACAGACAGCGGGTGAGTTGTGTTGTTATGTGTTGACCTCTTCTTCGCATCACCTCTAACTCTCCTCCACTTTTGTTTTTCCTTTCTCGTCTCTTTGATTCAAGCTGTCTTATGTGATTGAGAGTGTTATGTAAAGGTTGAAGCTGTCAAGGACTTCCCCTTCATTCCAAGACACGAACCCAATTTTCTCTTTTTTGTTTTTATTCCTCCCCCTTTCTATTTTATTCTCTCTTCCTCTCTTATTTTGTTTGCTCTTTCATCTTAATGTCATCCTTTCACATCTTTGTACTTCCTACATTTTATTGTTCGGTTTCCCACACTCACTCGCTTGTCTTCACCATTTCCTACCTCACTCCTCCTTGCCCTGTAGCAGATGAATTCATTAACTATGTTTAGCAGATTTTTGCAGTGCGGGTTTTTATTTCCTCCCATGTCACACGGGACCGTATCGGGGTAAACACCACTGTTGTCGGAAATCCAGCAGCACCCCCTACTGAGCATGCTCAGTTCTGCAGGCAGAGCAGCCAGCAGTAAACTACATGTCCCACGAGCCCTATGTCAGATCAATATTCAGTTCCTTATAACCAGCTCTTATATAACACACTTATTAATAAAACATGATGAATATAAATGTGAATATCTGCATCCTGCCAGCCATGTTGTCGCAGAACAACTAAAGAGATTAATTTGTTGTGTAAAAGATTCATTATTTTTTGGAGGTTACTTGGGTTTAGAGATAGATAGATAGATAGATAGATAGATAGATAGATAGATAGATAGATAGATAGATAGATAGATAGATAGATAGATAGAACTAATAAATGCAGCTTCACCACTGACTGTTACTAAGCTAGATGATTCTTCCATGAGTGCAGGTCAGGATTGTTTAACATGCAGATCAGATGCTCCCTGATGCCCAGATATTTGATGAGAAAACAGCCCTTCGGTGCTGACTCAACTCTTTGCACCAGACTCCAGCTAGTCATGTTAGTTCCCTGCTTCACAAAAAAAAGCTCATTTATCTTAGTTTGCTTGCACCCTAATAGCCTCCCAATCTATGATGCCTCTGGAGGTCTCTCGCTTTGCTGACTACATTGTCAACATCAGCAAACTCAGGTCTTAGTTTTGTGTTAGTGGGATGTTACTTACTGTATGTGGTGTGCTACAGTAGCAATGTGACATTTAAATGCAAAATTTATGCTTGTATTTTATTAGCAAAAAATCCAAACACTGAAATGTATAAATATAAAAATGTATAAATTAAATGCTAAAAATACATTTTAGGCAGTCCATAATTCAATGTACAAAACACCTTGTGGTCCGAAACACTAGTTTTGTCCTCTTTTCAGATATTTAATGTTGTGAGGTCATCCGTTTTCCCTATCTTGCATAATTTTGTTTGTGTTTGAGAATGGGTATATCACGCAATTTGTTCTTATTGGAATGCACCTGTATTTGCTCTTTAGAAGATATGCAGATAAATTTGCACCAAAAAATAAAGAGTTTAGAGTTTTATCTAAAACAAGCATTATTTTCTATTCCGTTTTAAACATTACTAAGTCTGTTCATTTTTCTATGTCTAACTCTGCATTATTATATTGTTCTTGTTCTCTGCCGTCTGTGAACATATCAGAGAAAACATGAGTGACCTACTTTTGGGTTTTGACCTAGTAGTTAAGAACCACTGAACTAAAATACTGAAGTCAAGAATAATGTATAATTAATTTGTATTTGTGATAATAAATTATGAAGTATAATATTTTACATTTTTAAAAATGTAATTTTATCATTTTTATTTTTAATGCAGGTTTTACGACAGCCACAGAGGAATCCATTCCCAGCCTAGATCTGAGCAGGATGTATCCTACTGGCGTAGAAGAGGTCAAGACTTCAGTGTGCTTCTGGATTATGCCGACTTCAGGGACCCACGTGGAAGTGCAGGAGGGGTTCCCAACAAGCCAGAGGGCATGCAACGGAGGCCAGAATCTGCCTTAAGCACAGAAGAGCATAACCGTGCGAGACAGCGCAGGGCAGACAGCACACGTGCAAGGGAGAGAGAGATGGCCTTGCATCAGTGGAGAATTGCAGCCGAAAGGAAGTACCAGAGTTTGGGAACAGAGGAGTGGCGACCAATGACTAGCATGAGCCGTCAGCCATCTGAAAACGAGGTGGCTCAGGAGCAACGCAGACCACGGACTGCAGAAGGAGCTGTTCCACCCAGAACCAAAAGCCAAAAGTCCCAGTCACTGCCCAGAATGGCTCTTCAGTCAGAAAGTCTCCAGTATTTTAGCATACCAACTGCTGGGCAGGATTCATACGGAAGCTATAGGCTGAATGGCCACCACGCACGAGACCCTCACGGAAGACATCTTACCGACCGATCAGGCGCACAGTCCGCGCCACCGTTGAAACCCAGATTCAGTCGACCTCTTAGACCACCATCTTATGAGGTGCACCAGCAGATGCGTGGGAGCGCAGAGATACTCACAGGGGAGTTTGCCCCTCGGGCCAGAGACAGGACTCCACTGCCCTTCTCGAGGCAAGAATACTTTGTACAAGAACTTGGAGGCTCTGGCACGGAGCCGCCTGGTTATATTCCTCCCCCGTCTTACAGGAGGCAGCCTGTGGTTAAGGGAGGGCACAGAACGTATCCCATCTCAATGGGTAACCACCAGTACAGAGGTGACCCGTATATGCAAGGCTCTGCCATGACAGAAGTGCAGGAATGGTTTATCAGGCAGACCGGGATGGCTTGGCCAGATCATTACAGAGATGGACGAAGAAGCATGCCCTGCAGGAGACAGGCATATCCAGGCTACAGCGAAGAGCGGATGGGTAATGTTCAGTACATTCCCTTCGATGACCCCCGCGTCAGGCACATTTCAGGAGCAGGAATAGATGGCAACTCTCTGACAGACGCGGACAAAATCAGAAACATCAGGAATGAGATTCCAGTCAACCACATAACTGAGAAGAATGACAGTGCCTTTCCACTCAAAGAGACATCTTTTGACCGCACTGAACCAAGTAAAAGCAATATGAGTGACTCCATTAATAAGAACAGCATGCACAAGGAAGTCTTGAAAGAGAGAGAAAGCTCAAACACAGCATCTGACCAAAACTGCAACAGGGATCTAGCTGAACACAGCAATACAGTTGTTCTTCAGATGACATCGCAACAAAGCGTCAACTCAAACCAGGGTTTCATTGAGACGGTGACACAAGTGAAGAAATTCGAGGCACAAACCGTGGCTGAGAATAAGAAAAACTCAAAAAAGAGGCTCAAAGAGACAATGTTTTGCCTGGTTTCTGTCCCTATCAATATGCAAGCTAACAAAGTCATCTCTGACCCAAATAACAATGAAAAAGTGGCTGGCTTAACGGAGAACACGTCAATGCAACCTGACAACCAAAACCTTTCAAAAATTCCAGTAAGCAAGGACACACAAATACAATCCAGCAGCTTGATGTCTATCACAAGCTCTAAAAATTCCCCTTTGAGAAAAGAGGTTATAGATGTTAGGTCGTTTAATGCAAGCCAAGACAATGAATTGTTCTATGCAGGATCATGTCCTGTAGATCAGTACAGGAACCAGGAAACTCAGACAGGCTCTCCAGAAATTTTAAGAAATGCCCAATCTCAAAGAGCACCTATTCAGACATCAAATGACTATTCAACCACAAATAATGAAGATAGAGCTAACTATAGTGCCAACTATGGATATCCCATGATAGGTCAAAAAGACCTCAACCCTTCCACCAACAGTGCGTTCTCCAGAACTGGCAGCAGTTCAAGTATAAAGAGCCCTACTTTAACCCAATCATCACCAGCACCATCATCTCCAGACCGTCAGCCTTTGCTAAAAAAGAATGCAATGAAGCAAACAACAGATGGCCAAGAAGTTTTTGGACAGTTTCTGTTAAAGCCAGTGAACAGAAGAAAATGGGATGCTATCGGGGAGCTTGAGTCTTTTAATAAGGAGATACAAGATCAGACAGGCAAGTGTCAAAATGTTGACCAAAACATAGAGGAGCTGGATGATGCATTGAACAGTATCCTTGAACTGAGTGACGTTAGCTTAGAGGTTAACAATAGAGGACAGGAAACAGCCCCAATTAATTTAACAGAGGAAACTGACCAGGAGTCACATGAAGTGCAGGTCACAGAGATGCATTTGAAAAGAAATAACTTAAATGTAATGCCAGATTCAGGAAGTAGAGGCAGAATAGAAAGACATCCAGATTACCTTTCCAAGGCAAATGTAAAGTTGGACACCCAAACCCAAGATATACCTAAAGCCAAAGCCAACTATGTAAACTTTGAGGTTCTCCAAAAGGGGGGTGGTGATTCAGGGATGCATAGACAGGATATCCCAGTCCAAAAAGAGTGCTTGCTCAAAGATGTTGGCTTAACAGTGTACACTGCCATTCCAGACACTGTGACCTCTGGATCACCCACATACCTGAGTCCCGAGTCCCCTATGTTAACCAGTCCTTCAGACAATTCAGAGTTTTGCGAGACCTTACACATTACATCATCAGACAGTAGTGGAGATCTGAGCAGGCACAGCCCTGAGTTAGCCGAAGGAACTCAAAGCTTGAACGATAATACCAAAGCCCTCAATGAGAAGGAAGCTGGAGGAGCAATTGCAGAGGTTGCCAGATCAGGGAGGTCCTCACATATCCATGCAATCAAGAGCCTCCATTGTAGGTTTAAAGCAAATTATGAAGATGAAGATGACAATTTGTATTCAGATTATCTCAGCTGGAGTAATGAAAAGACACTGGCAGATGAACACCTTGAGACTCTTTTGAGTCAAGAGAAGGCCAACAGCATGCAGACTGAAGATCTTAGTAACCTGTACCAAGTCCAGTGTGCCAAAGGAATTCCTGAGAACGAGTCCATTGAAGAACGTGCTGCCAGGATACTTGGCATTGCTGTGCCAGTTGAATCCCTGGTTGATGGTAAACAGGCAGAAACAACTTCAGAAGTCACGGATGGTTTAGCCATCCCAACGCAAACCAAAGAGATAAGCTCAAAAGATGAGACAAAGAATGTCAGTAGAGAGTCTGAGGAAGTGCCAGATAGGTCTATGGAAAGTCATGAAGTTGTGACAGAACAGACAGAGGTAGAACTTGGAGATGATCTAGAATCTGGAGATGCAGAGATACATGGGCATAGAGTTTCCTCTGTGTTGGAGCTGCCAGAGTTTCCTCCGAGTAACTTATGTTTGTCACTTCCGCTGACAGAAGATGAGGAGTTGACCCTAAGTGTTGGTGGAGGAGACAAGAAAGTCATTGATGAGATAACAGAAGCACCGTGGGACCATTTGCAAGTGTGTTCCTCTTCATCCACAAATGATCAGGCATCCATGGAGTACAGCATCTATGCAAAAGAAGACGACTGTCAGTCGTTAATGAGGACTGTCACTAGGATCACCCTGGCCAAAGAGACAGAGGATAATAGAGAGGAACTAGCAGAATCAGATAGAGAGGACCAAATACTGAAGGATACGGACCAATTTGTTGAGTGTGCAGCAGGAGAAAACACGGACATGAGGAGTTATACGCATGAGGGGGATGCGGTTTGGAAGGACGAAAATGTGACAACAGATGAGAAAGATCAAGACAGATCTATTCAACCATTAAAGTCTATGGCACGTCCAATTCCACAGCCCCGTAGTGGCATGGTAGCTAAAAGAGAGATTACGCTGCCACAAATATTCAACATTGACGATGCAGTGTCTACAATAGAGGATGACGACAAACTATGCATTTCAGGTCAGTACTATTATTAGTTTACTCTTATTATGTTTGTGAGGATGCATTAATTCTGTACTATGAAACAATAATAGAAAAGGTTTTATAAAAAGTATGTTTAGTGTCTTTTTGTATGAATAGTCACTCGAAGAAATACCTTTACGTGTAAATAAATATACAGCTTTTAAATATACAGCTATGCTGTACAAATATAGAACAAGCACTATATACTAATATATAACTAATATAAAAGTAAATAAGCTAAATCTATCTACCAGGACATATTCACTGGTCATAATCTTGGGAAGAAATCAGTAATGAGTTTTCTTTACCACAAGAGGGAAGTGTGGTCTGATGTTTCATAATCAATGCCATCAAAATGAGGTATAATAGTGGACCAAAATAAAATAAAATGTAATTATGTTGTGTTAGATTTGTTAGTTAGGTTCATTTTACACAATACCAAGAAAAACTATATGTCTACATGTTAACCTCTTGTGGGTTCTTTGTCAAAATGGTTCATGTATCTTTTGTTTATCCTCAGATGCATATGACCCCAGTCGTGTGGAGAGAGTCTGAACTTGGACACTTTAAGAGCAAACTTGTGACTTTACTGGAATACCCGCTGTAATCATACAGTCATCTGAAAGAGAACTGGAAATCTCACTTTTTTAACAATAGTCACAAAGTTCAACAGGCAGATTGACTGTAGAAGACATACTAAGTCTAAATTTCAGAACTTCTGTGGCCTGTTGATGGCTAGGTAATTATATATAGAAAGTCTATTGAATGTATAATGTATATCAAGCAAAGCTCAGATATTACACAAATAGCTACAAATCAATATGTATAGACCTAATAATTTTCTCTGCACCAGCAAATGCTGGAGTTCTGTTGGACTGTCACAGAACACAGTGTCATTAACGTGCCATTATGCAACAACAGGATGAAAGACACAAACGCTTGCACTTCTTATTTCTGCAGTACTACCAATGAGAGAAAGATGGGAGGCCTTGATGTATCAAAGCAATGAATTGAACTGGTGAGGTAGCAGCTAAATCAGTCACATTACACTGTGCTATAAATCACACAGCAAAGTATTTTTGTAAGAAATGTTAAAGGAAAGTGTGAAATCTGGTTTATAGGTGGGAGAAACTGTGTATGTCACTGTGGAAAGCTGCAATATAATTTTTTTTGCTAATTTTATTCAGTTCTGCATTTACCTAAATGAGGCAGCTGAGAGGAAAGTTGAACAGACTCTAAAGTCTCCAGCTTTAATCTTAACTGCATGAGATAGTAGTCATAGTTATTGCTTTAAAACGAGTCTGTACGCTCATAGAGATTTCATATCTCATATGCAGATTGAGCTTTTCAAAGTAGCAGTCTGGTAATGTATTATCTCACCACAAAATGCAATCAAAAAAGATAGAAAAATGTATTTATTTTTATCAAGTTATCAACCTGTACATATGAAAATATATTCAAAAAAGTATTTTGTATTTCACCTTGTGAATTTGTTTGCTTGCTTACAATCATTATGGATATATCATGTATTTGAATATGTTTCTTATGCCTATTATCCTGTATTAATCTTGCAGTGAAGGATTCTTTTATTGTGGTGTGTGCTGTGCCTTTTGTTGCACAAATGTCAGAAGGTATTGTATGTTATGGTTTTAATGCATTTTATTACACATATGAAGTAATCCACAATTAAAATGAAGTCCATCTCAGTTCTAAAAGTTACTAAAATACCTTGGCTACTGGGTATGGTGCTTGTAATCTAGTTTAATCCATATTATTGCTTGTTTTTTTACTTGTACATTGAAGTGGGCAATACATCCCCTGACAATATTTCCATCACATGGTTGTTTAACTGCAGTCCACACTGGACCGAATATAAAAAATTTGCACATCCAAAGACAACCAGTAGTGAGCTCAGCTAAAACCTTCAGAATTGCTTCATTTATTATGGAAAATCAATATAAATATTGCAATGTTACAGTGATATTACTTATGCTCTTTGCTGTAGGCATAATAATAATAAACTATAAAAATGTATATAGATAAGAGGTTTAGAAGCATATAATAATATAACACTGCATTCATCACACTTTTTTGTAAGTTTACATTAAAGTATTGTTGTAGGTAGTCCCTGATTGTTTTTACCATTTTGTACAATTTTCCTTTTCAAAATGGATGATTATATTGTTGCATATAACGTATATGGCATTTAAAATCTTTTTCTATTTTCATACAGAAACTGTACATGATTATTTTGTATGGGTTGGAATCGATTTGCCTTCTCTGCATGAGATAGGAGATGTAAACTGGGGTCAGAAAAATGTTTTGCATACAACTACATTTGGTACGACATTAAAAATATATTCATTATATTACATTGTGCACATTTCTATCCTCCTAAAAAGCTTTGAAACTATTTAAATTCCAAACAAGCTATTTTTAGAGTATTTTACAGAAAGGATGTGTTTACTGTGTCTTTGAAGTATTGGGTGAATGTGAATGAAATGTTTAAGAGGAAATTCCTTTGTATATTATTGCTGGTTGGACATTAATAAACTCCTTGCATGGACTTTTATTCATATATTTGTTTCGTATGTGTAACATTGAAAGGAGCTCATTGAAGGCTTTATAAAAACAACTTACGTGTTGATATTAGAGGAATAACAGTGCTTAGATTCTTTTGAAATAAAAACATGAGTCATCATATTTCACTTTATGTATAATTTAAAATATTCAATAGTAATTTTTTCATTATTCAAAGGTCCTTCAGCTTATTTGTGCTCACTTTCACCCACAAATCTAGATTTTTGAATCTGGAGAAATTTATATTAAACTTATTATTTATTTTGGAAGTCAACTTTTCATAGTTTATGGTACATAAATAAAATAAGAATAGCAGGGCATATCTGTATCTCTTATAGGTGACAAGAATTTATTTAAATACAGCATTATTCTGTACACAAATTTATGAGACTACAGAAACAAAACGGATAATATGTCTTAAAAAGCTGTTTTAGTTTGCTTACACTTACCAGGTATAATATGGAAAGTGTAACGTTAAGATGCTATAATATCTGTGTACAGACACCATATACAGACTCTATGAGCCGACAATAAATATATATCTAGATGCTGTTCTCTCCTTCCAACGTAGAATGCTCTGAGTGGGTCATTGTAAATCTTTTACTTTTCTCTGTCAGGTCTTCTGCCCTCTCTTTGTTGTTTCAAAAGGTCAGGAACATAAATTGCTAACCAAGTTTAATTACACCAACTTGCCAAATTGTCAGTTGATGAGTGTTTGTGTGTGTGCGTTTGCATCTCCGGTTACTGAAAGAAAAGGTTAGCCTAAAGAATTACCCTCCCGCCGACTGAACCAGAGCCAGTGCCCTTTTCCACAACTGACCCTCAGCTGAGCAATGAGCCAACGGTGAACGGCCATGTGCTCATTCCAATTAGACCGACAGAGAAAGAGCCATCTCTTTGTCCGTGCTCTCTCGAGCCTCATCTGACTAATGCGTTCGATCTAACCGTTCAGAAAAACCTCTCTCTCCACCGGCAATTAAGAAAGCACTAACTGTCCAGATCTAGATAGTAGTGCAACTGAATCTCTGTTTTCCTGCTTTGCACCGTGTCCAGCGTGATTTAATACTGTTCGCTTCCAAACTGCATATTATTGTTGTATCTGATCAGATTTAGGCAGAGAAATGTACTCAAAGACCCTGATGTGGATTCATTTTGCCTGCCAGTTCTGGATGGACTGCCAAAGTTCACCCTGCAAGACATTCAGTTGGGAGTTCTTGTGATGTATAAAAGTAAAACAGTAACTGTTGACAGCAGTCCTCTTTTATCAAAAGCTTATTTGGAATGAAATCCAGAAATCTATGACCCCTTAGGTCTTCAATTGTTGAGAGCCTCATGCATATCATTTCTACCTCTTACCCCGATCTTGTAGCTACAGTACATCTGTTGTAAATGTCATTTACATTTCATCTTGTAATTCTCTGTTTTATTGTTTCTACCCACTGCTGACTTTTTTAATCCCTTAAACACAGGGTGTCAATCCACACGATCTTCACTAAGATACAGTCAACACAACACTATAAACAAAGCATTGTGCAGCATTTATCAAATAGTCTACAGATGCTAGTCTGTCCCTAGGGGTCTTAAGGTGTTTGTGTGTGCGAAACTTCTGGGTAAAAACCTCCCTGTTGGAAGAACCTTTTAGAGACATTATAGCATTTATCACAAACTATTTAAGCAAAATAATCAGATTCTCTTTCTCTCTTTTCTCAATTGTTTGTTTGGATAAACACTGTGAATGTGACTGGATACACTTTGAATATCAAAATATTTTTGTTTCAATTACAACTGAAAGCCTTTTGTTGTCTTAACAGATCACTAATATCTTTCCCTTGAAAATTCGGGAAAATATATCTCTCTATTTGTGTCTGTTTCTCTGTTTCTTTATTTTTTCTATGTTTACATGAATGAGTCTTTTAATTATTTAGTGAGAGTAACTAGAGACCACATACAGAATGAAGTCTGTTTGTATTCAGTCCCTCAATGGGCTTGACTGAATAATGCATATAGTCAAGGGACAGTGAAAACTGGATGAAACTGTTTGACAAAAACACAATAGAGCCACAGGGGTGTTATAGTTGAGCAATAATGTTATTATGATGTCTATTTCAATGGACAGGGGAGGGTCCTTTATGTCATTTTTCTTTTGCTTCGTGACTTTGTCTCAGCAGGGGCAGATGATATTTGACTCTGCTCAGCATGAACATCAAACATTTACTGATACAACTTTCCTCAATTTGTATTATTATAAAGACCATGTGACATATGGTTCCATTACAGATTCAATCATTTTGGTCACTTGAGACATGGGATGAATTGCCCATGTGGAATGCATTGCTTATTAGGTTGCTGGGGTAATGTGTAATACTTAGTGTCGAATTTACCTCAGTTTACAAATGTTTTGCTGTGTTGCTATGCTATTGTGGTTTTGTGTGTGCTATCCTTTAAGGTTGTAAGAAACAAGCTGGGGCCTTATGTATTAAACTGTGCACAGATTTCATCCTTAAAGTGTGTGTATGCACAGTCAAGAGTGTCAGTAGGTTGGGCACATACTAAGCTTATCATTTATAAATTCCTGTATGTGTATCAGTGCACATTTTGTGTTTATACATAAGGCCCCTGGAGATTAAAAGTGAAGTGATAGTTGTTAGATGGATGCTAGACAGTTGCTGAGGTGTTGCTAAGCACTTGGTAGAGTTTTCTGGGTGGTTGCTAGGCTGTTGCCAGGGTAATACTTAAAGGCTGCTAACTAGGACTGCGAAGCTAGATCTGATGTAGATGTGGTTGTTTTAACCATAGCCTTTTTTGCCGTGTGAAATAAATGCATCGTAAAGTTAGTGATAATAAACTGTGTATGGAAACTGTCAAGGACACACGGTCAACAAGTCATCAAGTTTTGTATTTCTCCAGTCAGATAGAACGCAATGATTCATGGTTTTCACCCTCAAATGACATATTTTCCCATTATCTGGATACTGTAACCTGCATCCATTGGGGAATTTTATTAGGCTTTTAATCTCCTCACATCCATGGATATGCCTGATCTAATAGTATCTAAGACCCATAAATCCACACTATATCAAGATTCATTGTTGTACGCAAAATGTAACTCCTATCATTCATGAAGTACAGTATATGTCCTTCCCTCTTTCCTTTAACCCAGAGACTCATCAACACAAACCCATGTAATAGGTTGTGTTGTTGTCATTCTCCATCTGTTCTTCTTCATTCCTTTCTGTTTAGATCTCTTCCTCCTTTCTCCCGTGCACCATTCATCCACTGCATTCTTGACAGCTTTAAAGACCTCCTTAGAGCTTGGTTTGAACAGTGTGTTCAAGTGCGTTCAAAGGGCCGTCACTATTGAAAAATTCATGTTTGTCATGTCTGTTTTTTATATTTTGCTCTAGATTAACAGCCTTAGCTCACAATTAATTTGCATAATTGCTAGTTTGTTGGTTGATTTTAATACACCGTTCATACATTTCATTTACAATGCTTTTAACAGTGACAGGTTTCCAAAAGATTGGCAGGACTGACGATGAAAACTGATAAGATTTAATTCACAACAGATTTACTTAAAATGCCCTTCAAACCCCGAGTTTGTTTAGGTAAAAAGAAAACCACTTGAACACTCGCATACAGTTACATGAGAAATTACCTTATTAATTATTAAAAATAATTGTATGTAGAACGTATACAGCAGACTGTTTTGTTATAGACTTATATGCAGCTGTACAATAAATGTGAGCACCACCAAAGTAAAATTTTAACAACAGGAAAATGGTTTTAATTTTTAAAGAAGGTGAAATAAGCATAAAAATGAAACATTCCACTGTTCCTTCAGTATCATGACCGTTTTTAACCAATAAAATCCCAATTCATTTTCATGTGTTCAGGTATAGTTTAATTAAGTTAAATATGCACATATTCTTTAAGTAAATTTTAAGTGTATGTAATATGTAGATAAAATGACAAGTGCTTCTTACCAATAAAAAGTTAGCAAACTTGTTTTCTCCCAGTAAGTGATATATTTTTTTCTTTGATTTTCCAAAGATATTGAGAAATAACTTTGTTTAATGAGTTTATTACCAGCTTCTTGCAAAAAATTTCAAGGAACTCTAGACACATACTGCTGCACTTATACTTGTTTTCACTGGGTGGTCTTTAGAAATTACAGGGTGTGCATGTGCCAGTGTCTGTGTGAAGAGGTTTGGTTACCAGTAAATCTATTTGATGCAGATTCTCAGTGTGTGTCTGGATGCCTTTGTCTCTGTCTACATTTATTTCCTTCATATGTCACTTTCTCCCAGCCTGAGGGTATGAGATGCTGCCCTGGTGTAACTAATGAACAGAACCTCTTTGACCACCACAGTACACTGGTGACATTACAACAGTGTATTTAAAAGAACATTGTTGATCAAACCTCAGTTGTATTGTACAAAAATGTATTTTGCTTTGTTTCTTTACTTTCTCCTTTAACCTTTCTTTGTTTAATCCTACATTGGACCGAAAATATGCACTGAATAAATGCCAAATAAATGATACAGCATTGTTTGTGTAGATTGAGTATGCATGTTTCTGTGTGTTACAAGAGACTTCATCTGGCAAGACAAGACCAATATCTGACCAACTGTAGGTCACATCTGTTTCCCATGCAAGAAAATGCTGGATGGATTTGCAATCAAAATTCCTCTCTGCTTTGTGTGAAATGACAGTTTACAGAACAACTTTATTTACAGTGGTCGCATAACAGTTAAGGAAGTTGGCTGGAATAGAATAAGTTTAATCCCCCAGCGCTGGATACACAGATTCTCTAACATTATTGTACTCGTGAACATGACACTGTCACCCACCTCATGCAGGGACACTAACATCTAAATTAATAAAACATCTTTTTAATTCATCTTTAAAATTATCCATTAGCATTCTTCTCAATTCACATTGTGTCTCAGTTCTTGAGGATCCATGGTCTCATTTGTGATAACCACATGCTTTTCTTCTTTCACATTTGGTCAGTTGGCATGCTGTTTCATGTGGTCTGCCAACTAACAATCATTGTCTTTTCAAACGTCAGCTTTCTGAATACAAAGATGGCCTTATATCTCTAAATTTGCATGGTAGGGAACTGAAAACCACAACAATTTATCTGACAGTAAGTTTATTCATTCAACATAATAAATAATGCACATGCTAATAATAAGGGAGCAATTGTTGTCAATAAGCATTTGTGAAAATACAGTTACTCTGTGTTTTAAATGTACAACTTTAAATCGATATTAAGGGTGTATTTAGTCACTTGAAGTAGCTTACATTAATATTACAAAGCATTTTATAGAGCACCTTTGTAGGCAAGGAAGATGTGCGCTCATGCTTTGGCCCTTTAAGAGTAGACTCACGTCGCCCGGAAGCCGCTGCTCAGGACAAAATGTAAGCAAGTCAGAGGCGTGCGCGAGCGAGCGTCAATGACAGACGGACGCGCGCTTTCTTCGTACACACGCATTCTCATTCGTTTGTCAAGATGTGTTAGTTGAGATATTCTTTGACGGCTCTTGCTCATTCACAAACCACCGCTTGGAATACACTCCGAAAAACTTATTTGAGAGTACATCTCGGGTAAGTTGTTATATTATTAACCTGCTTTTGGTTAGGTGTTTTGTCTTTAAAACATTATTTTATCCCTGCGTAATTTCCCAAGTGACTTTTGTCTCGTTGTTAGCAATTAGCAGAAATATAAACAAAACATCAACAGGTTTGCAGAAAAACTTAATTAGCTGGTAATTAGCCGAGGCTGTTTCTTCACAAACCTGTTGGCTTGGGTTGTTTTGTACTGTTAACTGTTAGTTTTGTTACACTGAGACTGAGTGTAATATTTTATTTATCTACGTGATCTGCTGTTGAGCAATACGACCATCAATTTGGAAATGTTACTGGAGTTCATGTCAAGGTTTACTGAATGCAACAGCGGACACGAGTGCGCGCTCCAGTTTGGCAGTTATTAAAACTTGAAGTGTGCAAAATCATCCTGTGTTAAGCTTTATCAAGGTTGATCTGCAAGCTATTTTCTAAACTTAAGAAGTATAAAGAGTGCACAGAGCTCCGTTTGTCTTTTCTATTGTGACTAAAGAAGGGTTCACTCCCGTTACTTGATATACTTTCATCTATCACAGCGGGGGCGCGCATTTATGAGGCGCGCTCCTGAAGAGATGCAGCTCAGCAGGTAGAGAAACGCCTGATGGTCGTATGATGACTGGCTTGTGTTTGTGTGGGTGCTTTTTTATTTGCCATCAAGTTCTCAGAAAAAAAGGTTACTTTACCAGTTATGTGCAGATCCATGTCAAGGTTCATTTAAAAGTTAAAAATGCCCCTTTATCTGGAAATGTCAGAGCATTTTGTAATAAATATTATGATTTGGCATGTCCACGTCATCGCGATTATATCAGACACTTGTTTCTTAGTTGTTATGTTTGTTTTATGCACAATTCATGCATTAGGAAACAAAACAACTGTATTTTGTTCACCCACAGGACCAGATTGTTTTATGATTGAATCTTATTTGCATTGATCAAATACTGTATAGCACCTACAGTAAGTGAAGCAGGGTTATGACTATTCATTGTTTCTTTTTATCATTTATGCTTGCTGTATGTAGTTGCAACATATGTTTAATGTTACAGGAATTATTTGTCATGCTTATGAAAAACACAATTTTGGAATGTTTATCAATAAAAAAATGTTAAATGTTAATGATAATTCTTACTCACCTCACCTGTTTGTTAGATAGAGCAGGTGACCTGAATGCATATGGTGGTTGACCCTACAAACAAACTCTTATTGTAACCCAGTCATCAATAAATGGAGTGTTTAATCTTACCCCCACATCTGAATTATTAAACATTGTTTTGCATTTGTGCAGATGATAACAAGAAACAAATTGCGATTAACAAAAATATATGTTTTAATATACCTGCTACAATATTTGTTTATTCCAATGTTTGCAGACTCACCATGCAGTAATATATAAAGATTTACAAATAGATGATGTTCATGTTAAAAGCACTTTAAACAAAGGGTGGAGAAACAATGACAGTATAATCCCATCACTTTGCTAACATGTGTAAAGGGTGTGCCTGGGTTAGTATTGGAAGCCCTCTTGAGTTTAATGATTTTCATTCTTGGCCTTTCAAAGCTGTGTGTTCACAGTTTTGTTATGCTAGTTCTTATAAACAAACTGTAAAACTTTGATAAGAAGGATCGAGAGAATTACTGTTGACTGAAATGGAGATAATTAGCCTAATAACGTTAATCTTTTTAATAGACTGTTAAATAATCAGCATGCTTGCTGAATGGATGGTCTTAACATTAATGGTTATCGATCTATCATAAATGTATGTGTCTATGTATGGGTCCTGGTACTTTTTTCTATTTAAAAAAGCTCATTATTATTGATAGGCTTAGTTTTTTAATGTGTATTTTATAAGACAAGTGCTGACTGGGCAGATCCTCTTCTCCATTTTCACTTTTACAGCCAGAGTCAAGAGAGACAAGCTGTCCACCCATATCTCTTTTGATGACTGTGATCTTGAGCTTTACCTCGTGACTGATCTCAGCTCTTATGTTTCATAACAAAGCAATCTTTCCATAAGCTCTTTAATATTTCTGCAACATCAGGCAGTGGAAGGAACTTGCTGTGGATTAGTGAGCAGGATGTCTTGTAAGTTTATGGTTAACCTCACTTTCTGTTGGCTCCCATTAAAGTCTGATGTAATGCTATACGATCTGCTCGAAAAAATCTTGTTCAGCATATAATTGGTATCAATTTCTTCACCTTCCTTACAGTCTAGAACTTAAAGAGCAAGCAGGCTGTATTGCTCAGTCCTTTGGTGACATTTTCATTTACACAGACACATTCAGTGAGTATAGGTTTGCTTAATGGGGGTATTAGCCATGAGCTGAGGTTGGCATGTAGCACCCGTACCCATAATCCCCACGGCCACCTGAGACAACTGCTTATTAATCAGAGCAAAGATCAGCTTTCTGAACAAGATGTGATAATAGCAACTGTTGTCCTGCTCCAGCCTGCACCCTTTTGTTGTAATTTAGCCAACAGTGCGTCTTGTGTTACCCTTGATTAATATTATGATTTTCTTCACAAAGGCTAACCTTGTGCTAATCATATGACTGGAAGCCAGTATACAGAGAGTCTTCAACATTCTTTCACCTTTCACCACATTTTTGAACTAACCCTTTAACTAGTCTCTGACGAGCTGAGAAACGGTATCAGCCAATATTCCTTTTATTGTTCACTTAAAATATAAAAGCATAACTGATACATGTAAAATGTTGTGTAGTCTAAAGAGAAAGTGGATTATAATGTGGAAAATAGTTATATGTTGCCTTTCTAGTGCCCCTGAAGTTTCTCTTACTCTGTTATCCTGAAGCAGAACATCTCTGCAGACCCTCCTGTTTTCACTCTGAGTCACAGCTGACCTTGTTGCGTAAGCTTGAGGGCTGACATCATTGTTAGAGACCCAGCACTGGGGTTGCAGAAGGCAGTAAAAACCGGTGTGGGGCCTCAATCTACCCCCCTGCCCTGGGATGAGAAGCAGCTGGGGCTTCTAAAACTCTGCTCTCACTGTTGAGAAAATATTGCAAAAACAGCCGCTCTGTGTGTACTGTAGCACACGCACCTGGCGTTTGCATTTTGCCTATAGACAATAGCTTTAGGCTACATATGCTTGTGTGTGTGTGTGCGCGCTGTGTGCCTCTCTTTCATTTCTCTATTGTAGTTTTCAGTCTATGGTTTGACAAAACCCTTGAATTCATTAAGTTTGTAGAGAACATTATATATTGTTAACTTACCTGTACACATAACAGCACTCTGTTTTAAAAATAAGCTTAAGTAGTTTTTCTTTTTTTATTCAGACATGTACTGTATATGACTGCTGTTTTAGCACTTCAGCTTGGGTTTAGGGAAGAGGAATTTGGGGTGCAAGTGTACACACACATCCGTACATCATTCCCCGTCAGTTTTAGCACCATATTTACACACTGACATACCTTCTACTTACACGTAATGAAAAACATACTCCATACTCACATGAGGATCACAGATGTGTTGATCATAAGGAGTGTTTTTTGGCTGTGGGCCACAGAATCCTGGAGTATGTTGGAAAATGTTGTTTTTGAAGCAGATGAAGACATTACCAGCAGTTAATGGGGCCACGGCTGTTATTGCTGAGCTGTTTGATTGTTTGTGTGTGTGTGTGCAGTATGTCGGTGTGTTAAGGGGATCATGGCTGAACGGCACGTCATCAACGCATGTTCTTTTTCCGCTGTTCCTGCATCATCATTTAGAGACAGCAGTGCTTTAAGATTGATTTATTTTAAGTGCACTCTCAGCTGTCTGACTACTTGATTATTGGCCCAGTTATGCCTCAAAGAGGTTTAAATCGATGTAGTGGTCATTGCAGTTTAAATCGTTGGAGCCAGCTTAAGGAAAGTTACAAACTCAACTTCAGACAGCTGTTAAACTATGTGTGGTTCATAAAATTGCGTTTGGTCAGTACTGTAATGTGGAAATTACACTAGTAGTTTTTTCTTGCTAAATAAAAAAAATGGTCATTATTTGGTAACTTAATTAACTTTTAATGATGTTTTTTTCGATTGATTTAAAGTTTTTGTTGGACACGTCTGGGGTTATCTAACAAAAAGTAATCCCAGTTAGGGTTGTCAAGAGGACACACACATGCACGCACCAAAATTACTAATACACTTTGGACAACACACACATTTCTTCTGTTGTATCTCATGCTTGATTAAATCAGTCTGTCAGATGGATCATTAGTTGATCTGATTGATACTACTTCATCAACGGCAGACTATTGCCTGGGCAACAGCACTAAACCTATCCAAGCACTCTTGTACCAGTGGGATGTTATGGAGGGAAAAGGACAGGACGGTTGTTTTTTGCAGAGGTGATTGATTCAGCCTATGCTCGGGAGAAAGAGAAAAAGAGCGAGAACATGATTTTTCAATTAAGCCTTCCCTCAGTATTTTCGTTGTAAGAGTGCAAAAAGCCAGATCTGGAGGGAGATCAAACCTCCACCCAAGTTAGTCCCCATTAAATCACATGCACACACAAACACCCACACACATAAACAAAGAACCACCCCATCATGTTTGATATCTTTGTCCTCAAAATTCATTTGTTGTATAGCATGTAGAGCCAATAGTAATTGTGTTACCAGCTATGTTTCTGGTTAAGCTCTGTCCTGTAAAACTTTATATATGTAATCCACTAACACTAACACTCACTAGTGTAGTTTAGATCATGGTGATGTTGCTGATTAATTTGTAAGGAAATGTGAGGACGGAGCTGACTCGTGGTTTTGCTGTGTGCTGGTAAGGTAATTTGCTGAATATTTCCATATAGATCAAACTGTGCTAATGCATGTTGTGCTGATTCACACTTTCAATTTTGTTGTGTGGTAAACGTAAAACAACTCGGAATTAACCTTTGTTCGTTAGTTTGGATAAATTATAGGGTTTTTCTTTGATAAGATGACCTTGTTTATTGAGGTAAACCTTACTACTTTTTATCCAGAAAGCTTGCTGTGTCTCTTAGAACTTCAAGCTTAATTTCCATATTAATGTTACTAACAAATGACAGAATCTGTGGAAAAAACGATCTGTACACAATGCCCTTAAACAAATTTATTTTGATCTTTTTGTACTACTGATACAGGTGTGCGTGCATAGAGAGCAATGGTGCAGAAGTAGTGTGCAAGATTAAAGAAAGTCTCAGTTTTGCAGTACTGCAGTACTCAAGCCGTGTTAAACCTTTGTGTAGCTGTAGTTTTGATAAAACATTTATAAGGCACAACTTGATAAATCACAGTTTCTTAAATACACTGCTTTGCCACCATGATCACAACATCATGGCCAACAGTTTGCATTAGGGTGTGTTTATCTGAATGTGTGTTTGGTGTATATGTAACAGTTAGTAATACAGTATGAGGCTGTGAATCTTACTCTGACTCAATAATGCTTATTAAAATATGAAATATTATCTTGGAACAATGTATATGTCAGACATAAAACAGTAAAGAAGATTAGGCTTCAAGTTTAAAAACAGCATGTGGTTGATCACAATGAAAAGAGAACTTGTTTTGATGGATGGTGTGTTGGAGGTAAAGGAGGGATGTGGAGGAGGGGTGGCCTACCAAAGTCTCTCTGTTGCGAAGGGTTGGGTTTTTTGAAAAGCATTCACAAAGAATGCCCATGGATACTGTACTTGGCTGAACTCTGTATGTTTTTAAATCTACCACCCCCATTGTCTGAACAGTAGAAGTTAAACATTAAAGTGTTTTTTAATTAATGATAGGCAGTTGAATAGGTTCCCATTTTTGGCTTGAATTGTTTAAAGGGTAAAATCTTGGCATTTTGTATTTTTATATTATATGATGTAATGAATAAAAGGCATTTGTGCTGGTTAAACAAAGTAAATTGATATATTACAAGGTGTATAACAACCATATATTTTTGATTACTTTTGTGTTGTTGGGTTGTTTATTGAAAAGACTCTTGTTGTCAGCAAATCATCTTTGTCCATGCATCAGATACAACAGATGTTGTGAACAGCCATTTGAAATGGTCCTTTTAATCCATCTGTTATTTCTCATTATAGTCAATGACTGTTGCATCTGGAAGATGTTGACTTTACTACAAAAGCACTCCAAATTTTTGCCACTCATCATGTTGAGGTTTGCAATGAATTAGGATTAAATTTCATTTAAAATGTATGTATGAGTCAGATTCCTGTGTCCAGATGGCATCAAACTTGCATCAGTCCATGTTATTTATACAGAAGTTTTTAATTCTAAAAGATAAGAGCATGATAAGAGGTAAAGTCAATGTGGACCATAGACCACAACACATTTTAGCTTTCTCTTTTCATCTTCATCTGAATCCTGTCAAACCTTCCTTAGCTTTTATGCATGTGTTTTTGTACATCTTTGAGTAGTTTAAGTTTTAGGTTCTCTTAAATTCTTTTAAACATACAATATAGATCATTGAGGAGTTGTAGAGTAACATTTAAATGAGAAAAGCCAGCTAAGCAAGTTTATTTTTGTGTGCTTGCACGTTGGTCTGAAGTTTGATTGTGATTGACGTGTATAAAGAGGTCTTGGAGAATGGTATTGTGTGCATTTCTCTGAGATTTGTAAACCCTTGTAAATGTTTCCCTTCTTCCATAAATTTGCATTGACATGTCGGCCAAACCTGCATTCCCAGATCTTAAATTTAATTTTTTCTTCTTAGTATGACTGTGTAACTCCCACTGTTTTTTAGTGTTCACCTTCTGATTAGATGTATCTTTTCTACGTGCTTTTTCAGTGTGTATCTAGGGGTTAACTATGTTTGCTTACTAAAGTATTAAACAAAATACTGCAGTATGTAGTGACTCCATTTATGACTCAGCAATGTTATTTTTACAACAACACACAGTTACTTGGCTGTGGACTGTAAATGAAGAAAAAATGTGTATGTGGTAATGTTAGTTTGTGTTTGAGAGACTTCAAAAGAAGGCACTAGGTGGAGCTATGGACTCTTTCAAAAGCTCTAAACAGGTGAGGCTCTTAGATTTACTGGCTATATCTCTCGGTCTGTTTCTCTGTGTTTCTCACTTCTTTTATCTGTCTTTTCTCCTCTCTCATACAGAATGAAATGATCTTAAACAGAGCCCTAATCTGTTTTATCTCACTCTGACACTTAAACACGGTCCTGCACACTGTCATCACCTAAACTAAAGCTCCTTCTCGTGCACAGAGGACATTGATTACGCTTTGAGAGAAAACAACTCATTATTTCTCAAGTGTTATGGGGAGATGATTTGATATGAGACAGAAGAATATAGTGTAATTTATGTAAAAAAAATGTAATTAACTTCTGTTGCAATGTTGCAATGATGAATTTAGTATTAAATTAAAAGACAATCTAATTTAAATTAAACAAAATGTAAAAAAACATAAAAACTGTATATGAAGCTGTATATTGTGTCTCTTGAGGATCTGCACTCAGTCATGCCTACACTCACTTACACTATGACTTAGCCAAACTTTGTCCTTGTCTCTCTCTCTCTCTCTCTCTCTCTCTCTCTCTCTCTCTCTCTCTCTCTCTCTCTCTCTCTCTCTCCCTCTCTCCCTCTCTCCCTCTCTCTCTCTCTCTCTCTCTCTCTCTCTCTCTCTCTCTCTCTCTCTCTCTCTCTCTCTCTCCCTCCTTTTCTGTGAGACCTGCTATGGCATGGCAGTGGTGGGAAAGCACCGTGCTATATTTAAATACCTGTGATGTCTGAAGCTTTAGCTGCCTTGCTGTACTCCTGTTGAAGGGAGTGTGATTGACAGTGAAGGGGTGCTTGTCTGTGTGTGTGTATATATCAGTACCGCATGACCCCCTGCTGTCCTCCCCTTTTCCTGTTGCTTGTTCGCTCTATGACCTTCACTAGAGCTGATACATCTCTTCCAAAAAGCAGTGAACAAGTCTTTTTCAACTAGTGTTATTTAACCCTTTGGCAGCGAACGCAATTCATATTGGCTCACAATCCACATTTGAAACAAGAGTTACGGCTACAGTAAGTAGTTTGGACATGTTTATTTTCTTTGTGTTGTTTAAAGTGTTTGAAGAATGAAATCTAAAATGCTTAATTTAAATGAATAGTATGTTTACTGCTAATAATTAGATTTTGTGTGTGACCATGTCCCACGATATCTGTTTCCGATTTACTGTACTGCAAGTAAAGTGGGTGAGAGCCTAGAGTACACTGAGACTATGTAGTAGACGTTAAAGCTGAGTGATCTTTGATATGAGACAAACACAGAAAGACAGCGGCTTATAATAGACGGTGTGATTGAAACTACTTGTATACAGTAGACTGCTGTGTGGCTTTTGATTCCTAGAGGTCCCATCAACTAAAATTCTCTTGACTTATACTTATAATGTAGGCTTGACATGATTTGTATTTATTGAATTGTGCAGAATTGGTATAAAAATGCTTTTAAGGCTTCATAGCATTTTGTGTTTTACTTTTGCAGTGGGTGCCTTGCATTGACAACACACATGACAACACTCAATAAAAACAATATTTTTTGACCACTTACTGTTGCTAAGGTGTGTGCATGTGTGTGCACGACAGTTTGCCGAAATAGCAAAGACTCATGCTCTACAGCTGTCCAATGACCCCACCTGCTCTCTCTCCATCAGACTTTTCTGACCAAAATAGACACATACACACACAAGGCAGATGCACATTATAAACAAACTTTTCTCTATAACCATGATGTCAGAAGAGAGAAATTAGACTCAAAATCTTTTATCCATACACAGTCAGATATGATTATGACATAAAACACTTTCCTTTGAGCTGGATAAACCTTTAAGCTCTGAAACATCTTAGCAGCCTTTAACACCATCTCCACACTGCAATATCAGTTTCCATTGGTGAAGTATTTGTGTCTGCACTCTTTAATGATATGACAGGCTTATGTGTTAGCTGTAAATCAACTAGCTTGATGCTAAATATACTCACATGAGCTTTAGCTAAGCTTAAGTGGCTAACAATTACCTATTATCTGGTTTAAGGATGATAAATGGAGCATTTTCAGTGTGCTTACTGTCATAAGTGTATAACAATTCTTCAAATTTCGCCTAACCTTTCATGCATCAAAACTGTGTTGAAATCATTTTGAAGCTCTTATGTAAAAACGTCTGAACCTTCTAGCAGATGTTCACACAGGACACATTCTTCTGTTCAGCACAAGCTAGATGGAGAACAGAACAGAAATCAAGGCTCTTGAGATGCAAGTTACGTTAACTTGTTACGCAGTTGGATAAAAATGTCCATTTGACACACGTGGGCCTTGACTAACAATTAAGAAACTTCAGAAACCAATTCTGGATGGGGGTTTTAACTGCAGGCAGTAATATGTACAGTACTGTACTATTTGATTAGTTTGTTTGTGTTTTTAAAAGACAAAAAATGCACTAATAGCCTTATGTAAAGCATTGTATGTGTGAAAGTTTTTAGTGCGTTTCAATGGTGGAGTTATGCACAGGAATCAATTCACATTGTCTTTACACTGTTTTATATGTTGGTATTAGTTGTTTATGTGTTCAGAATAAATTGTGGTGAATGTGTAAAATGTGTTATGCAAATGTCTGAGCTCCTCATGTAACAACTAGAGTTTTTGTAAATCCTTGGCTAAACCTGTTATTTAGAAGTTGACTTGTTATTGGCTCTCTAGAAACTTTAGTGAGGGATGTGCATTAAGGATGAACGCACACAAACAACCTCCACTTCACTTTCAACATCAAAGTTCAGCCACATCATTGACACAGCCCAGCCATCCAAGCAAGAGAAACAAAGAAACAGTGACCCAGACTCAGCCACTCAGAATACACATTCCCTTATTAGGATAGAGGTGTGTGTGATAATTTTAGTTAAACGTGATGTGAAATGACTGGACCTTGTACTGCTGCATATTACTGACCTTGATCAGGTGACCAGTGAGTGTCTGAACTATGAGCGTTTACTAGTCACCTCCCAATTTCAGGACTTTGATCTGCCTTGTGTCATATTTCAAGCACTGTAGAAGTCATGAAGTCAGAATGCTTTCATGGCTCATTAGTTCTTCCCCCTGTGTCATACATGCTTAAAGGTTCAGATTTAATCCTGCTTAATTTTGAGGGTGGGGTAAAACGCTGATTCTGAATGAATCACGATTCTCTTTCAAATGATTCATAATCCGATACAATTCTACTGATAAGGTATAATGACAAAACATCACTGATGTAGATAAGTGCCATGTGTTTTCTGCAACACTGCTATCAATATTTATGTATATGTATATATAGCTTCCCCTTACGACATCATTGCAGCAAAAAAATTGGCCATCAGATATGAGAGTACAACTCTGTGTAGGCTGTGTTCAGTTATAGATGTTGATATTTTTTACCCATATTGAGTTTATTTTAAACTGCACTAGTCATAGTAGACTGTTTACTGTTAATTGTGTGACTTGTTAATTTATAAGATTTATTGAATTTCTAATTTTTGTTTTTTTTTAAGGCTGCAAAATATCTGATTAAATTTCAATATCTGAGATTAGATTTTCCTTTCCTTAGATTTATTATCTTTCTATTATGGTAACTAACATTATTTAGTTCATCTTTGACCCTAAAAGACCACAATTATCCAAGTTCTGTTTTGACTTAAGACATCAACATTACTGTTTGATTTCTTTTTTTTATATATATAGTATAAGAACTGATTGCAGTGTACTAGACAAACATTTACTTAAACTGGATGTAGGATTAGTTTGTAGCCTTGACACACTTTATGATCTTTCATTTAATGTGCCTCATAATTCCCTTTTATTTCTGTTTGCTTTAGTTTACTGTCACCATTTACCACTTTATTTACTACTGTAGCGTGCAAATTGTGTAAAACCAAGCCCAATGGTTTGAGCACTAAATACAAAGCACATGTGCATGTGTGAGAGTGTGGCATTAGATGGTGTGTTTTGGATTGGGATGATGTCACATTTGTCATATGAGAAAGCAGCTCGGTCTCTAAGGAATTTGAAGATTACATTATGTTTAATGACAGGACGCAACAGATGCCTTCCTTACCCTATGATGTCATCCCTTTATCATCCTTTAGATCTTGATGGAGGGACGTATTATTTTAGATATTAGCTCAGTCTCTGGAATGTCTGTGATTTCCTGATCTTGGTCTGTGATGGGCTCTGATTTCAAGCTTTATCAGATAATCTGGAACTGCAAAAGCTCTATAATTATGTCCAGAACAACAGCAGCTGATTTCTCAGACTACTTGAGACAGTCAATGACACATTCTTGATTTTGATTGGTCTCAGTTCTTTGGTCTGCAGGCCATCCTGAAGGGTGTTTGTGTGCATGGCAATGATAAGTATTGCTGTGGAAAAACTGCACTCAGGATAATAGGCCAGAAATAGAGCAGGACAAATGCCATTCTGCATGTACATGTCTAAATGCCTCTCCAGTACACTTCCACAATTACAGTCTCATTTTCTGAATGGTTTTTTGCTCATACTGCCTCTGTGTGTCCTTTCTTTGGTCCTTTACTGTCCTTCACTGTACCGGTAATTTTATTTTCTCTGAAGACAACACTAATTTTATTAGACATTTTATACCAGAAACAGATGTGGCCTTGTATGGTAACTTTAAGAGTTGTTCATTATTATGAATTATTGTAATTTGCCAACCTCCACCTAAAAGTGCATGATAGTTTACCATTAGTTACCATCTAAGTTAAAAAAAGAGTGGTTACTTGACAGGTATTACTGCCTGTTTAATGATCTGTTTTAAAGTTTTAGCAGCGTTCTTATAACAAGCTTTATCTCTACTTCCTTATTATTGTTCTTTCTGCCTTCATTCTAACCCAAAAAGTGTTTCTCACACACATATCACGGGTGACTATTACAGTACATGAATTTTCTGAATTTGGCTTTCTATGGATATTTTACTCCCTTTAAATCCTAAAGCTAAAAACTAGACTCTTGTTTTAAAATGCATCATTATCCCAAAAAGGAAAATCTTGGGTCTGGTAAAAAAATATATCTGTTGATTTCATACAGCTAATGATTTGTCTGATATAAAAGTTCCCTCTAATTGCATAACACAATAATATGTCTTGACAATTTTTCTCCAATGGCAGAGCGCTTTCATTTCCCTAATATACATGTCATTGCTCAGAAATGAGTGGAATTTCTTGTTTCTTTGACACACTCATCCTCTCTTTCTTTCTCACCCTTTCAGCTGTTGTGAACACACACACGCACAGCGGTGAGACTGCATACTTCTATGCAGCTGCTAGTGCACACAACCACTACTTTTCTACTTGCATGTTTTCCTCCTTTTGTCTGTGTCTCTGTTTTTCTCTATCTGTCTCTCTCGTCCCGTATCCCCAGAATGTTGACTTTAATCTGATTAGTGTTCTTGCAGCTTTAGCAGTGGCCATGCAGTCAGTGCACACACAGTGAGATTCTCTCTCTCTCTCTCTCTCTCTCTCTCTCTCTCTCTCTCTCTCTCTCTCTCTCTCTCTCTCTCTCTCTCTCTCTCTCTCTCTCTCTCTCTCTCTCTCTCTCTCTCTCTCTCTCTCTCTCTCTCTCTTCTCTCTCTCTCTTCTCCCCCTGCTGCCTCGCTTCTGCTTACCACCCTCCCTCTCCCTATCTCTCACTCTCCACCTCCCTTCTCTGGCTGTCCCAGGACCGCTGCAGCTAACTCTGCATCACCTTGCAGTTCAGGCATTGCTGACTTTCTGCAGTCCCCTCCCTTTCCTCTCTCTCTCTCTCTTCTATCTCTCTTTCTCTTTTGCTTCTTCACACCCTCTTTTTCTCTTTGGACCTTCACCTTACAGTCACCCTCACCTTTTTTGTCACTTTCTTTTACTGGTGTCCACCACTGTGTTTATTTTGTCAACATGTTCCGGAACTCTTGGGTCTCCAACTATCTCAACCATGTCAAGTTGTGTCAAGGTGAGTAAATGGGAGTTGTGAGTGGATGGGCCCACCACAACACCGTTAGCACTGCTGGAGTTTGAATAGTAAAAGTCTCCAAGGACACGACTGTACAGGACGAGCACACGCTGACTCAAATACAGCAATATTGGAGAGTCTGTTAAATGTTTCAGTAATTTAAAATCTGCTTTTGTCTGTAAGTTATGCCAGACTTGCAGTTATTCTGGTATATTGCCTTTTAATAGCTTTGTTTTGGTCTGTGCACTTGCGCAACAGAACATGCTTTTTCATTTATCCTGAAATCTTTATCCTCATTTGTCCATGAAAATGCGCACATGCAGACATGTATTGTTGCACTTGCTGTATGTTCATTTTAATGTGTCCTAATGTTTTTACCAAGTTAGTGTTTTGTTTAAATTGGTTGATGGTTAAATACTGTATATAAATGGGGCTTATGTTCACCTAATTTGCCCTTTCCTAAAGTAGACACCAGCTGCCTAGATTAAGACTCTTATGGTCTCCCACTGTCTGTGCATCAGTACACTGAAGCTTTTCACTGTATGGAAAAGTAGTGAGTATTGTTACAGTTGCTTTTGCACTGGTATTTTTAAATCTTTTTCATATAATTTACATTTATGAATTTTGCAGATGCTTTTGCCAAAACGATTTATAGTGCGTCCAAGATATGCATATATTTTGTGTGTTTCCTGGGACTAAAACCTGTGACTTTGCTAGTGCCAAGTTTTACCACTTGAGCTGCAGGAACAGCATAATGTGAGTGATAGCGTAGGTATGCATGATGGCACACTTCCTGTGTTCACTCCGGCTAATCCTATTACACTTAAAGACTAATCCTTTGTTAGCCGAGACCAGCGCTACAATAACACATGCTGCTAATTTGGCCCTATTCTTACATTATGTTGTTAACAAGTTGTATTAACTTGTTATAGGAAGTTGTATTTTTATAAGTGTGTGATAAGCTAACCCATAAACTAGATTTTACTGCTTTCTGACTTTGATAAAGCTGTCGCTGCAGGTTGCTATTCGTTACCTTCTGTATCATTCAGTCTGCCTTCACAAGCAAAAACAAGTGACAATCATTTAAACCCACAAAACCTCTACAAAACGAATCGGTTTCAGTTTTAGACATGCCATAGCTTGCCTTGAATATTCTTTTTAGCACCTTAACTAAAGGCAGATACTAAAAACACTACAGTCATGCAAGTTTTTCTTACCTACATTATTTTTTGCAAAACAGGTGTGTGATGCGTTTAAATGTAAAATATCAGAACAGTGCGATTAGCATTAATGTGATGTTTGTTGTACATAGGAGAGGTGTGTTAGTATGTCATATAGGCACCAGAGTAACATTCTTGGCCTTTGACGTGCTGTAAATGTCACACTTGACTGCTTCTGATTAGCGTCTGTGCATTAAAGGACAAAGAGCCAACTAGCACCCACCACATACTGTAGGTATCCTAAATCTGTCTGCGTGTCTGTTAGCGGGTGCTGTAAACAAAACCGTGCAATGCACATAATGATAGAGCCCATTCCACCACAGGGTACTTTTAGTGATCAATCTAGTTTATCTGCATTACTGTGTTTGCGTAATGGGTCTGTGTTGTTGTTATAGTCTTTAGGAAACATTGTCATTAACTTTTCTCTGTAATTTAATGTTAATTTACTGCTACAAGATGCCAAACCTTTGGCGTCAAACTTTTATGATCACTTGACTGTAATGCTTATTATGATAACAATGCCTTTAATCTGGAGATGTATGCCTGAAGGCACAATATGTATGATTTTTGCAATAAAATATCCACTAGAACATTGATATATATTAAGCTCGCTTGTGTACTTGAATTATCCCAAATGAAGCATGTCGCTCTGTTGTTATTGTTATTTGACTGTTGTCAGACGCAGCATTTTCTGTTGCCAAAGAGGACTCCAAGAAACTACAACTCCCATGATTCCATGCTCCTGCACAGCATCATCAAGCGGCCTTTGTTATTGTTTTGATTATTGGTTTTCTTATTGTTTCAGGAAAATTATAAATGTTTTGCTCTTTGGTAAACAAAAGTATAATTGCGCCAGAATAATTATTTTTTTCTACATGATTCAGACAGAATAGCATATGAGATCAGCATAGATGATAACTCCAATACAATAAAGCTCAAGAAACTGATTAGTAATTCAGTACATGCTGTCCATGTGAATATGTTGTTCTTTAAAACAGTCAATGCTAGGACTAGTGTAATCATATCATTATTTTTTTTTAAATAGAAACTAAATTTACTGATTCCCCTACTTTTTGTAAATGTTTTCAAAGCTTTCAGTCTGATGTCGACAACTGATGTCGCCTTGTCCACGTGCCCTGTGACTTGTGAAGTAAGAGGAGATTTTTAGGCAGTGAGGAATGTTTTTACCAGATACTCATTCCAGCTGTGAAAACTCTCCCGTAACAAAACACAGTCCGTCAATTGGCCCATTCACTCTCTCTTCTCAAATGTTTGTGAAGAAAGAGGACAGTAATGACAGCGAAACCAAAGTCTGTGTTTTAGATTAACATATTTGAATATTGAGAATCTGAATGTTAGAATGTGTGTGTGTGTGTGTTTTTGGTCTGTGTGATTGTAGGTGTGGTAGCGCTATTGATCTGTGGGTAAAATGAAAACACATGATCTCCTCCGATCCCACTGTGAGGCTCAGATGTCAAATCTCCATGTGCTTATTCAGACAATTGATTCCATACAGGATAATACCAGTATTAGTCGTCTAATTAACATTACTCGCATCGGTGAAGTTCAAACGGCATCACCTGCGTTTAAACAAACAACAGCCAAATGAACTTTCTTTTGGTCTTTCTTTCATTATTTTCTCTCATTCATCAAACCATCCATCCATGTTCTTGTTAATAATAGTAGATTTCCACTCAGGTGGTCTTTCTCTGTGTAACCATTTGTGTCACACATAATGTAATGGGTGCAGAAAAGATACAGATGCTGACTTCGTCCATTACATGATGGTCACTTTGACTAACAAAACCACTGAAACAGCACATAGCAGAGACAGTCGGCTTTGTGCATACAGATGTACCTGTGTGTGCTTACAGAAATAAGTTGAGATGCATACTATTGTTTACAGCCTTTAACACATTGCTGATCTGTTCTGTCACCAGCAGTAGTATTTGTAATCTGAAGGCTGTGTTGTCTTGTGTACACAGGCACCACAGAACAGACAGCCAGTAAAGTTGGCAGTCCCAAACTACAACGGAGAGCTCTTAGGTAAGATGCTCATTTTTATGTACCAATTAATTAGAATAACTTGAAGCTAAAAGATAAAACGTTCTCCGATACTAAATGTTTCTCTTAAACAAATTTAATAGGACCATGTAGACTCATTGAACCATAGCGGGTGATTAATTAAATCATTGTGGTTAAACTTCTCGTCTGCCTTTAAATATAGTCATGCTGTTCATATTTGTTTAATCACTTGAGAACTGGGATGTGCTTTTACTTCTAAAAAAATTAATTATTTGTCTCTCATGTTGTTTTTTCTCCATTTGGATGCCTGTGTTTTTGCAGTGGTCATATTTACTGTAAAGAAAATATTTCTTGACCTTGTTGTGCTTAAATTAAATTTTTTCCAGTTTTAATAAAAGCAGGCGATTGTGATTTTTTTGTTTCTAATATAATACCAGCATTAAACACAAAGCGTAATAAAATATTGAAAGCAGTTACTATTTGTCCAGCTTCCAGAAAGAATTGTCGATTGAAGATAAGGGCGAGAAAACCAATAACAACAAAGAATTAGATGTCAGTCTACTGACAAATACACCCAAAGGTAAGAGCAATTATGTGCAACATTTCATCTGTGTAGTTCATCATTTCATCTGTTCAAAGTTGTCGTTTATTCACTAGATCAATCAGGTGTTTTGTCACATACGTGGCAAGAATTATTTGACAACTTCAGAATTCTCATTGAGTAATGGTTATGGTTAGAGTATGGTTAAGTAACTTAATACAGAGGTTTAGGGTTTAATTAATTCCATATAGGACACTAAATTGTCACTTTGATAGCAGTCATTATTCCTATGAGCAAGGCTCTTAACCACCAGATGAGTTTATCCCTGTCATTAGTTTATTAAAATCACATAATTGCAAAATGTAATTATAAAGGTAACACAGTATATGATACCTGACTTTCACTGATCCACATTGATCCACAAGGTATGATGATGTTGTTGTCTAGGACTGCCTGTTGTTTCATTCACAATGTTTTGATGGTTCTTAAACATGTGATGTCATGGGGGTTGGGCTACTGCTGGCCACCTGTTGTTGTGCAAGTAGTTTTGCTTTATTGGCTCTCAAAATGGTATAGTTGTGTGAAAGAAGGACCTGTAAAAGTATGTAAACGAGCAGAAAATGAGTCAATGTGATTTTATGATGCTCTCGCAAGAGCAGTCTGCTTTTGGTAAGCTACAAAAATATTTTGTATGTTTTTGCATTATTTCTGTTTCTCTTGTTTATTCATGACAATAATACGTGTCAGCTTCTGGTAGGAATATTAGTTATATTAAGTTCATCAGAGTTAAGGATTCATTTTCAAATCTTAAAAGGCTTTAACTTAACTAACAATAATCTGTGAGCCATTTATACAGGTATGCTGATAACTGCGTTTTCTGTGCTGTTGTTAGTTTTAGCCTAAACCTCTTTTTATGTTTTTTACTTTTACTGTGTTATATACTTTAGCTGTTAAGTGGGATAAATAGTTTTTTGACATCTGTAAATATCTGTTTACTTAATGATTTTGTTGAAATTATTACCATGGGCTGGACAATCCACAGTAACTATTTATAGAGTATGGCTAAAGTCTGCAGGTAATCCTGCTGTATGAGAATAAATCGTTTTGGTTTCACAACTGATATTCTGGGAATCAAAGCAAGGGAGACAAGGCTCATAAAACATGGTTAAAAACACAGTATGTCATGTGTGTATATTACCTCACTGCACTGGTCTTCCTGGTGAGAGGACATGTTTGGGTGTTTTTAGATTTCCACGATCACTGCTGAAACAATGCAAATTACTAAGGGTGTTAACTGTGATTGGATTGAACTTGTGGAACACAGTCAGTTGTGCTCATACAGAAGCTAATGTTATATGTTGGACTTCGTGTAAGCTGCTTTATTTAAAAAAAAACATGCTGGGCATCTGTCAGTCTGTCACAGACGGTAATGGAAAATGTATCTGTACAGTGAAACAATTACCAAAAATAATAATTATGGAATCAGGATCAGTGTTTAATGAAACAGACAGTATTTAAGAGACAGTATTTGTCAGGTTTGTAGTATTTTGGCTAATTCTACAACCCATTTATAACAGGTGTGAGTCTTAATAAATGAAAATGTCTTATTAACATTTTGTCCACTTTTATGTTTGATGATATTAGAAATTCATGAAATGTGTATCTTGTTTATGTATTTGAAACAGTCCCTCTGTTTGACTGTCTTTCTCTTTGTAGTCTCAGAATTAAGGAAACGTTTTGAGGGTATAAGCACAAGTCAGAGTTGGGACATGAACAGGTGAGAGAAAAATAAATCTGAAAAAATGCATGCGTGTTAACATTTATTTCATCATAGATTAAGAATTAAAGGTAATATGCTTAGTATTCCCCTGCACCATTCCTGTTTATAGGAAAGAGCGAATTGCAAGGCGTCTGGAGGGTATTGATAATGATGTTCTCCAAAATCTCCCAACTTGTGCTGGTCTAGTGACCAATCGGCTGCTAGAGGAAGACACTCCAAGATATACCCGTGCAGCAGACACTTGCGACCCCTGTACAGGTCAGATATGCTCTTTGGTTAAATCTTGTGTGATAATATTTTTTAAAAGTGCATAAATATAAGTATTTTCTTTCTTACTGCAGTTTCTCTTCAACACTATGGCAAAAATGACCCAAACTTCCCAAAAACGCACAATCCAGACGTTCAGTCCAGGACCCACGCCGTCCACTCCGAGTCTGCCTACAGCACTGATTTCACTCATGCCGCAGAGCTGGACTCAAAAGCCGAACGGATCGCTCGCTACAAAGCGGAGCGTCGCCGCCAGCTAGCCGAGCGCTACGGTGTCTCTCTGGATCAGGAGACGGACACCGACTATGCCACTCGCTTCTCCAGAACCTCCAGAGAGCCAGACGGGTCAGACCGACAACGCAGAATGAGGTCTGAAGAAGGAGAGGGTGCAGAGCATAATGCTTACACACCTAGGCATCTTGAAGATAAGACCAGCTTACTCATCCACACAGAGCCAGAGTACAAACGGGAACGTAAAGACTCTCTCTCTGAACGTGAGAAGTTGATGAATATAGAGAACCAAAGGAGGGCACAGGAGAGAGATAGATTGCATAGAGGTGGTGGGGTTGCACCTGATGCATCTGCAGCGTATATGGACGTGTCAGGGTCCGCCAGAGTCCCAGGGAGGGAACCAGGGATTCCCGGTTCACCCGTTACGGGCAGAAGGGCCACAATGCCATCTCCCAAACAAGGAGCATCTCCAGGTGACCTGTTTATTGAGCAACAGGCCCATAATATCCTCCACAGACAAGGGTGAGTTTGATCATAGTAATTTTTGTGTGTAAAAGGCAGAAAGTAGCTATGCAAGAAATATAATAGCGTTACTGGTGCAGTGTATTTGTGACACAAAATAGTCATAGTTGCATAGTTTTATTGTTAATTAACAATCAGCATCAAGGACTGGAAATCAGCAGGTAAAGATGACCTATCAGCATCAACGACTAAAAACTATCAATTTTATTATACTCTGATACTTTCTGTGTCTTTGTCTCTCTGTCTTGGAAAGAATGTTGGCCCGTTTTCTTTTTTTTGGCTGTATTTTCCACAAATGAAAATGAATTTGGCTCATGTACATTTAGGAATATATTTTCCTACATAGGGTTGGGCTGTGTACAGTATGGACAATGTGTCATTAGCCTTGACCTTTACTGTCCTTTTTGGCAGCTGTTTCTTTATGGCATGGGTCGCGGCTCTACTGAGACACATTGTTGCTTAATTTGGCAAGCACTTTAATTCCAAAGGATTCCAGTGGAATTAAAATTCCTAACACCAAGATTTACAAGCCAAGCCAGATATATAAATGAATATGATAAAAAATGACATTCAGGAAATACCCAATGCACATTCAAAATGTCACTATAAATCTGAATTGTTTGGTTACTTTTAACAGTTGAGGATATTTAAGCTCTAGTTCCCAGAAGGATAAGCTTAATTTGCATAATTTGGCCCTTCTGTTTGTGTGTGTAGATTTTATAGTTTTTCCCTTTTCAGCTTGTTTTGTTTTTTGACACACTCAACCATTGAGAGGTTCATTTTCTTGGGTGTTTCTGAACGCATATAGCTCCCGTAGCCAGTCAGCCAACCAATGGTCACTCCAGACTGATTCAGATGGAGACACTCTTTCTCCGATCAACTGGCCTTCCAGGTATTTTTTGGAGTGTGTGGGTGTGTTTGACACCCTTCTCTTAACGATGGTCCCACCTAACCTCATGGCCTGATCTCAAACCATCTCCAGTCCTATTCTGAAATTTTTGTAGCTTCCTGGTATACTTGGTTTTCCAGCAGTCTATTTAAAACCTTTCTGTCTGTCAGGTGATTTCAGCTTACGTTGCTGTTTCCTTGTTCAGTATGCATTAGGCAGTCCACAGGTGACACTGAAACTGAAAAATTTGATTTTTCATTTGATGAAGACCACGGTTTGACCCCCATGGATTGTGTTATATATATTAATATACTTTAAAATAGTGACTATGCAAAGATGTTCAATATTATTATAAAATTTTGAACTTTTATTGTAATGTTAACAGTGATTAAATCAGGTAGTACATGTAAATGCGGCTTTATTTATTTATTTCTTTTAGTAAAATTTACAACATGTCAAGAAAAGTTTGAAATTCCATTTAATGTTTGATGTTGTTTGACAGCAGTAAGGTAGAGGGGCTGAGGGTGTGGTTTTGAGTTGGGTCCATCATCTCAGTAACAAAATGGCCATCCTCGCACATATTTCTACCAATCATTTCATCTCACACTCTTAACAAATGCTCTCAGTTTGAATTTGGTCTTTGAACCACCATTTACCCATTTAATTCTGGCTAATATACACAGGTAGTCACAGTCCACTGAAAGTGTGTGTGTATGTGTGAGAGAGATTGTATACTTGCAGTTATTACCCTTATATTATTTATGCATTTAAGTACTCTGTAAAAAAACAAGTGTTACTCGTTTGAGTACTGTGCTGGAAGAGAAATATGTTGAGCTGTATGAGTCACTGAACTTGACAAGAATGTGACTGGAGATCATTGGGCCTGCATTCACTCAATATGCCAAATGGAGAGTGTGATAACTTCATTAGTCATGCAGAGCACGAGAGCCAAGTTTTCTGGAACTCATTTCACAGGCAAATTGTGTTTCCATTTTGCATTAGTTTTCTCCTTACCTTCTCTTGTAACCCCCTTGAGTCTAGTAAAAAAGTCGTTTGTTTACTGTATAAGATCGTTTGTTTCCAATTCCTTGCCACAGTTTCTGCTGACTATGACATATCCAGATATACAGTAGACAGAAGTGTAATATAGAGGGAAGCGAAGGATGTTTTTTTTACTATCAAGCTTCCTTAACCTCATTTTAAAAATGTCAGATTTAAAAAGTAAAGATTGTTCGTCAGGTTAACTTTAGATATCTCAAGTGTCTTTATTGTGTGTTAAGTACTTTAGATTACTGCACAGTCATGTTTTTATGAACCATATCCCAAACATGGTTTTTGGCTGAATATAGTTTGAGGCCTTTTTCTAATTTAGCCTTGCATGCATGACTCAACTTTTACAGAGGCAAAAACATGGTTTCATTTAAAAATGGGTGCAAAGAAGCTCAATGGGAGTGCACGTTACCATATGTGAAACAAAATTTTTTGAAACTAACTTTTTTGAGTTTATTTAAGGCACTTATTAAGCTTTACCAACTTCTACAGGACTTCAATCAATAAGTGCCTGCCGTACAGTATTGGGTTGTACTGTATAACTTTTATGCATCATTTTAATCAAGCACTTAAAACTAGATCAGTGGCTGGACATCAAGCTTTGACATTGGTGAACAGGTGGAAAAAAGAGGTTACACTGTGACATTTGACAGCTGATGGCAGCAGACAGAAATTGACAAGATTTTTTTTGCAAAAGGTTTCTCAATCACCCCCACCTTGTCCATTGGTCAGACAACCACCTGCACCATTGGCTGACCCGATGTTGCTATATTAGGCTGGTCAGGCTGATCAAACAAGCAAAGCATCAACAATTTTGTTTTGATACCACAACTGTGTTTACACTTCAAGGAAATCAACCAGCTGACTTGTTATGTAGCTAGAATCTGTTATGTGTTTAAAATAGAAACATTTTTCGGTTAAGTTTGAGTAAACTAATTGCAAATGGTTCTAATGAGAGAATCTTCTCCCATTCCTGCTAAGAGCTTAGACCTTTCTGCTGAGTCTGACCTAAAGGTAAAGATCCAGTCATCACAAATTAAGCTAGTTTGGCATGAAATTGCTCTTACCAAGCCTCTTCACCAGCATATAATGTAACGCTTTTCAGTGAGAAATTGGCTGGTTGATATGATGCCCATAGCTACACTTTTATATGATAATATATTTGGAGAAAGAACCATTGTCATAATACTTAAAATGGTTTAAGGCTGTTTTTCACAACATAACAAATTTACTTATGTATCATCTCCCAAAGCTAAATCTTTGTTATTCTTAAAAGTCTGCAATCCCTGTTCTAAAATTGTCACCATGGTCCACTTCAAATATTATGCTTGTTATGTGTGGCTGTTATCTTTTTGCAGGGTCAGTAAATATTTTTTCCTCCCATTGAGTGTTAACCTTTTTCTCTTCTCCTGAAGAATCCGAGTTAGGGAGAGACTGGCCCGTGACGAGCCTTTTCACAGGAGTTCAAATTTGGGCTCCACAACTGAAGTTTCTGCATACAACCAGTTTCCTCAATCATACCCTCGATATCGTTCTCATACTCTGCCACCTCATGATACTCTTGCTAAACCACCACTAATGAATCCAGGGCAAGAGGAACGCCATGATCTGGGTTGCCAGAGCTACTTCTCTATGGTTAGTGAACCTGGTTTCAAGCAGGAGGTATTTGAAGCAGAATGTAAGAGGGAGGAACAACAGGATGTGAAGGCTGTGGGTCTCCTGCACAGCAGAAAGGCTGTGTTACCATCCGAGATTCGACGGAAAGAGAAAAGCAGCGAGGACACAGGCCGTGGATGTGCTGAGAACATGGAGGTAAATCCAGGAATCCGTGAAAGGGAGGGTATTGCAGAAGACCCTAGAGGTAGGCGTGGAGGTTGGTCAAGACGGGAAGTTTACACGGAGCATGTGTCACGTCTTCAGGCTGCAGAGTCTATGCATGCAAAAGCTAGAGAGGCTCAAAGGAGAGCTGATGCTAACATTTATCATCAGCAGGGGTCAAGTTTTGCCCCTGCCATGTCCTCCAGTGGGAGATGGTTGCCAAGTTCATCCAAACCGCTCATTCACCCCATGTCAGATGCTGGAAGTGTCCAAAAGTCTCATCAAAACCCCATGCATGATTCGGTTCCTCCTCAAGAGAAAGTGCCCAATGGAGATCACGTATCCCATGATGCAAGGGTGTCAGTGGCCCAGCTTCGCCACACCTACTTGGAAAGCATTGCAAGCCCTCGGAAAACCGAACTGTAGGTGGTGGTACATTACCCTAACTTGTCTTACTAACACATCTAACATTGACATGTTTGTCAAGTTTAAGGGAGTGAGTTAATCTAACTATCTAATCCAACAGCTTGGAGAATGAAATGAAGGAAAAGACTAATTACATAGAGAAATCTTTCAGAGTTGGTGATTTAGATTTTAACGGTCTTTTCCTTTAATTATCATACTCTTGGATAAATGTTGCTCAGCTTGTGTACTGCACGTACTATGCCAATAATAAATAACAATTTCTATTTTTCCTCTATGTCTGTCTTACCTTGGCTAAGCTTGGTAACTTTGTCTTTCCAGATGGAACAGAAGCGGCTTTCACCTGTTAGCAAAACTGGCCTAATCACTGATTTGATGTTTGTAGGGGTTTTATTAGTTCACATAACACACCATTAGGATGCCAAAGATCTTGGCTTTAACAATGAGTTTATCCATCATTATCAATCATTTGCTGTCTCATGCCTCATGTCCTGAATGCTGCATCGTTCAATCATACTTTGTGGCATAATAGGGAACAGGAAGTGCCTGCAGTTACAGACGTGCCCTGGAGAAGTGAGAGAGTCAGAGATCGGTCATCCCATCGCCCTCTGAGATATACATGTCCCACTGAGAGTAGAAAGACATCTGAGAGATTTAGAACTCAGCCGATCACATCAATTGAACGTGAACGTTCGGACCGGTAGGCTTTATGGGTAGATTTTTGCACGGTATTGAGTGCTTCAGTTTTGTTTGAAATGGTTATAACACAGAAATGTTTGTGAGTGACACTTCTGAGGATTAGTACTTTATTTTTCTAACTGCACTGTGATTCCCCAAGCATTTATTTTGTATCACAGTTAGCGTTTTACTCATTCTTTAATGGTATCATTGACTCATTTACACAGTTTGGTTTTATGTGTAGTGGATTCTAATTCGAAGGTTTGGTCACTTATTTCTATGAAAGGTTCTTTGTTTTCTATAATTCTTGAGCAGTTGTGGTTGCGGCTTTCCTGCGCTTTCCAACCAAATAATCCCGCTGCTGTGTGTGTTTCCTGATTCCACCTCTTTGTTCTTTTCTCTTTTTTCAGCTCTGAATATGTGGCTTTAATTTGTCCACTTACATTATCACATTTCTGTCGGATGATTGATGTTTTTTCGATCGGATCTTGAATTGTAACTGTTTTAAGTTTTACGTTTTTGCTTTTTGTAGGTCTTGTCTAAGCCCTGAACCACCGAGCCCTGAGGGTAAGTCACCAATGTGTCATGCACATGAAAAAGCTTTTCTATTCAAGATCTAATGTAGCATGTCTTTGTTGTTACAGTGTATTTAAAATGGAAAGATGCTTTTCTGTAGTTTTAAAGATGTTTCAATTTGTTTAAGTGTTCAGATGCTGTTTCAGATTCATTATAAGCATAAACATTCTAAAAAGCTGTGGAGGGGGCGTGGTTATGTAACATCATAACTTGAGTGTGGTGTCATATCACCTTATTTATAAATCTATAAATCTATTCTCTTGCAAATAAATATATGCAAATAATGTCAGTTCAGCTTTGAGTTAGGAAATGTTTTGGAAACATTAAGAAATAAGTTTACAATTTTTTGGTCATCCCATGTTCTTTAAAAAAAACAACAGATCTTCCTTTTAGCACATTTGGATCCCTAATATAAAATAGTACTGCTTTATTTTCCCAGGTCTGCTTGTTATTTGCATTTGCAGTGTTTTAATCCTTGTTGACAAAATCAATTTGTCTGAAATCAGTCCAGTGTAAAGAAGCATAGGAAAAACTTTATTTGTATAGCACCATTTAAAACAGTGTTTACAAAGTGCTTAACGAAAAATTGTCTGTGAAATGTTTAACTGTGTTCTCTAAAAGTCATTGGGTTTGAAGATGTTGTTCTCATAAAAACATATCTGAGTCATGTATTTCCTCACTTTTTTTTTGTGCTTTTCCAGTGGATGAGGAGAAGCTGGATGAGAGAGCTAAACTGAGCGTGGCTGCCAAGCGTTCTCTCTTCAGGGTATGAGTTTGTCAGTTCCAAACCCTTTTAGTGAGCTGCTTCATCCTAACCCAAATGAAATCTCGTAAATGACTGATTTGAAACACTTGTGGCATGTGTGACGTCAACGGACATTCACGCATACCACACAGATACCACAACATGTCACATGAAAATGGTGTACAGTTTAGTTGATTCCAGGAGGGTATGATTTTGGAAAGCTAAGTTTACAACCTATGTAGCGCATACACACATTAGATAGGATATTAAACATTTAATTGAGGAATTTTCTTTTAATCACTGAATATAATATGTCAAAGTAGGCAGCTTTTAGGTTTAAAATCATATGCATGTCTGTCTGTTTGTGGGTGTACTTGTTTAATCATTTTGCATTCCAGTGAGTGTTATGGAGGACACACCTCAATCCATCACCCCACAAACCTCATGTTGTGCACATGCTGCATTCCTCAAATATGACATTTCATACCCCAGATGACTAAAAAGAGTAAATATAAGACTAAAAGAAACCTAAACTAGAACAAAATGGCATATTCACTTTGTGCAATTTTTTTTCTTTCTGATGGCATTTTGATGTAGCTAGTGAAATTACTTGCAAATTTACATTCATGCATTTGGCAGATGTGATGTATAGTTAATCTACTTTTTGTTTAATTAGTTTCCATGTTGTATTTCATTGATCTCAATATTTCTTAGGAGTTAGAGAGGAATTCAGATGGTTCAATTCTAAAGTCCTGCAGCCGTAATCCTGGCGTGGAAAGGAGGCAGAGAAGAGGTCAGGATCGTTCCCGTACCCAACCTGTAACCACTGAGGAGGTTGTCATTGCTGCTACGTAAGTTTATACAGTTTTATACAGGCCTGTATCCTAAAACAACAGTTTTAGCCATTTTCTCTATCGGATGAACCTCCCAAGAGACAAGTCCCATTATTAAAAAAAGAGGTTCAACATTAAGCACTTAACCAGCTTATTCAAGATTTGTCAACTATGTAGATTTGTACATTTCTCTTCTTGAGTATTATTTTTTCTGTAATTATCTGTCCTGTCCTTTTCAATCATTTGTTGTAGTTTTTCTTCAATTCTCATTTATTTTCTTTCCACGCCCCTTTTCCTTCATCCTCTGTGTGGTTCAGTGTCCCTGGCCATTTGTCACAGTCTGAGACTGTACAAACGTCTGTAGCACGTGTTCCTAGTTCCACTCTAATCAGCAGCTCTATGACCAAATACAGGTACTCAGGATTAAACATAAAAACACTCACATGAGCCTGTGTGTGTGTGTGAGACGGGCATGGTCACTCCCATCAATACTAATGTTTTTCAGTTTGTACTGAGCGCATGTATGTCCACACACGTTTTTCACTTTCTGAATTCACATGTTATTAGAAAAAGCACTAATCCATTTCACCTTTGTGATAGAAAGATATTGTTCAGAAAAGTTTGAGGTTTATGTAATGAGACGGCTCCCTCTTGTGGCTTTATCAGGTCACACTTAAATTTATTTCCTTCTGGAAAAAAAGAATTTCATAGTATATCCACAGCATGACATGTTTGTCTAGACGCACTTCTCTGGTTTTAATAGAAAAATATGTTTAAGTGAGCTTTTTAAGATGTCTAACACAGGCATTTATTCATTGATCGGAATAAATGATATGCTGTTGTTTTTGCCTATTTATTCTGTGTTTTTAATGCATTGCTTGATTCAGATTTTAACATAAATTACGGTTGCTTGCACGCATTCATTTAACTAGTAATATTTTACATCAATTGAACAGATCATTTTGGATACAGGAGATAGATATATAATATTCATAAGAGTATTGAGTATTCTGTAGCAAACTGATCATGGATCTGTCCCTCAGCCTGCAGGCAACATCTCAGCAGAGCTCCATGGTGAGAGAGCAGGCCAAAGAGGTTCGGATGACTCAGGAGTCTACAAAGATGGGTCAGGCTTGCCAAACGTCTCCTGGGGATAATGGCCTGGAGGAGCCAGACCTATCCACGCTTACGCTGGCAGAGAAGATGGCACTCTTTAATCGGCTGGCACAGCCGAACAGCCACGCCCCTCGGGCTAGGGGTGACACTCGGGCACGCAGGAGTAATGCTCGCTACCAAACGCAGCCAATCACACTTGGAGAGGTTGAACAGGTATGTCTCTTCATTTGTTCATCCATTCATGCATCATAAATGATACAGAGTGAGCTGTTAGGGAAAAAAAGACTACTGACCTACTATTGTGTCAGGAAATTTCCCAGAAACTTTAAATGACAAAAAAAACCTTAAATGATACTTAAATACAAAATAATTCAAATGTAGCTCTTCTCAAAAACACATAATAAAAGATGTTTATCCTGTCAGAGACGGGAAGCAGGTTCTAGAGGTCAGCCTTTAAATTGGTCTCATTAAATTTAATGATCCCACAGTCATTGAGTCTCTCTTGCCATATTAATTAATGTTGGAAAACAGAGTTTCTCAGGAAAATCTCCCTCAGGGCTAAAAACATTCAAACTGTTACTAACACTGAATGTTAAATTTGTCTTGCATTAGTCTGAGAATTAGTCTAGAAAATAAGATTGGAAACCCAATCTATCCATACCTCAGATAGACACTTAAACCTTGACTATGGTCTGTAAGTTGAGGAAATATATTAAAATGTCACACCCACCATATTACCTTTTTCTTGCACACACTAAAAAAAAGCAGTTTAGCACAAAGGGTTTGTCTCTGACGCAGGATGGTTCTGGTTCTGAGATGTTCGACGAGGACTCTGAGTTCTCAGTGGGTCTGAGTGATCTGGAACATGTAAGGTCCTCTACAACCGTATGCTGTCTCATAAAGCCCATGGTTTTGCTCTGCTTGCAGTAAAGCTAGTGGCCCGTGTTTAGTCATAGTGAGCTAATGCCTGAGCATATATTTTCCTCTGTGTCGGTAGCCTGAAAGCCTTTTTAAGCATGTTGCTAGTCGTAGCTTGCAAAACCACAATGAAGTCATTAGGCATGAGTGATACTGTAATGCAAATTGTTACTCAGATTGCTGGTATTTCATACAGACCTTGCAGTCATTGATAATTTTGCTTTCGCAGTAGACCTAAGAAATGGCAACAGATATAATGTTTGGCCTTTCTGTTTTTGTGCTCTAATAATGATTAGGAATTATTAGGGCTGGGTTGTATGTGTCGGCCAATGGAGTTTTGTGTTGTCTGAGTCATAAATGTTGTCTTTTAAAAAGGGTGGAAACAATATAATAAATGTTTTACAAAAATATATCTCAAATACAAGCTAAATAACTGTAGTGTGATATATATCACAATCATATTTTGACCTCATTTTATGTGAATTAATATGAATGCTCAAGCTGTCACACTTTGTGTATGGTACAAGCTTCCCAAGCAGTTCTCTTGGGAAAATGTTAGATTGTGTCATATTACTAAAGACACCTTTTGTTTTTGTGTGTGAGAGAGTCAGTGTGTTTGAGAGTTTTTATGAGAAGAAAGGAAATGAATCAGTGTAATTGATTTCCTCATTTCACAGTCAACAATCTCATTCTGAATCTGCACCGCCGCTTAGCCACAGAACAATCATTTGTTGTGCTTGTCTATGTCTCTTGCGAGTGATTCAATGTGTCCACTTTTGACGATAAGGGTGTAATAGGGTTCAGTGTATAATGGGCATGGCTTTGAGAACTGCATTGTCATTGGCTGATTTGATGCTGCAGGACTGAGTCAGCGGCTGATTAGTCAACATGATTGACACGTCTGTACTGATGGACTTGGTGATGAATGTGCTATTTCCTGCCCATGCTGACCCACTTTATTTATCCCTTTTTTTTCTCTCTACTGTACTGTCTTCTATTTCACCTTCTCTCTCTCTTTTCTTTATACTCTCCTACTTACCTGCTTTTACTGCAATGTCATTGCTCCACTTTCTTCACCTTTCTCCACCTCTCATCATTCTCCTCTCTGACCTCTCATACATTTTTTCTTCTATTCTCTGCCTTGGTTTTCTGTCTCTATATCTTTTTTCTCCCTCCCTGTTCTTCATATCATCCTAAACTTACCTGTTCTGTACTTTTAAATCATTGATCCACTTTCCTTACACTCTAATTTTTTTCCATTCTTCATTTTTCTGCCTCATCTGCCTCTCCCCCGGCATTTACCTTCCCCCTACTATCTGGGACATGAGCCACATCTCTCAACACACTTCTGCTTTCTGATCTTCTTCTCCTGTAGCTGCAGCCTATGGGTGGGGCTCGTTTTGCAGCCGACTCTTCCTCAGCCCTTAGATCCTCAACAGTTGAATCTACTGAACACGCCGGTGACATCCACCTGGCCACAGCCAATATATCTGGCCCCACCTACTATGAGCAGGTCCCGTCTCCACCACAGCGATCTCAACCTGTCCAGGAGTTTCACACACATCTGGGACAAGATTTGTCACATGTATCCCAAGGAGAAAGGCTGGAGCTGGGCGTGGGGAAGAGGAAGCACCCCTCTCCAGAGAGCATGAAACAGACACCACAGACTCAGCCAGGCAGAGAGTGGGAGGAGTATAAAGGGTACAGTAAGGATCTGATGACCTCTCAAGACCTTTCTGAAACGGATGGAAAGCACAACTCAAGGGCAGTCATCTCAGGTAGAGAAATATGTGCCACATTTCCCTTAGACTTCTTTTGTGCATCTGTTCTTGTTTTTTTATTGATTTGCTATTATACTTTTTTCTGCCTATTTGTATTTTTTCAGTTAATAATACCATGTCATTTTTGCTGGGTACTAGTCAGTGAGAAGTGCTATGTGTGTTGGGATGTCAAAAGTCTGTTGTGTCGTTAATATTAATCAAATGCCAATATTGACAAAAAGTGAGAAAATCCAAATTAGTGCCCCTTAATTTTGTCTTTGTTTGTAATTGTTTTTTTAATTAATTTTAAATTGTATATTACATTTTTTATTTTTCTAATTTTAGGTATTTTTAAAATAATTTACATGTTTTTTTTTTGTTTATTGTTATGGAATTTGTCAGACATTTATTCTTGAGTCTTATTCTTTTCCATCAATATATAGTTTGTCATGATTAGAATAAAATGTAATGAATGGCAACAATTAACAAATAAATTAAAAACAATAGCATATAATCTTAGTCAGGTATTTAGCAATATTTTAATCTTTCAAGAAATAACATTGACATTTTTGTACTAGCTCATCAGGGCTTGTGATGTGTGTGTTTACTGTAGATTGTTAAGTTTGAGACATTTGTAAAAATGTCCTCCAGTTTTCCCTCATCTGAACAGACAGAGAGAAGTCTTGAAACCCAGTAAGCCAGACAGAAAGATCTCTATGTAACCCACATAACCGCTGCATAAATACAAAGCTTCCCTTTATGCCTTAAAACAAACCCTCACTTCCTGTGTATAGCCTCACTTGCATATTTATCACAGTTTTACTCCACATGTGTTTATCAAAACTCTTGATAGAACAGTGTGTATATGTGAGAGTGTTTTTCTGCCTGTCACTTAGCTGGCATTGATCGCATCAGCAGAGCCACTGTAACCCCGTGTTTCCTGTGTCTGTGTTTAACAGATCTTCCTGTACACACAGCCGCAGTACGCGCAGTGACAGCTGCGTCGCAGGGTTCGTCCTCTTTACGGGGCGCCTCTATCACACAGTACACACACTCACAGTCTGGCACACACCTCCCCGAGGACGACACGAGAGAGCAGGAGCAGGAGTACGAGACAGACTTTAAAACAGAGGAGGGAGACAATATCATCATGTCTGCCAGACAGATGTCCATCAAAGACAGGTGAGAGCTATGTTTGTAGTTTGTAGGAAATATTGCAGGGGAAAACATCTTAAAAGACTTGAAAGTTTTTGTATTTTATGATTGAGAGATGTTTTAATCCTAGATAAAGTTCAGCAAGTGATTTCATGCTTTGCAGAGGAAATCTTGTATTAAATTGTTGTAATAGGTTTTTATTCATATCTGAGTGCTGTTCAAAAGTGAGGATGTTGCTTTTGGTTGTTTACAGCTTTTGAAAGCAGTACATTGTAAATTGTATAAAACAAGGCTTTAAGAATGTGTAATCTGTTTTTATTCTGTTTTAAAAAGTAGGTTATGGTATGATACTAAATCTATCAGGTGATTATAGTCAAATATAGTTCTTTCCATTAGATTGCAGCAGAGAATATAGTTAGGAGAAAAATAACACTAGAATACTTAAAGGGATAGTTCACCCATATTTTGCAAAACGCACTTTACCGGCACTCATTGACTTCCATTGTACTTATGAACCATATTATGAAAGTGAATGGGTGCTGGTAACCAGCGTTTTGCAAAATATCTTCTTCTGTTAGTCATACAGGTCTGACATGACATGAAGGTGAGTAAATAATTAAAGAATTTTTATTTTTGGGTGAACTATCCCTTTAAAGTCCTTGTTTAGCATTTTTTGCTGTGAACTTTGTTTATAGTGGTGATGCTGCAGTAACGCTTTGGTCTTTGCTTTAGTGCTGTCTGTCTGCATCATTATGATGAAGAGGACCAGATAAATATACTTTTCAATTCTAACATGTTTACTTCCTACTTGTTTATCTTGATCTAACAAATTGTAGTTCAGTATGAGACTCTGTAATGCTCTGTTGTTATTTGATTTGATTGTATTGGGTTAGTCTGAGCTTATTGCAGTGCTCAGATCAGGATCAAAGTATTGTGTAACTGACAGACAGAGGTTTGCTGTCATGAGGCAAGCTGACACAAACAGGATGGCCTAATTGATTGATGACATTCATAATAAAGACTGCTGACGTCACAGTGCATGAATTAGCATAATTGTGTGTTTGTACACAATAAAGACATAAAAATGCAGATTAGATTTGAAATTATATAGTGATCAAAAGCATTTTTTCAATGTTATGGTGTCCCTTTTAGGCTGGCTATGTTGAAGAAGAGCGGAGAGGATGACTGGAGAAACAGGATCAATAAAAAACAGGATGTGGTGAAGGTGGCCTTGTCTGAAAGACACGCCCAGCTGTGGGAGGTGGAGCAGAGCTTCAAGATGAAGGTAACCTTTGAACTTTGAACTCCGTATTGACCATAAAGGTCAGTTTTGCATACTGTGTGTATTCAACAACTATTGTGTTGATTCAAAGAATAGCATCTTGTTTTATTAGATCTGGGAGATGCAGAGCAAATATTATGCTATTAGGATCTTTGTTGCATAGTTAGCTTTCTTTAGACTTTAGCTGAGAATTTCCATCAATGCTGTTGCAAGTTACACTAAACAGAGAATGGTATGTGCTGTCTATTATTTTGGTGTTCTTTTAGTTATTTTATGATTTCTGTTTGCATGTTTTTATGGTGTGCATGAGGCATTTACATACAGTATGGTGAAGGTTAAATGCAACTGTTTCATGTAGATTATATCTTTTTGTTCAGTTTGTGTGTTTGATTAAATCATATTTACCTCTGATTGATAACTTTATATACTCTGACATAAGAGTTTTGGGTAAAGCCAGCAGAGGTTGTGTGGTCATGATATTATTATACATGTGTACTGTTATATATGTAACAAAAGCTCATAACAGATCGTTAGTATGTGATTTAAACCTGTGTGTTCTTTCTGTCACTTGGTTTTCTAACAGTCCTCTTCTTTACTGCATGTTTTATGTTATCAAATATTTCATTTCATCATCATTTATTCTAATAAAACTTCTGATCCTTTTAATCTTTGCATGCTTGATGGTAATTCTGTAGTATGGTGATGGGATAAGATGAGGTTTCACATGCCTTTCTCTGTTTAAATTTATTCTGAAGACTGCAAGGTTTTAATATACTCAGGTTGTGTGAATCTTCTGAAGTCTGAGTGTTTATTACATGCTCAACTCCTTTAGTATAATCTGCTATTATTACAGTATTTACAGTATAAAACCTTTACTTAAAATACAGTATCTTGCTCAGCTAATGGAAAATGGAAATAAGGTTTAATAATCATAATTGTCTTTGACTATGTAAAACACTTGTTCATCTCATTCTAGACCCATCAATAATTATTTTTATTCATAATGATGATGTTTACATATGCAAAATGCATAATGAAAAGATTTTTGTAAATTTTCATAATAGAAAATCTAGTTTGGGTCAATGGTGCAGGCAGAAGACAGAGGACATATAGGGTTATTTTTCCCATGTTCATTTTACCCCTTTTCCTAGGATGATGGGATGATGATAGATGACTTTGCTGTGTCTGATCAACTCTGGGTAAGACTATTAGCTGTTAGCCACAGAGCTAACAGACTTAACACAGATGACTGGTGGTGTACAAGGGTTATGGTGTCATGTTTGTATTTAATCCTTGTGTTCTCGGATAATCATGGTGACGTCAATTTGCTGTTTTGTTGTTTTTACCTTGTTGGAATGGCAACTCAACATGACACTGTTGCTTGTGGTGATGGTTTATTTATCTATTACTTATTCCTCTCGCAATGCTTTTATGATGATAATAATAGGACCTTGAAATACATAAAAATGTATTCTTTTTTTAATGGTGGCTCTGTCATTGTGGTGATGTGATGTGTCGTGTCGCAGTTATGGTGTGTTGCTAATTGCTTTGTTCAACCACCCGTACAAACACAGACTTTCAATCTGATTTAGTTCTAAATTTTCAGCCCTCATTTTATTTCTGTGGGACATCACTTAATGACAGTGATCTGAAGTTAATCATTTGTCATTTACTGGCAAACAAATGTTTTCAGCATGTTTTGTTGTGGTTGTTCAAGGCTTGGTGATGTCCATTGTACTCTGTTTTTTGATCTTACATTTGTCTTAGAATATCTGATGTGATCATTAACTTTGTGGAGGTCGAGTGATATTTATATGGTGGTACAGTGTCTAGGCTAGACCAGTGTCACCTGCCTGCTATCTGTCCTCCCTGGTCTTCATCCTCATTACCTCATTCTTTGTCATATATCATCTTTTGTCTTGCTTCCCCTCTCCATCCTGTCCATAGGACCCTGTCTTTTCCTCCTCCTTTTCGTGTGCCTCTGAACCACTGGATCATATAGCCATTGTCCCCCAGGTGAGCAAGACCTATCTATGATACTGATACTCTCCCCTTCTTCTTTACCACTCATTCACATTTTCTCTTTGTAACACTTTACTTTTTAGTACATTTTGTGCAGGGAGTTGATTAGTCTAAATCTAAGTCTCTCAGATCTTAACCATTATGCTAACCCTATTTTTACTCCTTTTAACATTGTATTACGTCTTCTTGCATAGAAGGGAAAGTTTCAACAGATCATACGTATTTTGAATGTCTATTCTCAGGTTTCCCCCAAATCTAAAATTATCATGGAATTTTAAAACTGTGTTTTCCAGGCCTAGAAATACATGAAAATTAATTAAATAAGTCATTTTCTATATAACTTAACTCTTCTACATACATAATAAAAGATTTCATTATTGTGTACTTCATGTGTGCATAAAGTACAATATGAAATTAATCATAAAATAAAATTTATTAAAAACCTTATCAGGAAAGTGCATGGGAACCATACATATTGGAAAACCTAAACATTCTTGCATCTAAACATTAATTTAGTGCACATGTACCATATAATTTAGATTTACATACATTTTTAAATATGACTGGTTGGTGACATGCATAAAGCGTTTCTAAATCATGCCACATTTTCAATCGGTCCTAATTTCATCACACCTCAAGATTATAAAACTAAACACAGTCTTTACCAGGTCACTGGTTTAAAGTCTCAAGTGAAGTTTTGCCTTCCTGTCTATTAATAAGAGCCTCTTTAGTCTAAGCTGCATCCTCTCATCTTCCATTTTTTCTTTTTCCATTCTTTTCTCATCCCTTTTTCCTCCCGTCTGCTCTTCCCTCCGTGTGAAGGCTAGCCCCCTGCTCGAGCAGGTGGATGAGCGTCACCCCTGGAGACGGAAGGTGCCTTCCACCCCCCACATCCACACACATCCACTGTTCTTCCTAAACACAGTACTCCATTAAGACTGTTGCTGGTATAATGTCTGGTAAATGCTGGTATAATTAGTTTTTTGGTGGTGTTTTGGTATCTTTATAAATACCGTAGGTTAATTCATAGGTAGGTATTCATTTGCAGTAGATTTATATTATTTTATTTGATCACTAGTTATTTCGAGTGCATTAGTATGTTAATCTATGGTCATATTTCTCTGACTCGTTTGTTCTATAGGGTAAGCAGTGGCTGAATTTAAAAATAAAATGTAGTGATGTTTATGTTTTAGTGTTTCTTTCTAAGTTCAGTTTTTTGGCTTCCTTTAGAGTAATCAACCGATTATTACACATATTTTGCATGCATAATTTGTATGTATGAAATGTTTTGTGAATACTTGTTTTCATGTGAAATCTTTTCTTTGTTATCTCAGAGGACTGGAAATGAAGTGTTGGAAAGCCAGCAGAACGAGCGTATTGAGATGTCCATTCAGGAGCGCAAGCAGCTCATCATCTCACAAGAAGATGCTTGGAAGGTCAAAGGTCACGGAGCAGCCAATGACTCTACTCAGTTTACCGTAGCTGGTCGTATGGTCAAGAAGGGTCAGTGACTATTCCACACATTTAAAACTGTAGCATCCTTTGAAAAAGAGTTTCTTGACACGTTAACGGTCCTGTTTTTTTTCTCAGGTCTGGCAGCCCCCACTGTTCTCTCAAATCCAGCACTGTCACCCGTTACTTCTAAGCACAAGAACACCTCCCACACCATCTCAAAGCCATATGAAGGTGACTGTGACCTGCAGTAGGTAATACAAGTGACAAAACAGAGATTGTAGTTTATTGTAACTGCTATATTTGCTTATACAGAGATTGAAGTCAGACAAGACATGAAGCTGGAATCAGACAAGAAGCTGGAAAAGTTGGAGTCATTCCTCGGCCGACTCAATAGTAAAGGTGAGTGCTCGGAGACTGAATGCCATGGTGATTAAATTTAAATGACTTTCCTTATATATCTCCACCTTTCTTTATCCTAGTTTCGGGTCTTCAGGAGACCACAGTTGCAGTCACAGAGAAGTCTGTTAAAGAGGTCATGACCCTAGATGATGAAACCTTTGATAAGTTTTATCGGCACACAGAGGATATGGCCAAAATCACCAGCGGAGTGGAAATCAATGATGATTTTGACGCCATCTTTGGATTACAGCTGCCAAGGTAATATGTGCGACTGTATGTACAGCTTTGGAATATTTTTTGAGCACAGTCTAAAAAAAAAAAATTGGTTTGTTAGTATCAATATATCTAAAGCTTGACAGGGTGTGTCTATAAATATGACTGACACAAATAAGTTTTCTGACTTTGGTCAATGTTAGGTTGACCTCCAGAGATGGTTCAGCACAAACGATCAGTTCGACCAGCCAGGAATGTTCAGTCTTCCAGAAATCCCCTAAAAACGCTGGCTGTGCGGAAGGACATCAGACATGAGTACACGGAGCAGAGACTGAACATCGGACTTCTGGAGAGCAAGAGGATGAAACAGGAAAAGAGTGAGTCATACAACAGGGGTGTGGTGATGGGTAGTCAAGTTGCTAGTTGTAAGTAAATAGTATGTAAATAGTCACCCCTAGTATTCACATATTTTTAGAAGTTCTGTATTGGGACACTGATTCAGTAAAACTTTAGCTGACCTGCACATCAGTTTTCTGTCGGTCACACACCAGACAAGAACAACACACTGCGCCACAGATGGACATGGGTCATATTTTTGTGAAAATCGAATTGTGAGATTAGGAGCATCAAAGTAGTCTTAGCCATAAAATTGATGAAAATAGGTAATGTGTGTTTATTGTACATTGACATCTATCATTTATAGCAATAATCAAATTTTCCTTAGCATACTGAAATTAATTGTTTTAGATATTGATCTAAATTATTTTATTTACACTGTTTTATTATTTTGCTATATTGGCTTCCTAAACATTGAGTTTAATCTTTGACATATTAATGTTAAAGATATCAAGGTTATATTTGTTATATTTATGTAGGATGATTTTATGTAGAAAACTGTTTATAAATCACTATTATATGACAAACAGGATTTGTGTAAACATTTATATTTACACATGTATTTGTTAATACATAAATGTATTTGAACATGACGAGTCATGACTGGGTACTTCACATTAAGCTTATAAATGTCAATGAAATCTCATTTCTCTCAATTGTTTCGTAGTGAGTAAGAACAGCGGGTTCTCTGATGTTGCCCTCGCTGGATTGGCCAGTAAGGAAAACTTCAGCAGTGTGAGTCTGCGCAGTGTGAACGTCTCAGAGCAGAGCTCCAACAACAGTGCCATGCCATATAAAAAACTCATGCTCATTCAGGTCAAAGGTGAGTGACCTCATGCTGCCATCACAGTCACCCCAGGGTTCATACAGTCTTTGACAGGATAGAATAGCTATGTCGATCTTAAATTGGATTTAAATTGTAAGCATTGCGCACAAGGTAAGGGCTCATAGATGAAAGTCAGCGATATTCAATACACAATACATAATATTTAAAATAACTTTAAAAATATATTTAAACACTAAAAATTATTTTACCAACATACATGTTTTACATTCTTTCTGGGAAAAGATTGCATCACTACAGCTGCTGTTTTGTGTGTTATCTGTGTTATCGGGAACCATTGCGTTTGTGATACTTATAATGTGCAGCCCTATCAGCAGTGTTCATTTCTTCTAACCTTGTTTGGGCAATGCTGTCTGTGCTAGATGAGCAAAATAACCTCACAGCCATGAAAGGTGGTATGATAGTGTGTTTACTTAAAAGAGGAGAGGAGGCAGTGTAGCAAGACGAAACCAGCTGGTGTTGTGTGTGGACCGCTGTTGTCAGAATCTGGAATGGCTGTGGATAACAATTCCTCAAAAGGCATTCTTACTCACTCAAACACACACAATCTAATCTACATCCATGTCTCCAATACAACATCGTACAGAAAGAAACCAGATCAGCTTTATAGTCCAGGAAAAACATTATAACTGCTGTACAGGATATTCATGCAACTGGGTTGAACACTGTTCAGTTGGTTTAATTGGTTTAACACTGAAAACAAGCAGTAATCTCAAAGCACATCACTTTCTTTGTGTCTTTGCTATGACAACAGGGATGAGCCTGTTGCCTGATTTCCCCATATATTTAATTAGGTCGCCGGCATGTCCAGACCAGACTAGTGGAGCCCAGATCATCTTCCCTGAACAGTGGCGATTGTTTCCTATTAGTCACACCTCATCACTGCTTCATCTGGGTTGGAGAATTCGCAAATGTCATCGAGAAGGCCAAAGTGAGTTTTTTGCAGACACACACATCACACAGTCGTTAATGTTTATCTTCCCCATCAGTAGTTTATATATAAACACTGTCTACTACACATTTTAAATTAATCTGTATTTAAATCCACTATGCAATCAGAGTACTTTCAGTACTGTTGGTAGCACCATGTCCCTCACGTGCAGGAAGTAAACAGAATAAACCACAAAGGAAATCTCATGTTATCATACAGGAAGCAGGAGGAGGATTGTATTGATTCTGTGTTGCTCTTACACACATACAAGCTCTTATGAAAGCTTTCACTGTCTAAAGCTGTAAAGCTGGTCATTGAACTCTGAGTTTGACCTTCATCTTACATAAGTATCATGCTCCTCATTAGCATTCGGGTATGCACTGTACATACAGTATGTTCAGAATGAAATGTTTGTGTTATGTAAGGCATCATTTAGGGCAGTGGAAACTTGGACGGTGAAACAATGTAATTGCTTGATGATTAATTTTCTTTTCAGTATTTTATCTGTAATTTAGCAAAGAGATTGGATGGAATGCAACTTTTATTTGAATACATAAATAATAACGAATGTGTTATTGTTGTTTTTGTACTGTTCTATAAAGCAATTGACTGTTTACATCTTCAATCCTGCAGGCCGCTGAGTTGGCCACGTTCATTCAGACAAAGCACGATTTGGGCTGCAGGTCATCATATGTGCAGACCATCGAGGAAGGTGCCAACACTCATACTCCTGCAGCCAAAGAGTTCTGGAAGATTCTTGGTGGCCAAGCCAGTTATCAATGTAAGTTCTGATGTTTTTATGGGGTGACATCATGGGTGACTGGATTCAAAACACGACTGCATGGCAATAAATAATGCAGGCTGATCTCAGAGCAGTATTTATTGACCTAATATGTCCATCTGTACTGTACAGCTGCAGGCACTCCAGATGAAGATGAGTTCTATGAGAACGCTATAGTCGAGACCAACTGTATCTACAAACTGTTGGACGATAAACTTGTTCCTGATGATGACTACTGGGGTCGAGTGCCTCGCTGCTCTATGCTCAACTCTACTCAAGTACAGAATATATTACATACTAGGAACAGACAGACATTTACACCAATACAATTTTTTTGCATTATGAATTATCATCTTATTAATTACATTATATACTAACATTTAATTTTGTGTTGTAAGCTTCAGTCCACAAATTTACAAGTAGAGAACCCTGAAGTTGGCTTTAATGCATAATATGAATAGAAGACAGATACCTTAATGAACGTTTTGCATTATTTTGTTGTGTGACATCTAGGTGCTGGTGTTTGATTTTGGTAGCGAGGTATACGTGTGGCATGGAAAAGAGGTGACACTGGCTCAGAGAAAAGTGGCTTTCCAGTTGGCCAAGCACCTGTGGAACGGCACTTTTGATTATAGCAACTGTGATATTAATCCTCTGGACCCTGGAGAATGTAATTCACTCATACCCAGGTACAAAACATAACACGCTGATGCACACCCACAAGCTGAGTATGGCTCTGTTTATGCATACTGCTCCATTATAGATCATGTTTTGGCACTTGTGACCTTTTAAAGCTTGTGCACCGAGGTCTGTCAGGTCAACAGTGCACTATAGATGACTCGGTGCTTTTAACTTACTACACCTGTCACAGCAGCAGGATTGCCGTTAGAATAACGCATCAGGAATGATCAGTGCCATCTCTGTTCTTGCTTCTGCTTGGATATCTAATTTTGTGTAAAGTATATGATTAGTTTAATCAGCTTTTGCTGTTTCTGTGTCTTGTAGAAAGGGCCAGGGACGACCAGACTGGGCTGTTTTTGGCAGGTTAACTCAACACAATGAAACTACTCTGTTTAAAGAGAAGTTCTTGGACTGGAGTGATGGCAAGAAATCCTCAATAAAAAATGACTCCTTGCATGCTGGTGACAACAAGGTAGACATGCAGTGTTTGTTGAATCTGTTCCTTTACATTCTACAAAAAATGCGAAATGTCAAAAAACAACAAACCGGACATTATTTCTTTAGGAGCTTCGGACTGGGGAATGTAGGCCCTATGATGTGTCACTAATGTTGCCGATGGTACGGACACCAGTGAGGACTGTTTTGGACGGTGTAGATGTTGGACGAGGTTATGGATTGGTGGAGGGCGATGAGAGGCGGAACTTTGAGATCAGCACGTTGTCTGTTGATGTTTGGCACATTCTAGAGTTTGACTACAGGTGCATTTTCATTTATTTAGTCATAACCTTCTGTTATTGAAGCAAGTTACAGTAGTGGGAAAGTGTAAATTACATCTAACGTTTTTCCGCTCTTTCTCACTAATTCTAGTCGTCTACCCAAACAAAGCATTGGACAGTTCCATGAAGGAGACACATATGTGGTCAAATGGAAGTTCATGGTCAGCACAGCAGGTCAGTTCTTGGAATTCTGAGTGTTAAGACATTCTTCTCTGATAATACAGTTTAACAGGTTTTCATAGCGGGTGGTATAGATGGACTGTGTTTTGACAACACTATTGACAACACTAATAATCTTAAGCTGTCTGTTTTTGTGCAGTTGGCAAGAGGTTGAATTCAGAAAGGATCATTGGTCCGGGGAAAGAGAAGTGTTGCTATTTCTTCTGGCAGGGTCGTAACTCCACGGTGAGCGAGAAGGGAACGTCAGCGCTAATGACTGTGGAGCTGGATGAGGAAAGAGGAGCTCAGGTGCATATACTACCATACTACACTATACTATACTACATACTATATTGCTTTGCGTCTGGGTCCTGACCACCAGTTGGGTTTTATTCTGTGATGATAACCAGTTGGCTGTACATTACCCCACTTATTACACGGCTTGCCATATGAGAAAATTAGTGGACTCAAAATATTGATTTGAAACATTTTATTAGCTTATTTGTAACAAATACAAACCAATGTTTACTGTCGGCTTTAGACGAGACTATCAGCCAAGACACGAAGTTCAAACTAGATGAACATGCAATTTGGTCATCATTTGTAATATGTCATATATGTTATTATAAAACCATACTTATATTTAACTTCAGAGAATAACATAATCTTGAAATGTCATTACTGACCAATCAGAATCAAGTATTTTAGAGCACTGTGAAATAATACACTACCTATTATACTATGTCTTTAACATTGTGTGTGTTATATGCAGGTGCAGGTTCAGCAGGGAAAAGAACCTCCTTGTTTCCTGCAGTGCTTTAATGGAGGAATGATTGTTCATGCTGGAAAAAGAGAGGAAGAGGAGGAAAATGCACAGAGTAATCTATTTTTTATTTTACCTCCATTTTGTGTATTTGTGTTTAGCATAAAGTCAGCTTAGATGAACTGTGGACTGTTAACGATGTTTATGATCTGATGCAGATGACTGGAGATTATACTGTGTAAGAGGAGAGAAACCAATAGAAGGTCATCTGCTGGAGGTGGTGTGTCACTGCAGCAGTCTGCGCTCTCGCACTTCCCTTATTCTCCTAAACATCCGTAAAGCCAGCATGTACCTGTGGCACGGCTGCAAGGCACAGGCGCACACGTGTGACGTGGGCCGTACCGCTGCCAACAAGATCAAGGAGCAGTGAGTAAACTGATGCACAACACATACTTATAGACACGTGCAATAAATGTTCACGTCATAGAGTTTCTGGTCACTAGGTGTCCTCTGGAGGCGGGGCTTCACAGCAGCAGTAAGGTGTCCATCCAGGAGTGTGATGAAGGAGCAGAACCGCTGGGATTCTGGGAGGCCTTAGGAAGGAGAGATCGGAAGGCGTATGATTGCATGCTGCAGGGTGTGTATGGAAGTGTGTTGTTGTTGTGTGTGTTTGTGTGTGTGCTGACCTGGATGTGTTTTATTTGTATCTTTCAGATCCAGGGAAGTTTAACTTCACTCCTCGACTGTTCCAGCTAAGCAGCACTTCAGGAGAGTTTGTGGCAGTGGAGTTTGTGTACCCATCCAGGGAGCCAAATTTGGTCAACTCCATGCCTTTCCTGCAGGAGGATTTGTATACAGCCACTCAGCCAGGTGCTTGATACAAAAAATGTGTTGTCAGTTATATTTGAATTACTTTTTTTTCTACACCTGTTGCATGCATAATGTAAATGATTTTTCATCACGCAGTATCATGATGTCTGTTTTGGATTCTCTTCTAGCTCTGTTTTTGGTGGATAATCACCATGAAGTTTACCTATGGCAGGGCTGGTGGCCTGTGGACAGTGAGAGCACAGGCTCAGCTCGCATACGATGGGACTCCGACAGGAAATGTGCCATGGAAACTGTGCTCCAATACTGCAAAGGTGACAAAGTTAACTCCTGCATGTCCCAATTCCATGTATCCTGTTTTTGACAATTATCTATTTTGAAAGAGGCTTTTATTATGTTTAAATTATCTATTTTTGGAAGTCGCTTTTATCCAGAACGATTTGAAAAATCTGTTAGTGTTCCTTGAGAATCCTTGACATTGCAAGTGCATGCAAAACTGATTGTTTACCGTGTGTTTATTGTCACATTAGTTTGCTTGGTGCCTAGATAGCAGAAGCATTTATATTTTTAGAGTGTCATTTTACATCCTAGTTAAATGTTAACATCATATCTTTAAATGATAACATTTATAATGTCACTTCACTCCAAAGAGCAATTCGTTTTTAACACTCGCAAACAATTGACGTCATTGTCGACTTGCTTTTGTCTTTGCAGAAAAAAATGAGAAGAAACCTCCGAAATCATACCTGATCCATGCAGGCCTGGAGCCTCTTACATTCACTAACATGTTCCCCAGCTGGGAACACAGAGAGGACATCGCTGAGATCACAGAGAAGGTGAGAGAGAGATTTAAATGAATATACAGAGTTAATAGTCCAGCGCACATGAATGTGATTTTAACAAAAGTATCTGTTTAAGAAAACATTTTTATTATTTGTCTTCTGTGATTTTATAGGAAGCTGAAGTATGCAATCAGATCATTCTTGTAGAGGACGTCTTAACTCGACTCTGCAAGAACACATACCCACTGTCTGATCTACAAGCCCGACCCCTCCCAGAAGGTGTTGACCCTCTACGTCTTGAGATCTACCTATCAGATGAAGACTTTGAGGTGAGACAAACACATCTACTCAACAGTAATTTTCAAATCATCTTTTCAGTTGATCAGACCCCTTTGTTGTGCACATCAGTGTTTAGTTGTGCCTTATTTTAGCTTTCAAAATAATAGATTTTCAGTCCCTAAACATGAATATTTCAAACTGTATTGTGTATCTGTTCTATAATGTCTGTCTATCCTGTCTGTGCGTATATGTTTTATCTTATACTATCTTGTACTATCTGCTTTTCTTTTGCCTTTGTTTTCATACTTCTCATTCTTCACCCATCATGTCTTGTTAATGTAGCCCCTCTTAACCAGTCTCTTGCTCTTTTTTCCCCTGCATCCTTCTGCTTTTCCTTTTTTGCTGGTGTAGTCTTGCATCTGACAGAGGTTAATTTTTCCCTTCACATGCCAGGGTGTAGGGGCTTCTGGGAAGGTGAGTTTTGTTTCATGAGGAACACTGGTGTTTTCCCACTAACGCTGCATCCTCACTGTTTGAACAGCTTCACCATTTGATTTTATACGTACCAGAGTCACCATGCACCACTGATATCTCACTTTTGCAAATAGCACGAATGGGGTTGAATTAATCTGATAATTAAGATTGTACTGTATGGCAGTGGCTTTCAACCTCCCCTATTGTCCACAATAATATTTGAAGACCCTAAACTCACAATTTCTAACCAATAAAATATTCTTGACAATTATATTACATTTGTATGTTAATATATGTTTAATTAAAAAATAACCAAACAAATATTTATTTTGTCTTGATTTTAAGTCTTCTTGAGCACCCTTTTGAAATTAGTTTAGAGCCACTGGTTGAGAAACACTGCTGTATGGCTAAACAGGAAAGTGTAACAACTACCTATGGTGTACATTGTGTAATTATTTTAGTCTAACTTTGTATAACAATATAATGGGTTTGTGAGGAATCAATAAATGACAAAAGACAGTATACTGTTTTTGTCTCTGTATGATCATTTCAACATTTCAGAGACTTTTAAATCCTTAAGTTATATATATATATATAAAATGTGTTGTTGTGTTCTCTACAGAAAGCATTGGGGATGACAAGAAATGAGTACGAGGCACTGCCAGGATGGAAGCAAGTGAATGTAAAGAAAGCAAAAGGATTGTTTTAGTGGGAAATGTGTTAATAACTGCACTGGAACTACCTGCAAGTGGAAAACTTTCTCATTCCTTTTGATCCAGACGGGAAAAAACAAGTGTTGATCTGCCTGTGTCAAACCACACAGGGAGGAGAAAAGGAGATTGCCAGGGGTTTACCAGCCTCTTGTAGCACAGTTCTTTCCCATCTTTGTTTTCTTTCAGTTTTCTTTTTGTTTTGGTTATTTTGTTTTACAGTGTAGCAAGCTCGGTTTTCTTATTGAATGTTTTGAGCGCTCCTCAGCTTGTTATTTTCTTCCTGTCCACATGATAGAAGCCATTCAGCTGTCCAGCATGCACAGTTCAGCCCTTATGCGCACTGCCCAGCTTTATGTAAAGACCCAATAAAAGAAGCCTTTTAGTATTGTCTGTGTGCAAGACAGCTCAAATGTGTCACATTATGTAAGTCATTTCGTAACATTCATGCTTTCTTGAATTGCCTCCGGAGTTGTTTAACTATCAGATAGGTGCTTGAACTTTGTGTGTGTGTGTTTATATGAGTGTCTGTGAATCTGTACAGCGTGTGAGAGAGTCTTCAAACAGGTTGGATCGAATGAAATTGTGGAATAAGAAAAATGTCTATTCTGCATTGTATAGTGCCTTGCCTTCATGTACAGTTTATATAAAAAACAGATGCTAGTCTGCATTTTGAAGACTTATTTGTGATATAAATAAATATTAGAGTTAAATAAACACTGAAATATGTAGATACATATTATTTTGTCCTGTGCTTTCTTTTTTCATTTAGAAGAGTGCCTTGGATTGCAAATATAAATAGATGGTTGGAAATTAATATCAATATAATTTCAACAATAAAATAATTTAAATTTATAGTTTGTTTCCATATCAACTGACTCCGTTTCGGTACATATTGATTTAAATAAAATAAATTATAGCTTGTGTTAGTTTCGCTTTCCAACTGATGAAAAGGAACTATCAATATGTTTTAAAACATGAATTCAGATTGTAATAAAGTCTTTAATAATAAAGAAATTAACTTTTTTTTAAAGTTAAATTAAAAGTTTTAGAATGTCAAGTAAAGAACAGCAGAGGGCCCTACTAAGATTTCATATGATTCATATAAAATTTGCATTAACTGCATTTTGTTTGCAGTTTTGGTCCACAAGAGGGCGATAAAGACACAAGCAGTAAAGACTTATTGGGTCAAATGGGGTTTACAAACCACATGTTCCAACCAAAGTCAGGGCTAAAAATGTCACATCAAGTGATTGGTGATGACAGTTCAGGTCTCCAGGTCAACAAGCTGCTTCCTGACTGTCAGACTGAATAGAGGACACAGCTACATTTTAGATTATATGGTGCATCGTAATGTATATTTGTTTTTAGAGATTTGCAGGTTTGATCCTGACAGCAACAAGCATTTTACACAAGTGTTGGTAAAGTATATTATATGTACAGTAGTTTGGAAAGACCTGAAAATATGAGTATGTGAATATTTTATGGTTTTATATGCACATTCTTTTTGCTGTTACAATTAAAGGGCCTAATCCAGGATCTCATTAACAATGCCCATTATAAGGGCAGACAAATCTGCTTTACCTGGAATGCACTGACCCTCCAGACGAAGAAGCTGATTGGCTGAGTGTTAAAAGGTTGTTGCATTTGATTAACTTGAATTTTTGCATTGAAATATTTCCTATTGGTCAGAAAGCATGTAGGCTGTTTGGTTGATAGATTATAAATGCCCTTGATCAATATATGTGCCTGTTTATGTTGGAATACTTGTCTCCATTTAGAAAAGCCATATTTTTTCTTTGCCATAATTCATGAATACTGTAACTCATCACAATAAATTAAGCAAGAAGGTTTCTTTCAAAACCTTTGTACAGGTTATGGCAACTCATCACTAGTAAAAAATTAAAACAGTAAAATGAAATGATTTAAAATTAATTGTACAGTTATTTTTATTATACTTAAAAATGTAAGCCTCTTATCATTTTTGTGTGTGTATGTGGTGACACCTGGCTGACCACGAGATACCGGTCAAGACTCAAAGAGAAATCACTTGAGTATTAAACTTCATAACTAAATAGTTTATTATTGAGTACTTCCAAAGAAAGAAGCCCAGCTGAGGCAAATAATTACATATTTCTCTCTGATCTGCATAAAGGATGGGACCTTATCAAACTAAACAAAGTACTTATCTGCTGTGACACTAGGTCAGATGAATAGTAATTCACTGGGTCAGTACACAAGGAAAGAAGCAAAGCAGATTTAAGTTATCCCGTTAGTATCATTGCCACTGATAAACCGTTTAAACAAAGCGAAGGGCCCAATATATAAACAAAGTATGTGTCATGCGGATGTTCTCAGCATTTCTTTGGCACACTGACACATTGGTTGTAGTCAAAGAGCAGGAAAAGGGGTATATTTAAATGACATTACATGTATATACTAAACTTACACTGAGACCACTCAGACTCATATAATACACACTATAAGCAACATACCAATATTAAAGTAAATTTTAAAGAGCAACTACAAACCAATTAACTAATAAAATTAAACTGAGAAAATACCCATGCTCTGTTATGCACTATACACTATAAGCTACAGTAAAAGCTAACGATTTCATGAATATACTGTAGATTTACACACTCTATTGGTTGCTTTTTTATTTAATTTTGAGACTTTAATGGCAACGAAAGACCTTTATTTAAATAACATTACAGAACAGGTGCTGTTGTGAACGTGCAGCAGGGGGCGCGCCGCTCACGGTTCATTGTTACTTTCACAGGCTTGTGTGTGTGTGTGTGTGTGTGTATGAGCTTGTACGTGTGTGTATGAGAGTGTGTCAGTCCGTGTGACTCGTAATATGTGTCAAGAGAGTGCGGGGAGACTCTGTGTAAGAGACTGAAGCTAATGTGTTTCACATCAGAGGTCAGAAAAACAGAAATTTGTCGAAGTAAACCGTTTTTATCATCTGAATTCTGCACCACAATAACTGGACCTATGCGAAACTAGCGGATTTTCAATAAAACAAAGATTTAAGAAGGAAACTTCTGTCAAGAGGGAAAGGGAATAAGCCGGACAAGTCAGAGAAGGATATTTACTTCAGGAAATCGTAATATGAAAAAGGACCAGGCTGAGATATTAGGTTTTGTCCCTCAGAAAGAGATCGTCTACAACAAACTTCTTCCGTACGCTGATAAACTCGACCGCGAATCAAATGACATTTTGGCCCAGATTAAAGGGAACTTGGGTCGGGCTATCCAGCTCAGGGAATTATGGCCCGGGGTCTTATTTTGGACCAGGAAACTCTCCACGTAAGTATCTTAAAATTAACCAGTTTTATAAGTGTAACTAGTTTATAGTTATATATAATAAAAACAAACTCCCCTTATCGTCACCGGTAGCTTTAGCCGTTAGCTCAGCAGCTAAATGCTACCTGAGTCACTCAGCTGCCCTTGATTGCATATAAACATCACGCTTTCGTTTCCGTTGCTCGTTAATGGCCTTTAGTTGTTCTCGGTGTAAAATCAGTCTTTCATCCAGCTTGTCAGTGTGGTTTCGCATGTAAAAGGACGAGAATGCTGGGTTGTTGTAAGCTCATTTTTAAGCTAATTAGCCAACGCAGGCTAACATTAGTGTTGAATAAGCAGCTGCCACATGCAGCACTGCAACTAGTGGTTAGACGTGTTTCCTTAAAAATACACTTGAAAATATTAAATAACAGCATTGATCAGAAAGAAGGTTATTGTGTTTATTGTGTTAAAGGCCTTGTTCAGCTCTATTCCTTCATGATTTGTTTTATTCAGTTTAATTTCTTTGGCATGTTGATTGTTGACAGTCCTGTGTTTGCAAACAGTGTGATTTTGCAAATTCTAGACAAAGAGTGACTACTTTTGAAGATGAAAATATAACATAGTGTAAATTTAAAATAATTCCCACAGATAGAATTGTTGTTTTTCATGGTTTTGATGAGTTTATTATTATTCTAAAAATGTAAACAAACTAAAGTAAGTGTTTACAAACTTTTGACTGACACTGTATATTCCAGGCTTCAGATATGACATCTTAAAAATAAACTGTCTTCAAACAATATTGCTTAAAGATTTAAAACCATCAGACTCTATTACTCTGATTATTTTTGCAATAATGTATGTCTACCTACTAAATACAGTGTATTTTTTTCTTTGACAAACGTTTTAGGCAGTTTGTTTATTCATGGGACCCTACGGTTCAAATGCAGTGTAAAGTGCATTTATAATCTTTGTATACTAAGCACTTGAAAGCATCTGCGCTTAAATAGACGAGATGTTTTCACACCTTTGATATCATAAATAAAGCACACTGGCAGTGACTGGCTAAAAATGGAAATGTGTGATGTCTGTAGTTTATAATCCCCTTTGAAGAGCCATGTTAGCCTGACGCATTAGTCAGACTCATCGCTCTGTTATTGCATGATCACATGGTGACATTTACGCATACTTGTTTAGTGATAAGATCAACCCATATGTGCCACCCACCCAAACAGGACAAAACAACTTTTCTTTCAAGTCTTTCTGAAATGTCAGTGTAATAACTGTTGTTTTTGTCTGGTGGATGACTACTTTCATATGTCTGTTATGTCAGAGTTTATGTTGTGGTTTGTGTATTGGAACAGTGTGACTTGAGAAACTAGATGTTTAGAGACTAGGTCTGCACGATTTTGGGGAAAATTGCAATATATGATAACTTGGTAAATAATACAATATTGCAGTAAATAAAACAATGTGATCCTTATATCATTATATGTGTATTTGAAATATTTTTAAATGTCCAAATATTTTGCAGTCCTGTAAGGAAGGTAAATGTGCATTTTACATTTTTTACAAGTTAAAGTTAGTCCTCTTTATTTTTCTGTTTTCCACTGCTGTGACATAGTCTTGATCTTTGGCAGGTACCTCCGTCTGTACGGGAGAAAGTTCAGCAAGGAGGATCATGTGCTCTTCATCAAGCTTCTGTACGAGCTGGTCACCATCCCCAAGCTGGAGATCAGCATGATGCAAAGCTTTGCACGACTCCTCATCAACTTGCTGAAGTACGCCGATCTATCCCTTATCACTGCCACATAATAAATTAGAGATTGTGTTATAATGTAACAAATGCATAGTGTAATGTAATAAGTTGTTCTGACTGCTGTGTTCTTCCATACAGAAAGAAAGAACTGCTTTCCCGTGATGACTTGGCCTTGCCTTGGAGGCCTTTGTATGATCTCTATGAGAGTATCTTGTACTCCAAAACCGAGCATCTTGGTCTTAACTGGTTTCCAAAGTAGGTCTCTCTTTCATTTTTTTTTTTTTGCATCTCAGTCATCATCTGACTCACTGTCATTTGTTTTGAGCTGTGGCTAAATGTCTAGAACAATGTTTTCTGTTCAGTTTGATACCTCCCTGCTTAGTTTGATACCTTGTGACCAGGCCCTTACAGAGTCTTTTCTTAAACAAGATATCACCCTTATTATTTGCAAAGTTGTACATATTGCCCCCCACTTGAATGTTTCTTTTAAATATTTTGGCTAATTATGGTTTCACCTATAATATTAGTAAAAAAATGATTTAAAAAATCATTATATCATGGTGTAATGTGTATGTATAGCAATATAGCTGTGTTTGCTGGGAATTCAACTCTAAATGTTTACAAGATTCTGTGTGGGCCTGCTTAGGACATTAGCAGAGATGGAAAGTGCTTGTGTCTGGTGACGAGTTTGTAAAAGCCACATGTGTGAAGCCTATTAAAGTGGGTCAGTGTAGTTTCAAAGGTGAAGTCATGGAAAAAAAAAACTTGTGCTGTGTTTGGTTCATGGAAAACAAGCACTTTAATATACTGTCCGAGCCAATTGCTTTATTTTTTTCCCTTCCACATTTAACTTTGAGCCTTTTAATGAGCACTTTTGTTTCATAACACAACCATACCCATTAACACATACAGTAGGTCGATTACAAATGTGAGATTAATGATGTTGGTATGTTAAGCACTGGCTTACGCATCTTTCCTTTTCTCACATTCAGTTATCGAGCAGAAGCCTCAACTAAACAAAAAATGCTTAATTTTGTGCGAAAGCGGTAAGCACAGCCCGTGTTCTACATGTTGTACTGTACTTTTCAAGGTCAGCCGCTGCTGATGTTTAATTGCATGTGTCCGAAATTAAGAACAAATCTAAATTACAAATGGCGTCACAGCTTACACCTGCGTCTATATTTACAATCTTTTTTCTGCAGCATAGTCATAGACACTTAAATAACCTGCCTCACAAACAAATATCAGGAAGTGTTGCTTTTTTTAAGTTTTTAATATTTCTCTGTCCAACATTTGGTTTTCTGGTGGCTCAGGGGTGTCAGGTCAGCTCTGTTTAACATTAATGTTTATATTTGTCTCCTTACACACCATAGCACCACAATGACAGTGGATGGAGTGAACTCAGAGTTTGTTTACATGACATTGAGGTACTAAAACAGAAAAGTGTATCCTTTGCATTTTTACTTTCTAAAGAAACATGAAATACACATGACAAATTCACATTGTTGTAGTTTACACAAAAATAATAAAGATATTATAAAATATAAAACATGCACTTTAAAACCTTGTACTGTTGTCATGTAAAGGAACAGCCAAAACACATAACACATTTTCTGGTTTTAGTTGAAAAAGTGTCATGTAAACATTCCCTAAAAATGTTAGCGGTTATATTAGAGGGTTTGTCTCTGCACCTCCAGAAATGAGACTTTATCAGTCTAAAAATTCTATGATTGTTGCATTGGTGGAAGAAGGTCTGAATTACTAATCCAAGTTTGTAATAGAAAATTCAAACTATTTGGTGACAGTCCTATAACTGTATAAATATATTTGTATGTGGGTAGGATCACTTGGGCTTGGGTTCAGAGAGTAAGGTCACCTAACTTTTGCCAATTTTCCTCTTGGGTTGTGGTATCATTGTGCCTATTTTAATCTTGCCTGCACTTAATATGGAAGGTGGTGTGTGTTTACAGTCGCTCTGAGAGAAAGATCAACAGCTGCTGTGTCTTGTTTGCACCCATGACTTGACATATTTTGTTAAGCAGTGTATATAGTGTTTAGTAACGTGTGTGTTTTGGGGGTTTTATTGGATTTTTCATCTTTTCAGCAACATAAGTGTAATTGTTACATTGTTTACAAGACAACATAAAGTAAACGAATAGACTATATTAACATTGTATTACAGTATAAATTTGACAACAAGCGAAAGTAATTGGCAAGCAGCCCATATGTCACACAACTTAAACATCAAAGTGGCTGTTAATGCAGGTGACCTGTATTCAAAGTTTTTAAGCTCAGTGTTTTAAAAAGCCCATGAGGATAACCTGATAACCTGGCGTGTCGCTCTCGTGCCAAGACTCTGGTGTTGGGAATCTCTCGTTTAGACTTTCACAAAACACACTTTAGTTGGGTTTCTGCTTTGCACGTGATCTAATCGCATCCTGTGCTCCGGTCCTAAATGACCTTGCTAATGTAACGATATGAATATACTTCTCTCCTTTCATGTGACTCTCTACTGTTTCCTTTCTCTCCCTTTAGCTCAGTGGAGAATGTGTTGAAGACGCTAGTCAAGAGCTGCAGACTGTAAGTGTTCTCTCAATCCTCTGTTACCTACAGTCACGTACCTATAAAGGTCTATAAATGTATGAGCCCTTTCACAAAGGAATTGCACATTGTGTTAATCAGCTTTCCGTTGTGCTGTTGAAAGAATCATGTAATCAGGCCATTGTTAGACAAGCCTGCGGCTTTCACTCTGAGCTGATTACAGCTCTCTTAACGCACCGTACTGTTGACCGTTCATATAACAACCATTTTTCTCACAAAGATACTGTTTTGCAAGAGCTCTTATTACAAATAAAGAGCCGTGGCTGTGAGTAAATGAAATGTGATTACTGAAGCTCCATCAAATGTCAGTTTTATAACGTGTGTGTGTTGTGTGTGTTTGTAGTTATTTCCCTGAGTCTGCCACACAGGAGATGCTGGATGAGTGGCGCCCGTTACTGTGCCCGTTTGATGTCACTATGCAGAAGGCCATTAGCTATTTTGAGCTGTTCCTGCCCACCATCATGCCCCTGGAACAGCACCACAAAGGCTTTAAGTAAGACCAGTAATGAACAGTAATGGTGAAAAATATAAAGTTTGTTATAAATTTTAATGGGAAGATGTGCTATTGTGATCTTGGGTAATGCGAGATTTTTTTGCATGTTTTAGGTTATGGTTTGATGAATTCATGGATCTGTGGGTCTCAGTGCAAAACCTGCCTGCTTGGGAGGGTGTAAGTATTTGTCTGTGATGCATCTATATCGACTGTTCACTATTGCATTTTTAAATTCATGGTTTTGACTCATCATGATAGACTTGATTCTCTATTAACTGTTGTTTTCTTCAACAGAATCTTGTGAATCTTTTTGCTCGTCTGGCGAATGACAACATTGGTTATGTGAACTGGGATCCATACATTCCTCAGGTACTCTTCTGCTGATGCTTATGATCTAACGACCTTCGAGTATATTATCAGAGCAGTTCTGATTGTTTGTTGTTGTTTTTTCTCTCAGATCTTCACCAGGATCTTGCGTAGCTTTAATCTGCCGGTTGGCACCAGCCAAATGGTACTTCCTAGGTACTTAACTAACTCCTATGATATTGGTCACGTTGTCCTGTGGGTTTCAGCCATGCTGGTAAGTGCCATTGGCCACACTTCTTCTATAAAGCATTTATTCACAGATAACATCCTTATAATATTCTTTATCATCTTCATCAGGGCGGCCCGCAGAACCAGGCCCAGAAACAGCTCAACGGGCTCTTCAGCAGTATAGCATCCTTCTACCACCCCTCCAACAACGGCCGCTGGCTGGTAAGATTACGGCATAGCTGTAACCAGAGAAACCTGCCATTGTTTTTCTTTAAGATTATGATGATACCATGTGCAATGTCACATGGCCATAGCTTTTTTTTTGCTATATAGACACACCTACTTATTCTTTATAATTATTACTTTCCGTAATACAAAATGATAGTGAAGTCATCAAAACTATTGTATTGCACAAATGGAAGAATTGTGTAATTAAGGCTTTTTATATATAGTATTTATACCTATATATATAAACTATATAAAGTATTTACATTTGTCTACAAAATACATTATCTCTGGTGTCCATCTTGTTTTTTTCTTCAGATGAAGTTGATGAAGCTCCTGCAGCGTCTGCCTGCCAGTGTAGTTCGACGGCTACACCGGGAACGTTATAAGAAACCGTCCTGGATCAGTCCTGTTCCCCCCAGCCACAGGCTCACTGACCAGGATGTGACAGACTTTGTAGAGAGCATGAAGCAGCCAGTGCTGATGGCTATGTTCAGCAAGACAGGCAGTATGGATGCAGCTCAAGCACTGCAGAACCTCGCGCTGATGAGACCAGAGCTTGTCATCCCACCTGTGCTGGAGAAGTAAGTGTGTGAAACCGACGAGGATGTTCATGGCTCCTTTCTGATTCTGCCATAAAATGTTTACTACTTTATAGTTTATACTGTAACGTATCATATTTTAGTTTTTAAGTATTATGAAATGTTTGAATGCACCAAAAATGTTCCTAAATGGACTTTGCTTTTATAAATCCAAAGTCATGAACACATAAATACAAATGTGTGGGATAATTCAATGAAATATTTTCACTTTTATAACTATAATAATATTAAGATTATAAGCTTACCATTGTGAATCAGGGAAAGGTAAAGACAGAACACTTCTTGCACAATAACTAATCTTTGTTTGTTTTTAATCAATAAGAATTATAGATTGCAGCTTTCAAAAGTTATTGCCAGTTTAGTTTGGATAAAAGTTTGTATGTATTCTCACTGCTTTATTGTAGCCCAGATCGTGGCCTTTTATTCACTGTCAGGAGTTTACAAATCCAATCTTTGCAAATAGGCTTTGTAAGCAGTCTTCGAATCCAGTGTAAAACAAGCGCTGGACTGTTCCCAAATGAGAAACAGATCTTTGATGTAAAGTATGAATGTGCTGCCCCCTGCAGGACATATCCAGCTATGGAGACGCTGACAGAGCCACACCAGCTCACCGCCACCCTCAGCTGCATGATTGGCATGGCCCGAAGTCTCCTCAGCGGTGACCGACATTATCCAGAAGGGCCTGCGCACGTCCTGCCCCTGCTTATGAGAGCCCTGCCCGGCGTCGACCCCAATGACTTCAGCAAATGCATGGTGGGTAAAATGCGGAGGATTATACGTAGTATAAAGCTATTGATGTCCTACTGGTGTTTTATGTTTTTAACTAAAACCTTCTTCTGTTTTTAGATCACGTTCCAGTTCATTGCTACTTTCACTACTTTAGTGCCTTTGGTAGATTGTTCGTCAGCCCTCCATGAGAAGAATGACTTGACGGAGGTGAGGTTTCACTTGTTTTTTGGTCTTGGGTTATAAAAACGAGCTATAATGCTCTGTTAATTTCTTGCAGATAGAGAGAGAGTTGTGTTCAGCTTCTGCAGAGTTCGAAGACTTCGTTCTACAGTTTATGGACAGGTGAGTCAGATGTGTGTGCTTAGGTGATTCATGTGTCATATACAGCAGCAAGTTTGTTGTGACTTACCCCGGTTTTGTGCGTGTCTGTAGGTGTTTTGCATTGATTGACAGCAGCACGCTAGAGCAGACGCGTGAGGAAACAGAGACCGAGAAGATGACTCATCTGGAGAGTCTGGTGGAGCTGGGACTCTCATCCACCTTCAGCACCATCCTAACACAGTGTTCAGTGGATATCTTTAAGGTGTCTTATATGATCAGACTCACATTTAGACTCGCAGTGTTATCATAGAATAAACATCGACAGGGTGATATGTACGACGCAAGTGGATGCGTCTTGCATCAATCTGAAAGGGTTTATTCTCTGATATCAACGGATAAACAGTTCGATATCATGTGCTCTTGTTATGTCTGTAGGTTGCTCTCGAGAAAGTCTTTAACTTTGCCACGACCAACATCTTTGAGACTCGTGTTGCAGGCAGGATGGTGGCCGACATGTGCAGAGCTGCTGCAAAGGTATTCATTCTCCATCACGCACACACACAGCTGTGCGACCTCATCGACTTAACTCTCCTCTGCTTTCCGTCAGTGTCACCCTGCCGAGTCTCTCAAGCTGTTTGTACCACACTGCTGCAACGCCATTACTCACCTCACTGCTAGTACGTACATGAAAACACACGACCTGATGCTTGCGATACCTCGAGTACATTTACCTCTTTGCATGCTAACAGTAAGATTTTGTGCGTTTTAGATGAGGACGTTTTGAATGATGAAGAGTTGGATAAAGAACTGCTTTGGAACCTTCAGCTGCTGTCTGAGGTCAGAACAACACTAATATATTCTGTCATACTGCACATAAAAGATTTTGAAGTTCTGGTAAAAAATGTTTGATTGATCGGTTGTAAGTCGCTTTGGATAAAGCGTTTGCTAAACGAATAAATGTAAATGTAAATGCAAAGATTGAAAACAGACCTCATTTGGATACAAGTCAGCAGTTCCCAGATAGTGGTGAAGTTGATGGAAATGTGAATTTATAATACTTTTTGTGTTTTTTGCATTGGATTTATTAGTTTTTATCTTGGCAACATTGGTGTTAGTTGATTTTCACTTGCACTTAATGTTAATTGTAGTGTTTGTCTAGTGTGTAGAAGTTGAACATTCTGCTCTCAAAAATGTAAAACCATTACATCTTGGTTAGGAAGTACCTCAGTAGATTTGGAGTAAATCTTACATCACCATGCCTTCTCGTTAATCCTCAGGTTACTCGTGTGGATGGAGAAAAACTCCTACCGTACCGTACGCAGCTGGTGCAGATCCTGCAGCTGACCCTGCGGCTGCGCTGTAAACAGGGCTACACCCTGGCCTGCAACCTGCTGCACCACATCCTGCGTTCCACTGCGCTCACCTACCCCACAGACTACTGCAGCGTGCCCGGCGGTTTTAACAGGACCTTACAAGAGTACCTGCCCATTAAGGTACTGCCAACACGTATAATCATATAAACTATGTAAAAAACAGTTGACAATAGATCTTGTATGATCTCACTTCTGCTCTCTCCGCAGGACTGGGGTCGTCCAGGAGACCTGTGGAACCTGGAGATCCAGTGGCACGTGCCGAGCGTGGAGGAGACGGCATTTGTGTTCTACATCCTGGACTTGCTGCTGCAGCCAGAGCTCCAGCGCCTGCAGAGATACGCACGGGGAGAGCAGGACATGAGCAGGTCAGAGGTCAACAACCTGGTCAGACAAGGGGGGAATCTCATGATTTTGATTCTTTATATATTTTGGATTTTTGAAATATGTTGGTTGTGAACTACAAGCTGCAATGTAAATGGTTTTAGACTTATGATTGTCATAAATGTTGGAGTAACAATTTTATATATGATATTGTTGTTAAATTCTTATATGTAATTGTTTTATTGATTGAGATTTCATTGGTATTGTGTAGAGATGATGTTCTTCAGAGTCTGTGTATAGTCCAGCATTGTTTGCTGGGTGCTGGCAGCATGCTCCCACCTTTAGAAGGATCTCCAGTCACTGGCCTGTAAGTGCTAAAATCTGCTTTTATTACAAGTGTACATTTTAGAGATGTATCTTTATATATATTTTGTTTGTTCTCTTCTGCTGTAGTGTACCCAGCTTGGTTAGTCTGGAGGAAACACAGCTCTACATTGGTGTTGACTATGGTAAGCCATGATTGGGCAAGTTCCATGTGCAGTTTTATGTTTATTTTAAACAACTCGTTTAGTTTTATTACTAATAAATAATCCTAGTTCTCATCATAAACATAGCCAGAGAATCTGGCATTAAAAAAGCATTAAAAAAGAAGAAAATCACGTTATGGTCATGTAAAATGACATGTTGGTCTTTCTGAGACTGTTGGCTTTTCCACAGACGGGTCCAGAGAGAACTACCGTGAAGCCATCTGCAAAGTGATGAGACAGTTACTTCGTGAGTGCTCCTCCTTTAGCTTTTATTGAATTACATTATCCATAATTCCAGAAATACTCACTAGCATCTTCTGATTCTATAGATTACATTCTGGAACACTCAGAGGATGACACCAAATCACTCTTTGCTGTTATCAAGGTGAGTGTATGGAAATGTTCATTGATTATTAAAATGTTGATTATTTTTGGATCGTGGCTGACATTTGCATCGTTTGACATTTGCAACAGATCATAAGCGACTTGATGCACTTCAAAGGTTCACACAAACATGAGTTTGACTCTCGTTGGAAGAGTTTCACCCTGGTGAAGAAGTCCATGGAGAATAGGGTAAGAAGTTGAGAGGTTAAGAAATTCTGTATTTGAAAATAACTTTTTACAGTTTTTTTTTTTATAAATCTTCTTGCTCTTTTCAGCTTCATGGGAAGAAGCAGCACATTCGAGCTCTTCTGATCGACAGAGTCCTTCTTCAGCATGAGGTACGAACTCGTGCTTATAATCATAGTTATACTTTAGCTGAAATATAGTTTTTAAGGAAGTATGTTTGTTTTGCTCTTCTTTTTTTTTATATGTAGATGCGCAAGTTGTTGGTAGAGGGTTGTGAATACAAAACCATTCATCAGGACCTGCTTAGGGACCTTCTGCGTCTCTCCACCAGCACCTACAGCCAGGTCTGAGTTCACATTCACCATCCTACTTTAACAAAAGAATCTTTTATTTTATAAATGTTTACCATGTTAAATGTTTTATAAACGTTTCCACGTTTTGCCCCTCAGGTCCGCAGCAAGGCTCAGAATGTGTTGTTCACAGCACTGGGCACGTACAACTTCTGCTGCAGAGACATTACTCCACTTGTCCTGGAGCTACTAAAGCCCACACGAACAGATGTCACCCAGCAACAGTTTAAGGTCCACGTCAGCTGTTTTCTTAACTTGTACAACCTGCACATGCTGTACTTGATTATTTATTTTATTGATTATGTTGTGTTCACCTGTAGGGGGCGCTGTACTGTTTGCTTGGGAATCATTGTGGAGTGTGCCTTGCCAACCTACACGACTGGGACTGCATCGCTCAGACATGGCCGGCCATAGTGCGTTCCGGTCTCAGCTCGGCTATGTCCCTGGAGAAACCATCCATCGTCAGGCTGTTCGATGACCTCGCTGACAAGGTCCACCGCCAATACGAGACCATCGGCATCGATTTCACTGTGAGAAACTTCCCCCTATTTGTACATTTTAGGTGTGACCCTAATGCTTGTCATTAAGTGTTTCTAGTGAATTGTTTGCAGTGTGTACAGATGTGTGCCTTCTCACAACACTCGTACACGCTCTCATCATGGTGTGTGTTTCTGGGTGAGTTTGCAGGTACCTGAGAGCGCAGTGGTACTGGGCCAGAGCATCACTAAGTCAAGTCAACCCACTCCACACATGGGCACTCCTACAGATGGGGAGCTGGAGCAGGGCCTGACACTTCAGAAAGCCAAAAACCAGGAGGCAGTGGAGTAAGTGATGGACACAAACAGAGAGGTTTCTTTTTTTCATGGTCACAGTTTGATTCACTTCAGTGTTTAGGGGTGTATCCTAAGATGTTTAAGGTTAATACAATAACCACTATTTTGACAGCTTGAGCAGGCACTATCAGTTTGATTGTTGATCATTTATAATGGGGTCGAAAATCTAAAATCTTGAAAACAACATGGAAGATGGCCCATCTGTGATAGATAGGGTTGGCTGGGTATCGATTCACCTCTTCCGATTCTCAAGTTCCCAGTTTGATTCGATTATCGATTCAATTCAATGACTATAGATTTAATACAAATCCTATAGATATATCTAAAAAAAGAACTGTAAACCGTAGCACAATGGTGAATTAAAAAAGAAATCCACAAACCTGTATATTAAGCTTTTTATTTCTGAGTACACTTGAATAGTTTGAATCCGAAAATCCGATTAATCAAAAATCACCCTAGTTATAGAAACATCTACTAACTCTGTCATGCACGCAGTTTGAACTAATGTAGGAAATGTCTGATTTGTTTCCTCTTGCAGGAAGTATGAAAGGCTTGTGAGAAACCTGTTGGAATGTCTAGATGACCGAGACTTGTAAGTCTAACACATCTAATAGATGTTTAAAAATGTTGGAACATTTTGCAGGTTAAGGTTTTATTTGTTAACATTAGTAAATGCATTAGCTGACATAGACTATAAATGAGCAGGATAGTTTTTCAGCATTTATTAATCTTAATGTTAGTTAATGCCAAATGTTGAAATACAACTACCAAATACAAAAGTCCAAATACAATCTTATTGTAAAGGGTTACTAAACACTTTCTACAAAATTGGTCTTATAATAGCATCACTCATTTGTTAATATGCTGTTATGCATCTCTTTAGGCCTTGGAAGTTTGAGCACATTGCTATTGGCTTCCTGTCTCTACTATTACGAGATGACCATCCTCTCCCTGCCCCTGCAGTGCGCTTCTTCACACAGAGTCTCAATCACGATGCACTTGTTGTGCGCAAGGTAATGTAGCCATTATTACATGTTAGTACATAGAACTATGTGATAAACAACCTTATATAGTAATGCCATATCATTGCCATAATGACAGTGCTGTGTAATTTCATCAACAAGATGAAGATAGATAGAAGATATTTTCCATATCCGTCAACATAACAGCATTGTTTTCCCATCTTCATGCACTTTAAATGTTGGATTGTATTGATGGGTTTTGCTGGTGTAGATGGCGATCGCTGCTATGGCAGGCATACTGAAACAGCTGAAGAGAGAACGCAAGAAAGTACCCATCAGTCCCTGCGATATTAGTGAGTAAACATTGCTGTCTAAACAACATACCAGCAAATATTAGAATGAAATGAGAAAACAGCTACATTACTCATCCATCTGTTATAAGGTTTTGCTCTCAGAGGAACTCATTACACGTGTGCTGTGTTGCAGGTGGGGTAACGGAGCCGGAGGGGCTGGTGGCAGGAGACAGGCCAGGAAATGACTGGCTGCAGTATCACAGCGACAGCCTGCCACATAACCAGCAGGCCTGGGACACTTTCTGCTTTGTGGAAAAGACACACTGGGGCTACTACTGCTGGCCAAAGTAAACGCCGTCAACAACTGACCTGTTTTTATGATCTGTTTATGTAATGGGCACATTTAGGAACATTTTATGCTGCACACAGGACTTAACCTCACATTTAAAAAGACTGCAAAGAACTATTAATAGCACATAGACATGCAATGTTGTTGTTAAGAACCTCGGTTCACAGTTTCTTCCTCTCCGTCCGTTTTCTGCATTTAGGAAGTTGATGGTTTACGCCCCATCATCTGAACAGCCTCAGGATCTCTGCCCTGAGAACATGACTGAGGTATAGTTGCAGATCTACCATGCTACATATTGGTCAGTAAAGCTGTTGCTGATCTACTGCCTAACCTGACAACACTTTTGCTGATTTTAATTCCTGCAGAGGGAACACATCATCTATGAGCACTTCACAGATCCAGTGTTCATCAATCAGCTTGTCGAGTTCTTGTCTCTTGAGGACCGAAAGGGCAAAGACAAGTTCAATCCCCGACGCTTCTGTCTTTTCAAGGTACATCATGCAGTTATCATGTTATTGGAGGCGGTGCAATGCAGACTGCTCACTTTTTAGCCAAATTAACTTTTTTAAAACTCGTTGAATAAGATTTTCTGTTATAATACGAGTATTTGAAAGAGGTACTGCACAGTTAAATATATTTAAATAGTATTTTGTGATATTTGTGATTTACTGTTTTGTACATAAAAGCATCCTACATAATGTAAAGGACATTCTGTGAAAATAAAGCCTTGATATCTTTAATGTTGACTGAGTCAGGCCATGTCAAAGATTAAAATAGTAGTGAAGTTAATGATTGAAATCAAACTTTGAGTCTTTAGCCTGGTTTTGACAGCCAGGCTCACAAATTACATGTAACCTTTTGTTTGTTGAAAGTCTAACTACATCAATATATGTCATTTTAAATAGTCAGCTATAATATAACCGTGCAGCCAAATAATTATTATTATTATTATTATTATTATTATTAGAAGTGCAATCATGTCTACAAACAGATTTTCGTGCCGTGTCCTCTACTCTTTGCAATACATAATTATCACTCATAAAATGAAGCACATTCAGATAGTTCAAAGGATGTATTAAATCCCCCATAATTCCTCTGGCCTCCTTTTGGGCTCCCAGATGAGTTAAAACATTTTACTTATGGCACTTATTGGCCAATTATCATCCTGTTTATATTCACAGATGAGATTTCATCAGCAGTTTTCTTTGGTATTATTCCCAAACGAGCAGTTCATGCAGTATGCAGGGGTGTACTCGGTAAATGATTGTGGAGGGCACTTGCAATAGGTCAGCTCGTTTTTTTTTTCCACAGGGACTTTTCCGGAACTACAGTGATGCCTTCCTGTCTGTTCTCAAGCCTCATATGGAGAGGCTGGCAGGCGACTCTCACGAGAGCACCCAGCGCTGTGTAGCCGAGATCATCGCCGGTCTGGTTAGAGGCAGTAAACACTGGAGCTTTAGCAAGGTGGGCATAACACTAAAATTATAGAGCTCCTGAGATGTTTGATCATGTTCTTGTAAGCATGAAACCTCTTCTTCTCTCTCACATAGGTGGAGGCATTATGGAAGTTCCTGATTCCTTTGATGCGAACAGCATTATCCAATATTACTGTTGAGACGTACACTGACTGGGGCACGTGTGTGGCAACGGCTTGTGTATGTTCTCGCTGAGCTTACTTCTGGGGTTGGTTTTTAAATTGCGCAAAATATTGATAAAGAAAAACTAAATTATATTTGTTGTTTGATGTTACAGGAAAGCAGAGATCCACGAAAGCTACACTGGCTTCTTGAGATGCTGATGGAATGTCCTCTCAGCGGAGAAGGAGGATCTTTTGTCGATGCCTGGTAAGTGTGCTGTGTATAGTCTTTCATTTGTAATTCAAAATACTTTATATTTACACTAAACCTGTTTCTCTTTCTATATAGTCATCTGTACGTGCTGCAGGGTGGTCTGGCGCAGCAGGAATGGAGGGTCCCTGAGCTTCTGCACAGACTGCTGAGTTACCTAGAGCCCAAACTTACTCAGGTTTATAAGAACGTGAGAGAGCGCATCGGCAGGTAAGTGAAAAACTTCAGTTACAATAATTCTAATCTATAGCGTTGCCAGATCCTCACCGATAAACACGCTTCTATCGCAATTTATTCGTCTGCAGCGTGCTGACGTACATTTTCATGATTGACGTCACCCTGCCGTACACTCTGCCCACTAAATCCCCACACATCGCCGAGTTCACCAAGAGGGTCCTGATGAAACTGAAGCCCCTGATGGAGGGCGACGAAGAGATCCAAAACCACGTAGTGGAGGAGAATGGAGTGGGCGAGCAGGACGAGAGGACCCAAGCCATCAAACTTCTCAAAACGGTCCTGAAGTGGCAGATGGCCAGCGCGGGGCGCTCTTTCTCTACTCCAGTGCCACAACAACTACAGCTGCTGCCCCTGCTCTTTAAGGTCTCACATGCTCTCTCTCGCTCTCTCTGTGCTTTTCTTTTGTCTACACCTGTTTTATTCATTTATTCGTGCGTTTCTATTTCTGTTTATCTGCAGATTGCTCCTGTTGAAAACGATGACAGCTATGATGAACTAAAGAGAGATGCAAAGACCTGCCTGTCTCTTATGTCTCAGGGTCTCCTTTATCCTGAGCAGATCCCTCTGGTGTTGAAGGTGCTACATGAGGTGAGTCCTCAGACATGCTACACACATCTCTTAATAAATGTTCAAAAAGAGTAAATTTAATTTTAGGTGATCCGGTTATATAATCAGATTAACTTTAGTTTACAATTTAGATTTAGTCGTTTGCATTTTGAGTGGTTACCAGAGCTGGACGATAAATATTTATGATTAAATAGTTAAATTATTGTTATTTTCAGATCGCCGGCAGCAGCTCCTGGCACGCAAGGTTCTCAGTGCTGACGTACCTACAGATTATGGTGTTCTATAATCTGTTCACCATACTGAACACTGAGCAGGCCATTCAGGATGTGAGAGCCCTGGTCATCAGGCTGCTGGAGGACGAGCAGTTGGAGGTACGTTTTACATCATTATTCAATCAGTTCAACAAAAGTGTTTATTAAACCTTCACGTCTCTCTGTGTGTGTCTGTGCATCAGGTGAGGGAGATGGCGGCCACCACTCTCAGCGGCTTCCTGCAGTGTAACTTCCTGACCATGGATGCCACCATGCAGACTTATTTTGAGGCTTTATGTAAAACCAGACTGCCCAAGAAAAGGAAAAGAGACTTGGGATCTGTGGTGGACACAATCCCTTCAGTTGGTACGGTATCCAGTTTGATCATAAGCAGTGATGTAATTGTGGTGTGGCATTTGCACATACCTGTTCCTGTCACGAACATCCGGATATCCAGATAAATTCATGTAATAAGCAAAACTGCAAGATAAAGACTCATCTTGAATATAAGTGCTTTTTGAACACACAGACAAAAGTAAAAAATTGAGTTCATATGAATTTCTGTCCACATGGAAGTGAACCGTGTGTGTTTGTTTGTCCACAGATCTGGTACGGCGTCATGCAGGAGTGCTGGGACTCAGCGCTTGCATCTTATCCAGTCCGTATGATGTCCCAACCTGGATGCCTCAGCTTCTCATTGACCTCAGCGCACACCTCAATGACACGCAGCCTATCGAGGTAAACCGTCATATCACGGACATGTTTGGTTTCCATCACTCTCTCACTTTTTGCACTATTATTGTGATTAAAAATCAATTAAAAGTATTTGTCTGGTTTAGATGACTGTGAAAAAGACTCTGTCTAATTTCCGTCGTACTCATCACGACAACTGGCTGGAGCACAAGCAACAGTTTACGGACGACCAGCTCGTGGTGCTCACGGACCTCCTCGTGTCGCCCTGCTACTATGCATAGACGGGTATGGATGTCTCTTGCAACTCGTCGGAAAAAGTTGCTTTAGATTCTTCTGTTAAAATCTGAATATTATCTTTGTTTTTTTTCAGGATGTGACCGTGTTGCTGCAGGTTTTAGTTGTTTCTTTTTTAATTTTATATTCAAATATATTATGGATTCATGAGGACGTAATGGGAAGACGAGAGGAACGCAGATGCTGTGTTCAGCTCAGACAGCAGCTTCTGTAGCAGAACCTCTTGACCCCAGACCCAAAGAGCCCAATCTACCAGGAGAGCATGTATAGGCATGAAGAAAAATGTATGATGTACTGAGATTAATGACTTACAAATACACCCTGTTCGTACTGTTTGTATGTATATATCTAGCCCATATTTTTGCATTTCAACTATACTTAATATTTAAGGTTTACCAGCGCAGGGATGTACGGCCTGCAGTCTATAATATTATTGTACAGATAAGGGTTTTTTTTCTCTCATCCTCTGTGTTGGCATAAACTTAGTGGTGAAGGACAGAATGCTCCACTCTCTTCCCTCTGTGAATGGAGACCCAGTGTTTAAATCCGTAACATACAGAATTGTGAAGCGTTTTGACCTCCCATAAGATGTTTTCAAAGAATGTTGAAGTACACATTTGACGTTTTTCCTCGTCAAACTGGAATTATAATTTTTAGCTCTGCTTTTTTAGCATTTTGTTTTCCGTAAACATTTCAGCAGTTCAAGAAGCCTGTGATTTTTGGTTGTGACATAATGACACAACATTGGCATAGCAGCATATTTAAACCATGAGAGTTTATTAAAATCTACATGGTATGGTGTTGGTGACCGATCCTCAAATGAAAAGTATATCTGAGCTGAGCCATTGTTATAAATCATCACACAAAGATGCAAGTCTGAGTACTGTATCGTTATTGTGGTATGTGTGAAGGTAGCTGTTTGTGATCAGGTAAGACGCAGATGTTTCATAGCCCTCTTCTTACATGCCATCATAGCAGGGTTTTGTTTTGTGTTCTATGTGTTTGTGTATGTATATGTATTTATGTACTGTACATATGCATTTATCTATGCATAAACAATTGACACTTCTGCTACCAAGAACAGCCTGATCAGATTAAATGTGATACGTTTGGGCCAGTTGGTGCGAGTGGTCTCGTGCGAGTGTCTGTCCCGTTGTGGAAATGACATACATATGCATGACGGTGTGAGTGTGCATGTTTGTGGTTTGGCCGAGTTCTGGTTGATTCTGTCATATTTTGAGCCGTTTCCTATTGGCATGTGTGATATCCTCTATTTTTTTGTCACTTTTGACTCCAGCCTCAGTACAGAATTTTATTAGATTATCCTCTGAATCTCACAGATGCATTTTGGAGTGTACATAACAGAATCATTATTTAGCTTAGTGCCAAAACTGCAGTGATATTCTCTATTTTTTTAGATGTTTGCTTTGTTTTACTCAAAAGGCCAATAAATGTATGTTTTTAACAAATTAAAATGCAAGGCCTTCTTTTTTTTGAATTGCATGTAGTGCTAAATGGTAAAAAAAACAAGCCAGTACACATTTAAATATCCTTTGTAAATTAAGGAAGAGGAAAACTGGAAAAACCTGTTAAGAACATGGCTGGATAGTTTACCCACAAAATCAAGAGGAAAAAAATACATCAATTTTGGCTACCATTTATATTTTTATACCCATTATGTTTATGAATCCAATACAATAAAATTCATAGGACAATGGCAATTACAGATGAACTCTAAAGTAAAATGGTAATAAGAATTTGAAAGAATGTGCTTAATTAACCTGAAAGGAATGCAAGAAATGTGACCTAACCATTAGATTTACCTTGCCATGGCTTAGTTATAGGCAAGGCTTATAATAATAAGTTGTACCATTTAAGTATCCCGAGTAAAATAAACCAGCCTTCAGTCATGAATTATCCACTCGATGTGTAACACATAATACAGCAGAACATGTTCAATTACTTACTTGATTCATATCCCAATGTTGTAACACAAAACAAAGTGTCAACAAATGTGTAAAATATATCATGTCATGAAAACCAGGCCTAGATTAAAGAATTCATTAAATAACCCTACAGAACAACAGCAGTTTAAGTGCAGAGTATCTAAGTTTATCAAGTAATCCCTTTAAATGTACAGCAGCTGTCATAGAGGATAAAAACAAACAAATGGACTAAATTCCTGAGTTCTTCAGAGGATTAGGGACAATGTAGATTACATCAGATCACTCCATCTCTTGTTTCTGCAAATCCTTCACAAGGCGCTCCAGAGAGAACAGGTGATCATCGAAGTCTTCAGGTACTAGGTGCCTGAGGGCATCAGCAAGCTCAAACAGATAATCTGTATTCTTGCCACTGGGGCCAACAGACTTCACAATCTGCTGAGCAATTGTCTCCAAAGGCGCTGGGCCAAGATAATTTGGGTTGTTACAGGATCCAATGTAGAGCAATGTGTCGGGCATTGGCTGGTGTGCTTTCTCTTTGGGATAAAATGTAACGTTTATCACACCGTACCCACCTTTCTCTCTGTAGTCTAGATATTCTTTGACCTCTTTTTCCTGGCCAGATGGCAACTTATAAGCAACACCCCATACACAACCCTACAAAGCCAAATTAAGAGACGATATTAAACAAGTTTAATAGGAAAGTGTATGTAATAAAGAATGACTTTACAAAACACTAAAACGCTATACATATATTGACACAAACACAAAATTACACAAGGGAAACTGGGCATTAAAATACTTGTGACATGGCATGCCAGACGCTTCGGATTTAAGATATTTTCCACTTCAACTCGGACGTAATGTCTGGAATGGCGCTCATTTAATGTTACTAAAAACGTGTTACTAAATGATTAATAACTTTAATGTTACGAAATACTATATGAATACATTATTATAGCATTAATGTGAAAATTACAGGACATTTACAGTAACATTTACAGTGACTTAGTTATATAGGAATCTGATATATTGCGATATATGAACATGTGTTTAACTATATTTTAATATATTTCTGTTGGAGAATACATTAAGACTGCATGTATATTAACATTAAAAAGTAGTAATGAAACTTATGGGAACTACAGAATCATTACACGTCGGCATTATTTTGACTATCAATTGCTTAGATATCGGCATATCGTTTAAACACTGATAACTGATCAATTACCTCAGGGTCCTCTATTAATGTCACCACTCGGCCAGGCTGAAATTAAAGAACAAGAAAAACAAATATGTTAATGGTGGTGCTGTATTAAGAGCGATGTCATGTCAAGACAGTGAAGCAGCTGGTTAGTTATTATGTAGTTTATACCTTTCCAGGCACTCCTCGATGGTCCGTGCTTCCCTGCCAAAACCTGCGACTAAACCCTTTAACGAAACCAACCCGTCTGTCCTCGTATGGAAAGTCCACTTTCCAAATAAGTGATCCGTAACCGAAAACCCACATCTTTAGTGCTGACAGTAGTGTTTAGAGCAGGTGAAACCGACGAGACGTCGTATCTGGTGCTTTTATGCGGCACTGACGTGTCTGCCGTGATATTTTAGCATGATAGGTTTAGGTGTGGGTATATTAGAAGAGATGATTGCCAATTCTTCGAATCACAAACAAACCCGATATACTAGTCTACGACAGAGGCAGTGACGGATCTAGACGGGGGAAAAAAGCCGAACCGAAAAAGAAAATACCGAACTGACTGACTCACTCTCTCATTAACCCAGTAACTTTGTTTGTTTGTTTGTTTGTTTGGCAGGGTGGCATTGAACTGATACACCTTTGCTAAACAAATATTAATGTTATAAACCCTGTGACATTATCTAGATACTGGACGGAAAATATGCATTTTTCAAAATAAAAGCCAACATAATACAGCTGTTAAAAGTAAACAGCTGTCAAAAATAAACCCATGATAACCATGTTTTTCAATGAAATACAATATTTACTGTAGTTACTAGTTGCTGTTAGCAACCATGAATGTTTTCACACACACGCCTCATCTTTGTTTTAATTGATGCTCGGTTTGTTTAAGCACTGTATGGAGCAATGAACATTTATAACAGTCTATATGAAGGCGTGGTACCGGCTTTGGTTAGTATGACGAAAAAGAAAACATGTTTTGTTTATTGTGACCTCAACTGTGCAGTGCAACCATGAGGGCGCTGCACCTTTAAGCGGCGCAACTGTGTTGTGTCACGGGCAGAACATAATTTATTGGAGCAGCAGTTAAATCATTATAGTTCATAACTATAAAAAACAGAAACGGACTTTGATAAAATAAAAATATATACATATCGAATCGAATTTAACCACAGAGACTGAGTCGTGTATAAAACTCTTTAGACATGAATGTACGGAACCTAAAATAACGTGCTTGTGACCCACCCGGAGGCCTGAACCAGCCAATTACAAAACAGCATCCCCGGAAATAACCGGGATACATACCTACCTAAACAAATGGCCTGTAAATACACTTCTCATTTATTTATGCGCAAGTTTGTATCTTTCAAGACTGAACAGTAATTTCCAAGTTATCGTTTCGCTAAGGGCGACTTTAAAGAGTTATGGTGTTAAAGTGATTATTACAATCAAGTGTCACAGCAGTTATCGTTATTCTGTGATCAAACTGTCATCTGTTTCTTGCCCAGACAGTTATCAATCTCACCCAGTTAACCTAAAGAAGCAATGTGCCTGCTTCACTTGGTTGTGCACTGCAGAGAATAAACCTGTACTTAGCACTTGCCTAGGGCTCAGATTGATAAAGCAACATGCATCTTTTCAGTATTGTGTATTAGGGCGAGTTTTGTCTATAAAGGAAAAGTCATCAGATGGACTTCACGGAATGTTATAAAGACACATGCTCAGCTGTAGCGCTGGCGGCCCGGGAGGGGAAGAGTCGGCAGGTGCAGAGGCTCATCCAGCGAGGCTTCGCTGTGGATGTAAAAGATAACCGGGGCTGGAACCCCCTGCATGAGGCTGCTGCGGCTGGATCGGTGGAGTGTGTGCGCCATCTCCTATCTGCTGCAGGTAACGAGCATCTGCTGGAGGGAATTTCACTTATTTCAACCTGTAAACCATTAAAACCACCCATAGAGTTATTGAATAATAACAGAATGGTATTAGGTTTTCACTACTCTATTACTGTTGCAATATACGATATTATCTATTAACAATACTTTTCTATTAACGGAAATGCGTCAGTCAGGGTGACCGTCACACGAGGTTGAATAAATAGTTAAAATCATTATCACTTTAGGAAAAAATGTTAAACAGACACTAACGCTAAATTATGTACAGCATTATAATAAGTGTAGTATTGACATTATATCAGTATCACAGTTATTAACAATACTGATATATTGCGACACAGAATTTATCATTTATTTTTGGATTAGCTGTTTTTTAACATCCAACAATATTCTGATTGTTTATCTAACAGTATGTAATGTGTTTCTCTAATGTGTCATTTAAAACCCATTCTCTCTCTCTCTTTTAGTCAGCTGTGAAGACTATGTGAACACTTTGACACATAACTCAGAGACTCCACTTTACTTTGCTGCGAGAAATGGGCATCTCCGGGCAGTGAAGTGTCTTATTAAGCGTGGCGCAGACCTCAACAGGACAACCAATGACCTCTCCTGTCCCCTCTTCGCAGGTAACCCAGAAATAGCATCTCGGATCATGTCAGTGTATTTATGTAATGGAATCTGTACTTGTATATTTCTCTTGTTTTTATATATTGATGTTTTCTGTTTCAAGCTGTAGATGGTGGGCACAATGAAGTGGTGGAGCTACTGGTGAGAAATGGGGCAGAAGTCAACAGGGCTCACTCTGTGTCGGGCTGGTCTTGTCTCCATCAAGCTGTTTACAAGGTATATTTTAAATTTACTTTGTGATTTACAAAGCTTTTTGTTCCGTTATGTCACTCCAAACCTGTATGAATCATATTTAGTTTGTTTTTATGTCAGATTTAAAGATTGATTTGAATCTTTCAAGAAATTAAATGTCTGCTTTAAACATTTCTAGGGCCATACTGAGATTGTACGGTATCTGGTGGGCATGTGCCATCTTGAGGCGGTGGATGACTACGGCATCACGCCCTTATTTGTTGCTGCACAGTATGGACATCACCAATGCTTAGAGATTCTTGCAAAAGCAGGTGAGGCTACTTCTTTAAGATGATTTTCTTTTTGTACGTTGGTCAATGTCCATTGTTTATACATCATCAATGCTATCACTACTGAATAGTAAAACCTTATTTACAGGCAGATAAGTAGTTCAATTAAATGATTGTAAAATAAAGAAAGCCAGAGTTGCACAGCAGTCATACATTGGAGGTTGGTCGCCTAAGCACACGTCTGTATCGCCGCAGGAGCGAATGTGAACTGCCAAGCAAACGATCTGGCCACCCCAATGCTCATCGCTGCTCAAGAGGGCCACGTATGTTGTGTGGAGAGTTTACTAGCCCACGGAGCTGACCCCAACCTGTACTGCAATGAGGACTGCTGGCAGCTACCCATCCACGCTGCTGCGCAGTTCAGTCGGCTCAGGTACGACAGCTTGGTTAGTGGCGTAATGCATTCCAACAAGAATTGTGTTTAGAAAGACCTAGTGTAATGCTCAATAAGAATTGACATTGAAAGCTTAACAGCTTTCCTGTAGCTTGACTTGTAAAGTGTGGCACTAGATGCAAAGACATTGATTTGATTTTGAGAGAACTGTTAAGCCACAAATATTTCGAATGCACTGTAAGTCACTTTAGATTAAAGCATCTACCAAGTGCATACACGTAAATCTAACTGTGGCCTTTATGAAACAGAATGTGCTATGATTAATTAATCTAAATGCCTGTCTCTTGTCATTTTCTATAGTATTCTAGAAAAACTGATTCCTGTAACTAACCGAGAATGTGACCAGGGTGAAGGAAAGGTCAGTCCAGTTTACTTGGCAGTACTTAGCGGTCAAGCGGACAGCCTTCGGGCCCTGATAAAAGAAGGCTACAGTCCAGATGCCCAGAGCTGTCGGCAGTTTGGCTACAGCTGCCCTTTGGACATGGCTTTATGGTGCAACTCTTGGAAGTATGACATGAATGCATATATCTGCCCTGCTTTTCACTATATACACCAACACTATGACCCTGTTTATTTTTCCTGTTGTGTCTCAGCTTGGACAGCGAGTGTCACCAGACTCGAGAGATCACTCAAATGCTATTGGCTGCAGGGGCCAATGTAAGCATGGGCATCTACACCTTTGCATTACAGGGCCATGTACCCGAGCACCTGCCATTGATCCTGGAGCATGCTGGCTTACCTCAGGGTGACCATCTTGGTGAGCTGGTCCAGATTGCCCTTGCTGAGGTACAGAGTTCCTCCTTCTGGCTCCCCCTGCTGCTTAAAGCAGGAATGGATCCCATACTTCTCCTACAGGATAAAATGTAAGCAAGACATTTGGAAAGATTTTTTTAATCATCAGTGGACTCACCATGCATTGTTTTAATAAATGATTGTGCTTTATTAATGTCAAAGTTAAAAACCACCGTGTTAAGCTTTTCATTTCGCTCTGGCTGTTATGCTTTAATTGGGTGCAGGCTTGAAGAAGCCGAGAGCAGAGTGCTTAATTTCTTTCTGGAGTTCATTAATTGGAAGAATCTGCCCTCCGCAATGCTTCAGATTCTCTCTCATCGCCGAGCAGATGGCACATGGACTCCAAGGAAGCATTTTGGTAAAGATTGGGATTGGCATTGTTATATGTTGATTTGTGTGTGTATTATATATATATATATATATATTTATTTATTTTATTTTATTTTTTTTATTATTATTCATTTAATTTATTTAAATAATTTATATAATGTAAATGATTAATTAAATGATAATTTATTAGCATTTTCATGTATTAAAAGCGACATTGTAAATATTACTTTTCATTACAAAGAAAAATGGGATATCTGTTTTATTTTGGTTGTTTTTACATTTACATTTAGGCATTTAGCTGACACTTTTATCCAAAGCGACTTACAAATATTAGGAGACAACTAGATATTGACTCTAATTGTATACAGTGGTTGCTTGGCATAAACCGTTTCTCCAATTAAAAAAACCTTAATGCAAACGCATAAATATTAATATATAAATTAAATATATTCAAATGGCTGAAAAAGATTTGTTGAGATGTACTTTCTATAGTTGTATTGCCCTGTATTACTGCATTTTTATGTGTCATATGATATGATAAATGACCACATCTCAGTCATCCTTTGCTCTTTGTTTTCAGAATCACTCCCTGCTTTAACTCATCTGTGCAGAATGGCAGTACGGGCATCGGTGGGCAGTTGTGCTCTGTCTAAGTCCTCTTTTGTACAGCAGCTTCCCGTTCCTACACTTCTTCAAGACTACCTTCAGTTCAGCGACGTCAGTCCTGTCTAATTAAGTTATCACAACTTGTTTCCCTGCGGTATTTTGTACATATTGTTAATAAAATTTTAATGACTGTTCACTGAAGCTGGGCCCCGGCTCCTTTCATTACCTTTATATTTTGAAATTGTGGGAGGACAAATGTAAAATTATCCTGAACCGTGATGTTCTCTTCATAAGCAGCTGGCCTTCAGACTGAGTTCTGTTGAAATTCACCTCTGCTCCGTGTCTTTGGTCTGCCTCGTTATCTTATTTCTCTCTGTAGCTCTCTTCTCTGTCTGCCTCCAAGGTCACACTGCCTGAAAGACGCACACTCTCTGCGAATGTTAATTGCTAACGCAGTCACACTCATTCAAAAACGCTACTATATGTCTTTGGTCGTGCTATTTATTTGGCTTGGTTTTCTTTTAGGCATGTGCATAGCATAGCGTACCTTGAAAAGCTTGCAGTTGTATAAAGTTGTGCGTCGTGACGCTGTTAGACTTGTTTTGTGAATAGAATCAGCAGTTCACCTTTAGTCTGTGTCTTTTTTATGCTGAAATTCTAGTTGCTATATATTCTTTTTATTTATTTTTCTGACTTTTATAATATATCATGGCATCATTACTTTTATTTGTGTTTTTTACTTTTTTATACTTTTATTTGTGTTAGTAATAGAAGAAAGCGTTGACTCTGCGTAGCTCCAGTCGTGGCTGCTGATTGGATGAGCTGCTCCGTTTTAAACGCTGACATTAAATGGTGAAATAAAAATGATGTCATAATTTTTTCACCCTTATGTCATTTAAACCCAGTACGTGATTCTTTTGTGGAACACAAAAAAAGATATTTAGCAAAAAGCTGGTTACCGGCACCCATTGACTTCCATTGTACGAAAGTAAATGAGTGCCGGTAACCAGTGTTTTGCAAAATATCTTCTTCCGTGTTTTGCTGAAGCAAGAAAGTCATACAGGTGTGACATGACCTGAGGATGAGTAAATAATAAAAGAAGTTTTATTTTTGGGTGAACTATCCCTTCATGGTACACCTGTGACCGCATTATTGTGCCAAGCTGTTACGTTGCTTGGCAACCATAAACAGTCTACAGTTTGTTTATTAAATTTGTATTAAGAATAATCTAAACTCCTCATGTTATATTGCTGTTGATGTCGTGTTAAGAAAGCAATAATCCATTAAAGACCATGCAATGATTTTGCTATGGGTGTTTTCATACCAATTATATAACGTCACTGCTGAAAAAACCCAAACAAAACATCACAAAAACAAATGAGGTAAACTAATTATTTAATTAAACTAATAGTTAATGAATTAAACAAATAGTTATAATTGTCTATGTGTAGGCCTAAAATATGTGTACAACTTTAGTAAAGTGGTTGGAGGTTGAATGGCAAAAGGGAACCCATAGAGCACCATTAAATCCTACTGGAACAAGACCCAAAACTAACCTACATAAAGCATTTTTATAATATTTCAATGGTAAGCAGCTTATGATCTATAGTGATATTTCTAATGGAAAATTTTTCTTTATTTCAAATTTTTTGGTGATGTATACCATGTGCAAACAGCAGGGGGAGAACACGTATTACTGTAACAGCAAAGAGCAGCAGCTTGACTACATGAATAAGGGGAGCCATTTCTGCTCCTTCCCCTGTATTTCAAATTCAGAGCAAACCTTAGCCTGTGTCTCAGCATCTCTGTGCCTTTAGACAATCAGGCCACCTCTCTGTGGGAGACTGTAGAAAGGAAAGGCATCAGTAATCATGTGCATTAAGCTTTTCTTGTGCTGCAGGTAAGCTCAGGTCCAACAGTTAGGCTTTGATTAGCAATCAGGCTTATACAGCCAAAGGACTGACTTTCTTTTATTCATTCTTTTATTTAAAAATCTGTAACAGGAGAAGAGATGACGCTTTTTTAAACAGTATAATATGTCTTACAGAAAAAAAAACAAATAAATATGACATGTTTATCACATGAGAATTTACACGGGATTTACACGAAAAAACATGTGGCTTTTCTGTAAAGGACAAGTTAGTTGTATCTGTTGTCCCCAAATAACCCCTTTTATTTCACTTCCCTTATTAAAGCATAACGGCAGTACAGAGAGATTGTGGCCGGAAAACTACGTACATAATTAATACAACATGATCTAAAATGTACTGTGATGCGGATGTTCTATAAAAAGCTGTTCTGACGTAGGGACCAGTTCAGTTCACTCAGTTGGAGCTCAAAACCTGAATTGTTGAGCAGCCTCCATCCTTCACACTCTGAATTGTGTTGATTCCAGAGTGGCCCACAATTTTGAGTTAGAAGAAGCTTCTAAGAAAAAAACCATCACACAGTGAAGCACATCGCCTGTCTCTTCATTTAGTCACATGGCACGTCTCACATTGAAGTGCTCAGGCTTTTCAGAAATGTGATAAGTAATTCTCTAAGCTTCGAACGCTGGAGAATTGGCAATGCTGTGGTTGACCATGACATTTTAAATGAATATTCCAATGTATAATATAGTGTTAAAACGACAGCTTTATGATAAATTAATATATTTGTATGTGTGTATATATATATTTCTGTGAATCGGCTCTTTATACCACTATTTGCTAGAAATTTCATTTGTTTCAGTAAGATTTAGTTGGGAAAAGTAGTGCCCTTATCATGGGTTCATTGTGCTATTCTCACTATAGACCCAAATTGCAAGGACACGGTTGCCTGGCGACCTGCTGATGGAAAGTATCTGCTAAAATTTTCCAGGGGAGCTGGTGTTCTTTAGACCTTCTAGAACACCTTAATATTTTTCCACACTGAGTGTTATTAAAAAGTTACTGTATAGATTCCACTTATCAGGAAAATAAAGAACAAAAAAACATTAAAGATGCTTTGCTTAAGCACATTGCATCACCTGTTGGGAATCATCCAAATGCTGTACGAATGATTTATTTTCCTCAGTATGATTAGATAATTCTTGCCTTTTTGATGGAAGAGTACTGCATCTTATTGCATTTGTGCGTAGTCTGTTACCCACCGCTAACACACTCCAAGGAAATAAACAAAGGTGATGGGCTTCTGTTTGCTCTCACTGAACATGAGATTAATGTGTTTTTCCAAGTCAATTTGTTGTTTTATCTTCCAGGTCCTACATGTCTCATCTCATTGATTTTACTCTTCGCCACCTCACAAACAGGTCATTATGTATTCGTTTGCTTGTGTTTGTGTCAGTATGTTTGTTTTGTCAGGAGTAATCTGGCCAGAGGAAATGGGCCATTTCATTTGGACATTTGTTTCGGAAAACAGAGAGTAGTGCAATGTTGATATAAAACTTGCTCTTGCTTGGAACTGGGTGGAGATGTTTTGTAAATGTGATTGTTAAAGGGATAGTCCAACCAAATTGAAAAACTATTATCATTTACTCACATTCAGGTCATTACAATCCTGTATAACTTGTTTTATTTATCGGAACACAAAGGCAAAAATTTTGATGAATTTTCAATTGGGTGGATTCAATACAATGACACTACTTTATGACTCGCTTTAACGCTTAATAAAACACCCAGAAGTGTCAGCTAGAAAGTAGGTGCAGTTTGCACAAACAACTTTTATAGTACTTTTTGTATCCGCTTTAACAGCAGCCTCAACATTTTGTGTTTAAAATGTGCTGTTTGGGTATCAGTGAATACAATCTGGTGATTGAGAAAAAGGATTTTTTTCTGTATTGTCCGAAATAATGGGTCATGTGAGTTTAAAATGGCATGAAGGTAAATTAATAACAAAGCTGTGTTTGTCAGGAAAAGAGTTCCTTTTTTCTAAGTTGGCCAAGCATCTGTGCTTTTTGTTACTTACATGAATAGATTAGCTGAAATAATTGGTGTGGATCAGTACTTAGATCACACGGGTGTTCCAGGTGTGCAACACTCGCTGATTGTGTGCAGAAGTTGCTGATTGAGAAAAATTTGAATGTCCCTGGTGAGGTGAGCGTCCCTTTAAATAATGACTGTAGTCAATCACTTCGACATTGTGTTAATCAGTGAGGTACAGAGCCCCGCAGAAGAGAAGATGAAAGAGATTAGGTGAGTAAGGGACACTCCTAAAAATAAAAGTGGCCGGGCGGCAATGCTATAGAGAAGAATCTTAACCATGTCAGCATAATTTAATCATTTTAATATCATTTCCTGTCAATTAAAATAAATGATACCTTAAATTGCACTGTTTATTCACTTTCGACAATCGATAAAATCATTTTGAAATCGACTTGAAAAACGATTCCAAAAACCTGGAGCAGCCCTGAAGAAAAGACATAAAACTAATTTGGGCCAGATAGAGCAATTTTTTACAGTTTTTACCAGTTCTGAAAAATATTACAAATTAGTTTGGGTGTAAAAAATGCTTTTTAGATTAAATATCATTTTTCCATTACAGAGAACCTTTTGTCCCATGGAAATGTTTGCTGAATGTTAAACGTGGAACCAAGCATTATGTAGTTTAAGAAAACCTTTATAGTGTAATGAAAAGAGAAAGAGACTGGCTTCAGACTAATCCTCCATGGTCCTGTACTCTCCATCCATGCGTTTATGTTTATCTATTGTGTGCGTGTGTTATTGTCTTTGCATGACTACATTAGCCTTATCAAAGACTCTGAAATAAAAAATTTAATTAACCTATATTAAAAGCGGGCCACTCTCCTTAATGAGTTTCTTCAATAGTTATATAGGCAAACTGGCACATTTTCACACTTCATATGTTTTGTTTGCTGGGGATGTCTGCAGTCACTCGACGCCTGCGGTGACCCTGCTGAAATGATATGCCTGGGCTCTTATTCCCCAGGCAAAGAATCAGTTTTAACCTTGTATGTGATCTTAGTGTTTGAACAGTCTGTCTTTCTTATCGAGTTTATTCTCAACAACTGCGCCACCACTTGCAAGTCTATAAGAAATGACCTCTTGGCAACCTCCACACCAGAAGACTTAACTCAGTCACAGACCCACAGGCCAGATGAACATAAGTGCCATCTGATGAAAGTGCAGCAAAGGAGGTTACGGTGACAATCGTGGCAGAGGGAAAAAAGACAAGTGTTAGATCATTTAAATGCTAATTATCCATTTTCAATCCTTCATAAACTTTAACTGCAAGCCTTTGAGATTTGAACAAAAATAACATCTTGAGAAAGAACGTTCCCTTGGGAGGCAAAGTCTTTCCACTTTTCTTTTTTCTAGCTGCAAAACGAGAAGTATTACCCACAGGCAGAAATTAACACGCTCACCATTTCAATCCATATCATTCACATCAGAGTATGAGGTTTTTTCCATTTGCAATCTGTACAGGTATTACTTATTTATTTACGCCACAGGCATCCTTGTTCTTGGTATTATACAGCATGTCAATTTATTGTGCCATTTGAGTTAATCACAGGGCTTTAATATCTAGAAAGTCTTTTATTTACCCCAGAATCCTATCTATGTGAAATATAACCATCTAAACCTGCACAGTCCACACTAAATTGATTCATTGTTGAGTTTATTTATATTGTTATCTGGCGTGAGCTGAGTCATTGGCTTTAAATGCTACTCAGTAACACAAAAGTTTTCATTTCCTGCCCTATTCTCATTCTCCTGTGCTTCTTTTCATATGTGTCACTTGGTAGGAGGAACTGTGAAAAATACAGAATTCGAAATGTGTCCCTTGTGGGAATTCTGACTCACTTCCTCTAGAGAGTTTGCATAGTTGCACATAGTTGCATAGTGTAGTATTAAGTCTAATAGTCGACTTTTACTTGTACTAGAAGAAGAATGGTTATTTACTGTTTATTGTACAGTCTGTTGGAAGGTTAAAAATGCACTATAGCAACAATTAAAATATCAATATTACTGATTACATACTGGTGCATTTAAAAAACGGATTATTCTACCATCAGTTGTAATTATGTGCAGATGAGTGATTTAATTGTCTGATATATGTGTCGCCAGTGCTGATCAATAAAGCCAATAAAGACAGATGGCTGACATACATGAACTGTGTAAGCTATTAGAAATCTACACGTTGACAGGTCATCAATCAACCAGCTGCCACTAGATGTCACAGTATAATCATCCGTTCTTCATCGATGTTGTTCCTTCCTCTCATGACAACACTGTCCATTAAGACATAATAGAGCTCATGATGTCAGTCTCATTCTATTGTTTCTGTTGTTATTGAGTGCTAATGGCTGCATTGTTACCCCAATGCTGGACTAATGAAACAAGTAAATGTATTTCATACCCAAATGATCTTCCATATGACGTAATACAGACAAAAATAACAACAAAAAACCTCTCTGTAAACTGTAAAACATACAGCCCCACTGGAGATGTCTCACGTTAGCATGCTGTGTAAACAGTGATCCTGTCTTTTGTCTTAGATTTTTGTCATTTCTTTAACGCTGGTTCTTCGAGGTGAGCAGCAATTCACAAAGCTGTTCCTAGGGACTGCACAGAGCTTTGCCTGATTGAGAATAGCCTCCAGAGGGAACCCATTGCTAAAGTGTGACTGCAGTCTTCTCAAGGTCCTCTAAAAGTCGAAGGCAGAAAATCAACTTGGCTCGCAGCGAGCGTTTCGCAGACTCCAAGTAAGGCTCTGATGAAAGCAAGATGCTTTGAAAGGCTGTTAAACAAAAATGTGAGCGATGCATCACAACTGCATCTTCTGTCCTTTTAACTGTGAAAAGATCCAAATCCCGCCTTTGGCCTCCAATGTAACAAATGTTATCTTGGTAATTGTATTTGCTGTATTCCTTGCTTAATGTTTTATCACTGATTCGAAATGTCATCGTCTTGGGCTTGTTGCCATGGTGACATTGCCTCCAGAAGTCAGCTCAGCCCCTCCATACACACACCTTTGAAGCAATTACTTTCATCCTGCAGGAGAAGAGTGGGCCATTTAGAACTATGTCACATTTTACCAGTCTTTGATGCTTTGCACTGTGGGAAATGTGCTTTATTATGCCCTAACTTATGGTTTTACCGGGACCTCCACAGACCCGGACCTTAAAAAGACCTAAAATTGGCAGTCAATAGTCTCCTTTGGGTGAAAATATGACACCTGTTTCAATTTCAGCTCTTGGAACATTACCATGTTTGATGCTGATTTTTCAAAGATGATAAATGTACTATATATTGTTTGCCAGGAGCCAAGGTTTTGCAGGGAGAGATGCTCAAAAGATGAAGATGAAGGAACCCCAAACCCTATAATCATGGCTCATTAAAATATCTTCAACTTGTCGGTCTGTAAAGCCTTGCACAATCAGTTGTCATCATCCATTAAATTACGGCCTTCTTCTGTGCCAGATTTTAATGCTTCTGCCCGGTTGCACTCTCAGCTTTGTCCTCACTTGTCAGTGAGAAGGCCAGAGTTATAATTATATTAAAGCACATTAAGGTGGATGGTTAAAAAAAGAGTACGCCTGAATATGTATTAAATATGCTTTAATGTTCTATGCAGTTCATGACATGATGTGACGTGTGTCATTGGTTATCTTGGGTATACTGATTATATTATGTACAGTACCAAAGGTTTGGAAACACTTACTTACTGTTGTTTAGATGTTTTCCCACATATTAGAATAGTAGTGATCTCATCAAAACCACAATAATAAAATAACACAATTGTAACAGTGGGAATTATGTTGTGACTAAAAGCATCCAAAAAACACTGTTATATTTTGGCATCTTCAAAAGTAGTCACCCTTTGTCTGTTTGCAAAATTCATACTCTTGACATTTTATCATCCAGTTCTTTAAAGCTTTTTAAACAGCACTGAATTTCTGTCTTATCCTTTGGCTCATTTATGTGCATTTCTTTTTTACTAGAGATAATTATAAAATCATTATAAAATTATAAAATACAATATTTGGCATAATAGCGATAAAGTGACCACCACATACACAATGACACAATACAGTCAGGTATTCAGTAACCCCCGTTGTATTTACAAATGGTTTGATCGATGTACTGGCGCCAAACAACAAGAAAATGAACACGTCCGCGGTTTTGTGTGTGTGTGCGTGCGCGTGCATGTAAAAAAGCGGTGACGTTATGGAGAAACGTCAAAGATATGGATGTTAAACCGAAAGGAAGTTAAGTTCTGTGGCAGTAAATGACGTCATCACGTCCCACAGGTAAGTTTACAAACCGACAAATTGCTGCGCTGTGCATGTAGTTGGCAACATGAAATGATGTGCAATTGAAAATGTGTCAAACTTAATTTTGTTCACGTAGCTTCATACGTATAAGCTTCATGTCGGGATGTCAGATTAGAGCTTGTTTATTTAAGAAGGTCCGAAATTTATTACCCGCAACATAAATGCTTTTGAAGGCATTCTAACCAGGCATGACGTTTGTAGTGCTAAAATGTTTTGCTGTGCAAATATTGCAAATATTTGACATTAGGAAAGTCTTTGACGTTTAAAATAGCGCTGTGCTGACCCTCAGAGAAATTTGTTATTGGTTTTGTTATAGTAAAAGTGTACCAAGCATGTTTTTGTCAGATTGTTTACAATTGGTATTATCAAGCTTTAACTACACATTTAATGGTTGAACTGAAGTTATTGTGGTGAGCAAAATTATGCTTATCATGTTTTACTACAAAAAAACCCAAAGAGCAATGGTTGCTATAGTTAAACCATGGTTAATTTAGTTGTTAATATGCGTTATGTAAGTATTTATTTACATCTACACTACAGCTGTTATTGTGGTAGACTGCTCTTGTTGTATTTAATAAGCAACACCACCATGTTGCTAAATTCCTCAAAATCTTTTAACTGTTAGCAGTAGATCCCCTGAGCTATATAGATAGAGAAACAATAAAGCACATCTAAAAATGATGCAATTAAGGAAAAAGCTAACTATCAAAATTAAAAGAATTTTGTCTTTTTTTGCAAAACTTGGCACTTGATATGGCCAATTTGAAAGGTTTATATTAAAAAGGCTTCATTCCTTTGCTGTTCTAGGAATCATTCTGTGTGCTATTTCCTCCAAGGTGTTAAATTGCTTGACATCAAAGAAATTGTGATTTCCAGAAATTACCTGCTTAATTCTCATTTTTAGCTGCGGAAAGGGAACACTAGTAATGACATTTTTAAATTGGGAGACCTGTAGTATATCGCTTTAATTATACTTAAAGAGAGAGCCAAAAGACCTCAAGGCACTAAAGAAATCAGCTTTTGCATTACGTAACGTGGCAGAAAATGACAATGAGTGCAAGAAGTGAAATGGCCAGGAGAAGCATATTAAAATAAAGATTCAGTCTCTTGTGTCTGAATGCCAAAGGGTGGTATGCTGAAGTGAAGTGCATTACGGTGATGGTATCTAGTGGTGGCGAGAGGTTTAGGTTTGGATCAGAATGCCTCAGATTTTATTCCTGAATTTGTGTTGAGACAGGATGTTGAGACAGTTTTGCCATTTGAAATGAAGGAAGTAGAATTAAAATTGAGTTAAAAATCACCAGACAATGATCATCGATCATCAATCATAAGATTGTCAAGACAACTTGTGTTGGCTTGTTGTAATGTTGGCTTGATGTAATGTTGCCTTGTTGTAATGTTGGCTTGATGTAATGTTGCCTTGTTGTAATGTTGGCTTGATGTAATGTTGCCTTGTTGTAATGTTGGCTTGACAAAGTTTTAAAAGTTTTCAAATGTTAAAGGGGCTTGTGATGTTTGTCATATGTTAGTTGCTTTGGATAAAAGTGTCTGCTAAATAAAGAGAATAGTGGCCTAAAGTGATATTATCAATAAATGAGTGGTGAGGTACAAACTGGACAAAAGACTACACATTTAAGGCATTTATTGAATACAATTATTTGGTAAAAAGTAAACTACAACATTTACTGGTAAATGTGCATGGATTTTGTTCATATATACCATAAATGCAAAAAACCCCAAATGGCTCAAGGGAAATAAGGCTTACATTGGCTACAATTTCATCTGTTATTATTATGTGTTGATAGTTTCTTGAAGTAATATTTTGTAGCCATTCTCCTGGGCGTTGACTCTGTAAGCTTTGTACATGTGTTGTGCAATTTTTTGCCAAGCGTCCTTTAATTCTTTCTGATGCTGAGCTACAGTTTACACTCCAAACACAACTACGAAACACAAATACATAGATTTAATACATCCTTCTTTACTAATATATTTGAATAAAAAGATATCGATTTTTTACAGTTGGACAGTATGCTTGGCCAGGATTGTATGTGTAACTGTAATTGAAATCTTGAAATTTAATAATTTCCTAGGGTTCAGCGACAGACATGCAGATAAGATGGGTAAATAGAGCTGTTTGAACTGTCACCTTATACATTTGTATTAAACTTACGTGTATTTAGTTATTTGATGTCAACTAACTTTCATTTTATTGACCAGAAGAATACTTCACATTCCACAGTGCCGTTACTGAATTGATATTCAGTGAATTCCACCTCCTGTCATTCTGATTCTGTGAGGTGTGGCATCCCATGAAATCAAAGGAACTCAATTTATAAATTGTACATATTTTTTGAAGCATAGCTAGTCTTCATCTGTTATCATCTTATCATCCATATTCTTTTCTATTTTCTTTTAGGGCTCGACAGTAAGATTTCTTGAACGATTTAGATGTTTCTGCGCAGGAATTTGCACAGGTTGATAAGCTGACTATTGATCGATAGTTGGGTAGATAGGTAGATAGATTAAAATCTCAGTATTGTTGCCAGCTAGATATTGTTAACTTGGTGGCAAGTTTCAATAATCAGAACTTGTGCCAATTTACCTAAAAAGCTTAAAAACATGCATACATAATCAGTGGATGTGAGATGAATCGGTGAATACACCGTTCCGTCAACTTGTCTGAAACTTGCTCACACTGGCCCCAGGCCAGCAGGCCATACTTAATGTTGAGCCCTGTTTCCACGTTCTAGTCATATGCCTGTGTTTTGACACAGTGGCTGCTGTCCATGGTCCTGACAGCAGTGCTCGCACATAAATGTTCTCCAGTGCCTACAGGCACAGAGTGAGTAATATTCACAATGATTTCTCGGCACCATGCAGAATTTGACCTAATGTAATAGCAGCTAATGGTATGTTTCCAGCTTGAAGTGCCGTGTTATGTGTATGTTTGCGTTGTTCAAGGTTAGCGAGGGTTTTTAACTCGGCAGGCAATGTCTGGGTGTGAAATCGGTGTAATGCTGTTCCTTATTTTTCTCAACATGATGTTCTTTGCTAATGGAACACTTACATGTAAGCTAACTTAAGACCATTGCAGATTGTCCATATCATCAGATGCTTATTAAATCCTTGCATAGATGAGCCTTTCAGTAGTGTGAGTAAAACAGAGCTAAATGCTTTTCTTGCACCACAGTATGTCATTGTGACTTTCCACATTTGTGTGTCAATCAGCATCACAGGTGACATGTAATGATGCGGTCTCCTGAAATCTCTCATGCTGTTTGTGATGTACAAAATCCACATGGTAAATAGTTTCATGAATGTCAAGAACATTGTTTAAAGAGCAAGACCATTAGATTTAAAGGACGAAGAATGCTGACCTGTTGAGCTGCATTACAAATGTTCACCTGCCAGTGTGTGACTTCTTTTGGTCTTTTTTTCATTGATTGTAAGGTATATTATTAAATCGACTTGCAGGTTTATGTAAAACTAATGATAGCATTTACCGTATTTTAACTTTAACTCTTTTAAAGGAATCAACCACCAAAAAAATTATTATTAAAGATTTGTTGTCATTTACTCACCATCATATTTTTTGAAAAACAATATTTCTGTCAAACACAATGTCCAAGCTACTTTTTATACAGTAAATTAAATGAAAATGAATGGTGACCACAGTAGGCAAGCTAGATTTTCAGTGACTGCCAACTTCTATTTCAGTCTGTTCTTCTCATAAATCTATCGTATGGGGTTGAAAGACTTGTAATAGCACATGGGTCACATAGGGGAATTTTATATTGCTTTTATACTGTTTTTTTTTTGCCCTTTTAGGAGCTTGACAGCTCCAGTCCCTATCCACTTTCATTGTATAGAAGACAGCAACATGAACATCCACAGAGAAAGTCATAGGGTTTGGATTGACATGAGGATGAGTAAATGATGACAGAATTGACCCACTCTTTTGACTGTTAGCAGAGGCCTAAGCCATTGTGGCTGACATGAGAAAGTATGTCAGTTTCTGCAGAAAGGTACACAGGTGACAACAGTATGAACTCTCTCCTCTATAATTACAGTTATCGTCTCAGCATGTCTGCAGGAACTGTAAGCGCTCTGTTTCAGTTGTTAAATATTATCTCAAACGCATTACAGATAATACTATTACACCGCAGGAGGGGTGTGAGCATAGTTCTCATTCTGCATCAAATGAAAGATTTAAAGGCTGAATATTTTATTGCGATTTGACATTTATCTGACATATGACGTCTTCATAGCTCCCCCCGAAAATATGCGAATGTGAAAGTGAGTGCCGTGGCCCATCAAGTCAGACTGTGTCATTGCTAATGTTTACAGAACAGCTGGATTGGACGAGATCTAGATTTGACTGAACAAATATGTGCCTTTGATTATGGGTGCAGAGAGAGAGAGCCTCCCATGAAAACCTTGCCGTAGGATATTAGGAGGCTGTTGCCATGGTAACAGCACCTCGGCATATGAGTGGAAAGCAGAGGTGCTCTCTTCTCTTCTGGTTGTGCTGTCAGATGTGTGCTGGAGGTGGATTTGATGGAGTTCATGAGTCTAGGCACCATCGAGCAGGTCGACTAAAGCTTTACACGCAAGATGACTAAAGCATCCATTAGCGTCTGTGCTTGTATGTAGACTGTTATTGTGGAAAGGAATGTTTAAATGCTAGAGTGTGTGAGCGTTTGGGGTCAATGTGTTTCTTGCTGTCATTGCCCTTCTTTTGTTCGTAGCTTCACTCTGCCTTCGATTTCTGGCCCAGCCCACTGGCTACTTTAAACGACCTGGTCAAATGCCTGTTCGATCCAGTGAGTGCCAGACGAAAACCCCAGTGGCTGCTCGCTAAAATGTACAATGTGGACTGTTCATCTTAAGAGTTTTAGACCACCATAGGTCACTTTTCTAAATTCTAAATGTCTTGTATGTTGCACTGTTCAGATATGGGAGACAGGAAGCGGTTGTACCAGAGAAAAATTGTAATCTTAAATTTCTTGAATCACAAATAACCCAGAATCACATAAGTACACATGCTCTGTGAAGTTCTCTCTCTGCCTTAGAAAACGTGATTGTTTTCAGCTGTCTAAAGCTTCATTGCTTTTGAATTCAATTTACTAGTTCTTTCAACTCTGTTATGTTGGTTAAAATGTAATATGAGGGACAGATCCTAACAGTGTTGTTGCTTTCATACAGAATTTTAACATGGCTTCAAGGTTGTGAGCAACGAGTAATGAATTAAAAATTAAGAAACATTAGTTTATGAAATAAAAATTTACATGAATTGACAAATTGAATCTTAATATGTAATAATCAATTATTTAAAAGTATTTAGTACTGTTTTGAATACATTATTTCTGGCAGCTAAAAGTATGACTACCTTTATAAAGGCACAAGCTACTAATCAATGGTAACATAATACATTTATAAAAGTGTTAGTTCCAGTCCTTGATTCTGATTGGTCAATAGCTGTGTTTTATTCATAATGAAACTTCACCCAATGACCGTTTCACCTAACGCTTCTGTGTACCCTTAAACGTACGTAAACGTAAACGTTACGCGGCGTAAATCACTGTCGCTCAGGGACAATTTTTTTTCAGAAAGCATTTTGAAGAGGGATAAATGTATTAATAAACCATTACGTCTCATAGCCTATATGCTCTACGCACCGTGACGCAGAACGTTCAGACTACTTTAAATAGTAGCAGGAATGTTCAGCCAGCCAGCATGAAACAGCCTCCATCAAGATGACCACATAGGAGTTCATGATTGCACGTCCTACATGGGGAAACAGTCACAAACAAGCATATGAATTTATAAACTAGTCAGCCTTAATTGCCTGTGCAAATAAAATCATAAACTCCCACTCATGTATCCCTCATATTATCTACCCTTTTTTCCTCTGTGCAAGGAGGTGGTGAGGCACTTGCTCTGACTCACAGAATCCCACCAAATCCTCCTGCACAGTCTAATGCTAAGCATGGGGGGGCTGCGGAGTGATTTACAGATAACCGAAGTAATCCTTCCTTAAACAAGTCCGGCTCGTGAGGTTTGGGATTGTCTGGGCACTCAACGTGAAGAGTTTGACAGTCTGGAAAAACGGACACGGTTTGTCCGGAAGAGGAATGTAAAAAGTACTTCTGTCATGCTGGGAAAAAACCACAGAGGTATGAGGTTGATATGTTGGTCTTTCCTTGAGGGCATGCAGCCTGTCGCGGACACGCTCTGAAAACCCTGTGGCCCTGGGTGGTCTCAGTAAAACTCAATCCTCGACCTTTCTGTGGCGAACAGAGCTGCCTGCAGGCGAATCAGAGGTGTCTGTTCGCTTGCTGTGCTTTTGTGTGTTGGAGGTGCAGTGTCAGCCTCAGGGGACATCCTTGACCGAGTTATTGTAAGGAGCGAGAGCATATCACCATCTTGCCTTCTTAATTACCTTTTTTCAGACATTGATTTGCATACACACACACACTTTGTAGTTAAGTGTACGCTTTTAGGTTTACTACATCTTTTTTATTGAAATGTTGTGAATTAAAATGCTTATGTAATATTGCTTTTTAATGATGTGAGGGACATATAACAATGCCCTTTGATTATGATAATGACACTAAGGTCAGGATTAGAGCGTGAAAAGGTATTATGTAAAAATGTAAACATTTAGATTCTCTAAAGAACTAGATTATCTTTATATGGAGAGACTTTGGGTCTGTGTCATACACTTTTAATAATAAAGGTGCTTCAAAACGATGCCATAGAAGAACGTTTTTTGGTTTCTCAAGGAACTCTAACGGTTATTTCCTTTTTATAGTCTAAAGAACTATTTTTCAAAACAAAGAACCTTTTGTGAAACAGAAAGTTTCTTTGAATGTTGAAGGTTTTTATGGAACCGTTCAGACAAAAGTGGTTCTATGGCATCATGAAGCACCTTCATTTTCAAAAGTAGGCAATAATTTATGGTTTGTTATAAAACATTGTCGTGAGATTGTAGATATTTGCAGTCAAATTTAAAGGAGAAGAAGGCTTGTTGCATGTGTCTCTCCTTCCATGAACGTTGTTGTTTGTTTTGCAAAATACACTTAACTCTGTAAAATAAACGTCAGAGACACCAAACATGCCTCAGTTTATGCAAAAGCGTAACAAGCTTATATTTAACAAAGTATTTTTTGTTATGTTTAACTCCTCTTTTCTATTCTTTTTCTGAACAAACTACAAAGTATCCATGACTTGATCCAATACAAACCATGCCCTAACACAAAAGAACATTTTGCACCAGGTTTTAGATACCTAAGACAGACCTTTTAAGCTCCCAAGACATGCTTGTGCTGCCTGTTGTCGTATTCCTGCTCGTGTGGGTCTGTTATGGTTGAATGCATTGAATACACAGAAGACTCTCTGTGACTTTTCTCTAAGCTTTTTGTATTTTTTTTTGGCTATTATCATTTCCAAACGCTTATCAAAGGTCAGGGAATTTAGAGCAGAAGACCTAGCAATGGACCAAGAAATGGCCAGACCAAACCTTCAGTGACTGATCTGGCAGAGCTGTTAGCTGGCCTCACTAGAGATCAGACATTGGGTCTGTTCCAAAACTGAGTGAGCTGCCTTGCTGTCCACTGCCTACATGGGCAGCTGCCTTGCTTTCCAGTCTTAATAATTCTACTTCCCCCTACTTAATAATAATTATATACTTCCTAATATGATCACTATTAACATTATTATATTAATGCTATAATATACTAAGAAGCATTTGCAGCTAATATGGCATTAAAAATAAAATAGAATAAAGTAAAATAAAATATGAAATGAATTTTTTAATTAGGGTTATTTTTTGTTTTTTAGTATTTCCATATTTGTAGTCAACATCTTTTCTGACCTCTCTATCTTCAATCAATTTGTTTTCAGTCTCTTGCAGTGCATTATGGGATTGCCCTTTCTGTGAAGAATAATTATGCTGCCAACCTTTAGGATCAGTCTTTGCATTTGGAGCACGCCTATGATGCTTTTATATGCTGCCTACGTAGGCAGCTCACTTTTGGAACAGAATCATGGCGTTTTAAGCTCACGGGAGTTGTTATGTTAGCCAGATACTGGCATCTTGGAGTGCATGTTCGGCCTTTAGATGAGGGTCTCTTGAGGTTTTGCCATCTTGTATTGAAAGATTCTGACATCGTTTCAAGCTTTTACCACGAGGATACTTTATTCTGGAAAGTGGAGTAGATTTTGTCAATGGTGTCAGTTAAAAGGCTTCAGCTCAGTAAAAATTTCTTTAGAGTTATTGTTCCTCTTGGCAGCTGCCTGGTGAAGTCCATGAGTGGGTTTTTTTGTTTTAGTGGAGCACAGTCAATAGAAAACAGGATACTGGTTCTTGCCCTTTGTTCTTAATTGTTTAGAATTGTTGATTGTTTTTCTTGGAATATGCAAATAATTTCCGCTTTCATATAATTTCATCTTTGTCAGCTCCAGCTTTTTTCTCATTTTTCCAGTGTATAAATTATAATTATTCTGGCACTGCCATCTTCCTGTGTAAACTCTATGGTCCTAGTTATACCTATGTATTTGTGTGTATACATTTTTTCTTTTTGGTCTTAACAACAGATAGATCATCATGTCAAAATAAAAGGTTTTCTGGCTTTTAGTGCATGTATAAAAGCTTTTTCTGCTGTTGCACTTTAGTGCAATTTTGACAAAATTCACATTTATCCCATATAGTGTATATATGATTTTAAAATATATAGTCTTTCTCTTCTGGAAAAACAGACCTAAAATATTGATGACTCATCCTGCACTGCACAGATTGTCCAATCAGATGCTCTCTGGAATGAAAATATCCTTCTCCTTAATACCTGTAGCTGACTAGCAAGTATGAAATTGTGGTTAATAGTTGGAGGATGGAACCTTTGATATGACATGTCCAACACAAAATTCCAATTTTAATAGGAAATATGCCAGCATTCGAAAGAACTGCATTTGCCAAGCAATTCATAAGGTCTTTAAAAGCACATCAAAAAGCATGTCTAGCACCTAAAGGTAAAATGCATAGCTTCTGCAGCAGAAGAAATTGCAAAAAGATTGACTGTTTTATGTGTGGTAATCGCTTACAGCACCTTTAAAAAGTCTGACTGACAAGTTATTTGCCTGTTTTGAGTTCAAGGAGGCATACTTTGTCAAAAGGACACTTGACCAGTGGACTGAGGGCATAATTGCTTTTTTACATTTAATCCTTCAAAGCAATTCTGTACAGTTCTGTTATAAAAAATGTGAAACTGAAAGCAAAAGGGATGAGATGCGTTAAGGGAGCAATAATCCCCAAAATGAAAATTCTGTCATTTTGTGACTTAATGGCATTTAATGACCCTTATGTCATCCGGACCTGTATGACTTTCTTCTGTTAAACACGATGTTAAAATAATTGTTTAGCCACTCGAATTAAGCCAATGAGTACTGGCTTTAATATCTTTATTTATTTATCTTTTAATATCTTTTAATATCTCTATCATTCTTGAGCATTTTTGTGAGGAACAGACCAAAAATCAGGTACACATTCACAAAAAATCTTGACATTCATTCAAAAGTAGCTCTTCTTGGCGCATTTATGAATAAACGATTTGTCTTTAGGACCACGTTTATGTTTTTTCTCTCTCTTTGTAATTTTGGTGCTTTATAGACTCTGTACCAATTTATTGAATAAAAAGACAGGCCATGATGTTTTGAAAATGTAAAAAAAGTTATGAAGCTAATACAGTAATAATGCTTTAAAAACAAACATTACAAATGACAAACAACCTTCCTAAAATGCTCTGCTGTAGGTAGGTTGAAAGAGAAACCAATCGTGAAGACACCTTTCTTTGATTTGCACCTAATGGAAGGAATTATCTTGCATTAGTAACCATACGATGATTAAGAAACTACAGCAGTTGAGGGAGTAGAAGGGAAACCAAGGTGCTAGCAAAATTTCCAGTTTCCATTTAAAGGATGCATTAAATTACAAGAGCAGTACCATTCACTGTTTATATCCTTTAATGTTTACACAGATGAATGAAGGCAGGGTCCTGTATGTAAGCTCAGTCTGTTCCCAAATTCAAGAGCTACATAAGCTCTGCCTTCTGCTGTGGATTTTGCTATAACCGCTCGTGAAACAACACCCACGTTTTGTGACTGTAGGGGGTGCAAAAGGCTACAAGACATGGGTGATCTTTAAAGTATAGTAAATGCTAGAGGTATACTGACACACAATTCTGTAGCTAATGTAATTCAACATGATTTCACACATTTTTGTATGAAAAACTTTTTTATGAGGGCAAAGTTCACCTATACATCACTTTCACTGTTGACACTGAGATCTGTAGTACATGAAATCATCAAAATAAATTGTACTCCTGTACGTAGTACATTTACTTGATGTTATTTAGAGGTTCAGTGACTCATACTTCTGTTAGAGATGAGGAGGAGGAAATTACTGCTCATCTAGTCTATAATGTTCTGAATACAGTCGTACATAAGATCACAAATGGCCCTCTCAAGCCTTTCTAAAGAATATTATGATGTATAGTGTCAAACGCAGTGGTAAGGTCTAGCAATACAAGCAGAGAAATACATCCACAGTCAAAAGTAATTAAGTTACTCTGACAAGTGCTGTCTGCCTCTGTACTGTGACAAGACCTAAACCCTGAAGCTTTTGTTCTTGTTCGGCTGGAAGAAGCACAGAAGAGGTGAAAGGGCAAACCTCTGTCTGGATTTTTAGAAATAAATGAACACACACACACACATATATATATATATATGCACAAAGCCTCGTATCACCCTGAAGGGGTGTAATGTCTGAATGTTGTGTATATACAGTACAGCAAATTTAAAAGTCTGAGACCACATGTAAAAAAAAGCTGAATTGAAGAAACGTAAATGATTTTCACAGCTTCTTAGTGTTTGGTATGGCTTTTTTTGCTCTGGTATGTTTTTGTGAAACCTCATGATTTGAGAACATTTCAAAAGGATCCTAAATCTGGCTTTTTTATGTCTTTCCTAACTGGCCGTATGACACTTTCTAATATTAACACTAAAAAATTGGTAACTAAACAACGATGGCCCTGTCCATTGTATAGATACAAAAGCTGTGGGATATAATTAGAATAGAGTTATGTTAAAAAAAAGAGTTATATACAGATTTTGAATGACAAGCATGTGAATAAATTGTCAAATGACTTTCATTTGCTTTTTTGATACAATTTTAATTGGATATGAAAACTCATTTTCAGTGTGTGTTTCTGTGTGTATCATGCACAAGCATCAGAAAATAACCAAACAAGTTGAAAAAAGCTGTTGTCATATTGCAAGTGTGATCTTTTAGATCAACACTGTTGTTGATTCAATACAAAAAGTCTCAATACATGTACAACTAAGCAGTGTTTGGATCGATACTGTAGTAAGAAATGTCAGCCATTCTCCTACCTCTCTTACCTTAATTACATCTTACTTTGTTCCCTTTGTCAACATGTCAATAATCCTGCAATGATAATAATAATTCCGTTCACATACTTTTCCAAGAAAATCAGCTTCCTCAATACATTTCTTTCACATGTTGTCAAATCGGCATTAGGTGCAGATTTGCTGTTAGGTCTAATGTAGTTTTTAACAGCCCCATCCTTCAATATCAGCTGAGCTTGCATTATATTGTGACAGTTTTACAAAACAATGTGTTGCACAAACTGTTCATAAAAGTAATCCAGATGACTCCAGTGGGTTAATAAATGTCCTCTAAAGCAAAACGATAGGTTTGCGTGAGAAAGCTCGTAAAATGTTAAGCTTATTTAGCACAATTAAAACCTAAACAAATGCATTTAATTATGACAAATCCTATTATGGCAACACATCATTAACTTCAAATCACATTGATTCTTGCATGTCTTGTGATGGAATATTGTATGAAAACTAGTCATGAGACGCAAGAACCAATAAAATCTTTCACTATTTCACTTTAAATATAACATTTTTCAGTGCTCTGATGTGCTTGTTTTGGTTTAAGTTTTGATAAATATGCTCAAAATAATAGTGTTTTCTCATACACACATGTATTATTTTGCTTCAAAGACCTTTTTTTATATATATTACAAAATATTTTTCTATTTTTTTAAGAATTCCAAACATTTTAGATTTTGTGTCAATTTTGCATCTCTGGTTCAATATATTTTTTTAATAGGAAGAAAGTTTTGAGTTCTGAAACTTATAGTATAGTATGTTTTCATAGTATAGTAGCCTTTTCAAAAGATTCAAAATAATCTCATGATATGACTCTTTGAAATGAAATAGATCACAGTCCAATATCTAAGTCCTATTCTTTTTTTTGTCATGACTGATAAATGAATTATGATAATACATTTATTTATATGTTGGCAAAAGCGGCATTGAACTGACAGGCTTTAATTAATTAATTGGTGTACTGAGTTATTTGGCCACACTCGTGTTGTATGCGCCTGTGTGTTTGTGTATACGTGTGACCGAAAATGAGAGAGAATGTGTTAATTGGCTTTTACACAGAATGATAAACCATGTGTCTGTGCCGTGTTCTTTTTTTGGCCAGAACGGGATGCTTGACCTCTAGCTGAGGGCTGCGCTAATGGGCCAGTTGCACACAGCAGATGTGTGCTGGGAGCATGTGTGCCAGTGTGGACCGTGTCCAGCTCGACAGCCGGGGAGAAATGACAATGCTAGTCACTGACATCCTTTATGAGGCCATTAAACCTTTATTTCACTGTGATAATGACATGTGATGTAGCAGAGGATGAAGACCTTTTTGACATGATGTGTGTCCCGTTAATCCTTTGACTTAATGTAAATAGACTCTCAAGGACAGGTACTAAGTTGACAAACAGACAGATGTGGATGAATTAAACACAATGAGCAGAGTGCAATTCACAGGGCAAAAGACGCAAATAAAGGGATAGTTTAGCTAAATATTCATTAACAGGCACTAATGTTATTCTAAATCCTTATGACTTTTTATGAAATGCAAAAGATGTTGGGCACAATATTAGAGTCTTGCAATCTTAGTCACCCATTTTTAAAATTAGTGAATATTTTTTCTCTTTTCCCTGTAGAAAAATGTAATTTAAATGGATTTGTATAGACTGATGTGGCTGCGTAATGATTTTTGGGTGCACTGTCCCTTTAAGATTTGTAAATTAAACACTAATAATGGCGAGAATGTAATAGAAGGTAATAGAAAGGAGAAGTGTGAATTAACATTATAAGCTTAAGAAGGGTTAAATACACAAATTTGTGATGAGGGTCTCAGGATGGGTGACACGAGCGGTAAAAGAGCGGATGTCTGAAATTAGTTAGTAATGTTCTCAGTCAGTTTCCCCTCCCAACCCACATCCCCCCCCCGTGGAGAGAGACCTTTGGTGAATATTGAATGATGCTAATGTCAGTCTGCCTCCAAAAGTCATTCTCATTTTCCATCGACCAAAGCAAGAAAAACAATTCTGGCTGACCAGCAGAGCAGGCAGTAATGAAGCAGGCACAACAAATTAGAGCTGAAATTAAATAAAGGTGATTACATAAAGCAAGCGTGTGGGAGCATGCAATTCTGCTGAAAGATTTTAGCCATTACAGAAAGATGGAAAATAAACCCCAAACCTCTTTTTATGCATTTTATTTTCTTTTTAGACATCAACAGTACAGTCAAAATGCTCTTAAACAAAATGGTGCAGTATGTAATGACTCCTGAATTGGCTATTTTGCATGGCACTGACCATGGTGGTCAGCAGTGATCCTGTGAATGGCCATTGAATGAAATGTGCATTTATTGCCATGGTTACGACTAAAGCCTTGGCTCTTTATGTTGAGATATAGAAATCTTCGTTCAGATCTGAGAGGAGAGAAGTCTCTTGAACAGTGAAGTGTTAGGGCTCATTAATTACAGCACAAATCAGTTACGCTTGGCCAAGTCACACAGCTGTTCAACACTTCTGCCTGCCGCTGTCTAATGCATCACTGATCGCACAGAACGCAAACCTTCACGTATAATGCTCCACATGTAATTCTTTCTCTCTCTTTCTCTTGCTCCTCTCTCTGTTTCTTTCTGGCTGGATAATCTGATTTCCCTCTGTGCCACTATAGTCCTGCTTTAATAAGATAGAAAGTAAAGGGAAATCATTTGTTTGTGCTTCGTTTGCATGTTGCATATGATTTGCTAGAAATATTTGTGCAAATACATGCATGTGCAAAGAGGTTAGCTCGGATAGTTAAAGAAAATATTATGGTGATGCATATTTTAGAGTTGTATTATTATGTATTTTGTAAGCTTGCAATTAAAAAAAGTATTAAAATCAATAAGGAATTTTGTGCATATCTTGAATAAAACTACTTAACAAAAGTTCATAAAAAATAATTGTGCACTAGCAATCCATATTCTCCGCAATACATGTTCTCCATTAACAGACTCCAATCTGATTATACCTGCATTTCAGTGCAAGTTTTTTTGCACACACAGCTTCGTAAGTGATTATCAAGTTTAAAAACCATTTTGCATCATCACCACCCAGTATTTGTGTGTGTGTAGTATACAAAGAAATGACACATGCAGTAACGCAGCAAAAACTCACAAAATACTCACTTTGCAGCTGAATAAGGCAATTCTCTGTGGATGACAATATTTTAGCTCAGAGGTTGTGTATAGGTGTTCTTACCTTTGCCTGTGTTTTTCAACATATAAACATTAAAAAAAAGGGCACATGTTATTTTCTCTCTCTGTTTTTCTGCATCACCCTCTCGGTGAGCGTTCACAGAGTAGAGCTCCCTGGACAACGGTCTCACGAGGAGTCTTAAGTTCATTTATACCCAAGTGGCACTTACTTGAAGCACTTGAGAGAGACATATTTCAAATATAACAGTGTGAGTGTTTGGGTGTAATTACAAGCTTCAGGTTTGTAATATCTGCCTAACATCTTTCATCTCGTGTCTGATGTTTTCGTAGACATATGAACGAAATGTAATATGTATTTACTATAGGATAGTTTTTGCATTTCCGTTATGAGTGTTTTATTTCCATCTGCCACAGTCAACAAAGAGGGAACAGAAGGATTAGTGTTGTAATTGGTGTAGTTGTTTAAATGTTGATTGAATGCAAGCATGCTTTTTTACTGTATATACACCGATCATATGTTCATAATTAAATCTGTAATTACGTGGTACATGTTAATGCTGAATTTAATTATGAAAGGAGAGAAATGGATTAACACTCATAACAACTCTTAATAACCATGATGGAGTTTTGAAACGCAGCCGTCAGTGCTACACGGTGCAGGACAAAAATAACGTGTTCCACCAAAAAATCTGTTTAGTTTGCTTTTGGCAACAGTGTGCTTTTTTAATGTGCTAAAAACAGCTGTCTAAAATTAAAGTTGGGATTTTCTCGCTGGTAGAGAACTGATTAACACTTTTGCTGTCACAGCTGGGAAAGCTGATAATTCCGTTTTTTTGTAAAATGGGATGTGTTTCTTTGCCACAATGTTGTTCTGTTGTCTGTCCTGTTTGATACAATTTATTTTTGGTTTTCTGGTTGATTGTTCCATTAAAATTATTGTCAAAAAGTATATGGGGTTGTCGTGAGTCTTCTCCTAGTGTGTTTTGAACCCGACCAGTAGCAGCCCATGTTTTATTGAATCGGAGTATGTTTTGTGATTCCTTTTTGATTTTGCTCTTTTAAAGTCTACATTTTGGGTGAATACAGTGCTACACTTTGATCATTGAAAATAACAAGCCATGATGTGGACATCAAGCAATGCCTAAAAATCATTATCGCTCTTCTTTTCACATAGCTCTTGGAATAGAACACAGGTGTTAAGTGTACTTAAAGTGGCATTTATTGGTAAAAAAGTCTAGTAAAAGTGAATGTGCACACAGCAGCAATTACGATACTGTTAGCAGCAGGCCTTATGACTGATGATGGGGTGAATACACCTCTAAAATATCTAATAAATATCTAAAACATAGCAAATGTTCTTTAGATGCATTAAAACTACTTGTGTGATTGTGCAAAATGGGCAAAATGGGGATCTGTTGAGTATAAAGTGTTTTAAAAGCTTTTCTTCGTCCAGCAGTCTAAAAGAAGTAGCAGATTTTTTTGTGTAATACACAAACTGCCAGAAAATAAGTTGAAAGTATTGCTCAATATACAAATTGATTTGTAGTTGTTATTGATGTCAAGTAAACTTTATTTGACCTGTCAGTTATTTGACCTGTCGGTTAAAAATGTTTATTAAAGTAAATAGATTTTTTATTATATAAAATTCATTTTAACTGTATAAATACTCTATAAACTGTAAATACATATTTAGTGTTATATTGTATTTTTATCATGGAAGTCATGAAATTAATTAATTAAATGTTA